>CAWUPM010001060.1:285608-351386 GCA_963924295.1 Dioctria rufipes | reverse complement strand
GATAATATCGATTACTTGATGACCTACTAGTTAACGCATCCTTTCTCACTAATGGTGACTTACTCTGCTGCAATCGGATACTTATTAGAAGATTCACTAAGATGTTGTATTATGAATAACGTTTATCTCGGAATGGTTTCAATCCCGCCTTATATTACAGGTTTATTTGAAGCTCTGGTTAAAAAACCACAATGGATAAGAATGTTACATATATATATCAGGGTTGCTGTGACTTACGCACTTAAGTCGGCCAATAGTTATCCAAATGAAAAGAAACAAGTTTTATTCACTGGGTTCACTTATTTATTACACTTATTTTATTTTATATATCAGGGTTCCTTCCAACTTTTTGTACTTTTTACCTAGTACTTCACAACTTATCTTAATATATCGAAATTTTAACACACTTAATGCTCATAAACCACTTGTACTTGTTCTTCGTGTTTGGACCTTGTTCTAATCGACCATTGCCAAAACCTTTTTACCTCTTCCGAACGAAATCTTAAAACCGACTGTACTCGACTTGGATTTTCGTAATCGCAAGTCTAGTTGCTCAGGATAGGAAAGTGCTTAATTAGCATTCCTATCCTGAGAAAATTATTTACCGCTGGGCATGTTTAAACATGCCCAGAATTATCGTGACGAACGATGGTTGGAATTGAAATTTGATATTTTCATAAATATCCAACCATCGTCGTGCTATCGTGCATACATTGTTGCGATCACAATGTATGCAGCTCGCGACAATTCGCTGATAAGAGCTTTTTTCGGTGAAGACTTGATCATTTCAGTCTTCACCGACGTAAAATTTTATGCGCCCGATATGTATGTTTGTATGTATGTACATACATATCGTATTTACGACAAATCTTACTGAAGGTACGATTTGTCGTGGGGCTTTTGTTTTTTTCTAATGAAACGACTTGGGATGAAACTTAAAACTTCTATTTTTCCCAAGTCGTTCTTATGGGAAAATATTTTGGTTTTGTGCAAAGGAATGTGACGAAATTGCTGATGGCAATTTTTCGCTTTGCAGAGAGATAAGCTAACCATATTTTAAGCATGATTAGCTTTATACTTATGTATGTTGGTTAAATAAATTTAATCAATTATAATTATTTTTAAAATATCTATTTTAGACAATTTAGATATATAACAATCCTTCCCCCTTCGAAAAAGAGTATTATTCTTTGAAGAGGAATAATACTCAGGGGAAGGTGTAGACGGAAATCACTTTGTGCACGTCAGCGCAATTGCATTGACCAGATGTTTAGGTTTTAACTTTCTTGATTAATGCCGTCCGTCTTATCTCAGTTGAGAAAGATTTTGTTTATATATCGATGGTCGGGAACATATAAGAAATTTGGGCATTGCACTAAGATTTTTGGCTCATTCAACATGACGTTCCGAGTTGCGCTAGGTCGAAATCCCTGGTATCCCCCGAGCCTACTAACAGCCCGAATTACCAGTATTTGTATCTCCCGGGTAGCTCGCAATTGGCAGGGACCCATCAAGCTTTTGCTACACGAGCGGGATGCCAAGCCCGCGGTTTCCTGGATGGAGCCTGCTGAGGCCGGTCATACTTATATGGCCAATTTGTTTGCCATTCCTCATGGCGGTATGGGCTGGTCCGCTTCAGGTAAGCTGATTAAACGAAAGAGAAATAAAATCCTTGGGTTTTAGCTAATGCTTTATTTTAAACTTTCAGGTGGCACCCTTGTTATTAGTGGGGAGTATGGTTTTTGCGGATGTTGCATGTTTTCTGAGTCTGACCCCGTGGCGGCGCTTTATGCCATGTTCTTCGCAACTCCACCTGGCTCTCCATCAGGATCAGAAGAGGACGCAGATCATGCCGTGCCACCACTTGGATATGGCGAGGTCGCGTTAGAACCCGCGGCTTCCGACGATTGGGACTCTGAAGATTTTGTCGGCGACGTGGCAGGTTCAGAGAACTGGGATCTTGAAGAGCCAGCCATCTGAGTGCATCAATGTGCCCCCTTCTTTTTTTTTTTATTGAAAAATTTGTATCTATCCTATCCCTTCTTCTTCTTCATAATCAATAAATATAAGTTTCTTCCCTTTTAAAAAAAAATGAGATTTATTTTAATGTTCCTATTCACCTTTCAGGATTTTTTTGTGTTTGGCTCTTAATTTAGTCGGCGCGGTCGTTCGGTTCTTGATCGGATTGGCACTGGTTTTTGGCTTGACATATTTTCTTATTTTACAAAAAGGGATTTTGTCATCTTATTTTCTAAAGTTTGTTTTCAAATATTCATTCCTATTCTATTCTTATTTATTTACTTATTTTCTTTATGCAAAAAAAAATTTTACGTTTTATTCTAATGTTAGTGGTTATATAGTTTCTATGGTATGTTATTTTTGTTATATATTTATTTTATTAACTCTATTTATATTCTATTTGTTATCTCTATCTACTATCATTTATTGTATTTATATTGTTTATTGTTATATTTATTCGTTAACGCTAGCGAGGGAGAGTATCTTTTTTCTTTCTCTTGGGGTTTGTATTATGTACTTATGTTTTTAATACCCTAATTTATCTTACTCTAAATTATTTACTATATATATATATTTTTTTTTTCATTTGGTTTTTATTCTTACATCTCTTTTTTAAATTATTTATTAGGGTTTATTGAAACCGCTTACATTTATTTTCTAGGTGCTCTACTATTAGTGATAGTGCTTATGACCGTTTGAAGTGGTGACACTATACCACTTGCACTGACCTAGTAGGTGGTAGGGTGCGGGTCCTTTTTAGAGGGGTAGGTTCGATTATTTCGAATTGTTTGCTTTGTTCCTCCGCCTCTGGGGTTTTCTTAGGCTTGCGTGAATGATAATTTTTTATGAATGGGACTAGCTATTTGGCGACCAGGTACAGTACCATACATGTGATGACAACACCAGTTAAGGATACTGATGTTGCAGCTAGGACATGTGTAGGGTGGTGACTGATATGAGGAACTATTTTTTCTAATTTTTTGTCCAGTTCTTTTAATGACTGGGTACCTTCTAGGATGATGCTGTTAGTGTCATCTCCTGAATATAGTTCTGTCTGTATTTCTTCCGACGGTATTTTTTCTTTGGTTTCATTAAGATATTTTTCTACCATTTGCTCTAATGGAGCGATATTTGGGAAGTAGTTGGGTTGTTTGAGACTCAATTGCTGGATATTTTCTGCCTCATAATGTAGGATTTGTGATCCTACTTGTAATTGACAGGGATGGTTGATAGTAATTATTCCTTGGCCTTCTATTTTTGAAGTTAGGAATTGTAGGGTACACTGAAGGTGTACAATTGTTGGTTCTATCAACGAGAATATCCAAGAATTTGGTTTACTTAATTTAATAAGTAGGTCTCTGGGAGGTATTTGCGCTCTAAATTGACACTGTGGCTCTTCCTTTAATGGATTAAAGAGCAGCTTCACTACGCATTCTTTGGACATTGTAGCCTTTGTTATGGGAATGCCTAGCTTAGCGATGTAAGTGTCCTCTTTGGAAGATTGAGTGATCTTTTTGAAGAGTTTAATATCTTGTGTTTTTAATAATAGAATATCCTGTGTCTGTACCTGGTGCGCTACGTGCGAGTACTGTATTTCGGGTACCAATGATTGTTTTTTATTAACATGGATAGGGAAACTATGTATCCTATACAACTTCATTCGTGGTAAATTGAAAATTGGAAGTTGTATTCTAATAACTAATTTGTCTTGGACTATACGAGCCTTTGTTTCCGCTGTCTGATATAACAGGGAGAGGCAATTTTGTGCATCTGGGCAAGTAGCGTGGGACTTGTGGTATATCTCTAATAAACTTTTGGGAGACACCACTAGCGGATGCAACTGGTGATTTTTACTGGAGATTATTATGTCGAGTAAGGCTTGTTGCCTGTACTCAATCTCGACAATTTGTAAGGTCATGCTTGAAATTATCTCCTGCCTTAATTGTCTCATTAGTAAATCATCAGTGATATTTTGCATTCTATTTACCTGGAGATTTATTTGACGTTGTCTTTCCTGCAGAGATGTCAGTGGCTTTTGAATTTGTTGTAGTGTAGTTTTGACTACACTGATCTGCTGTCTTTCCAGGTCGGCTAGTGCTTTTGTATTTGTTTCGAGCTCCTCGAGTCGACTGTATACCTCTTGTTCATTAGTGCTGTCCATGGTCCCGAATAGGTAGTGCATTGCATTGCCCATTCCATCGAAGATGGATCTTGTTGATCTTGATTTGGGGACCACTTCTCGAATGACACTTGTTCTTCTCTTGATATTTTCTAAGAGAGAATGAACGTGTTTTTGCTGTACCAGGCATAGCTCATCGGTTTGAGAGCGATTCGAACATAGTCGGTGAACTAAGTGCTCCGCCTGTTCTGCCATAAGCGTTTGGTTGTCCAGTTCCCTTAGGTTGATCTCCGTTAGTATATTCCATGTACTGTGGTATACTTGTAATTTTCCTAAGTCCTCATATAGTATTCCTGTATTGTTCAGGGGACTTATTGTGTAGGCTTCCGTTTGGATTTGTCCCATTGCCAGATGGAAGCAGCATATTAACACCAATATGTGCTTCATGCTCTGTAGAAAATGAAGGATAGGCTTCTTTAGTCAGTTAGTTATACTAAATAGCATATAACATTTAGGTATAGTATTGCTTAATTAAATCGTTGATAATTTGTATAATGGGGGCTTACTTGCTAAAAGAAAGACGAGGTAGAACAGGATAGGAGGACTGTAAGCCGGTTCCTGCTAAATCTCGTCAAAAGATGAGCATTGTATTCTTTCAAAAGTTTAATTAGGGAATTGGTTAATTTACAACAATGAGTAAAAAGTAACTCATGAAGCGGAATACGAAATTCTCAAGGCAAGGTATGAAGGATGCAAGTCAAGGCAAGCAAGAAAAATTTTATTGGTAGAGTATTTAATTCACTCAGAGAGTAAGGGTTTATTTGTTATATGTTCAGTTTTATTTACGTAGCGTATTTTTTATTAATTTAAATAAAATTTAGGTAAAGTTTGACTTCTTGAGTCATAGGGAGTAATCCCGAGTACGGAACCTTTAAGTAGGTAGTTATTAGTTTAACTGGCGAAAATTTGTTTCAGTGGGACTTATTTTCTAAAGGTGTATGTACCAGTGTACTACTCGTAATAGGGCTTTAAACGGTTGTTGTGTACTACAACCTGCCGTTTGCCTATTTTTATGGTAGTGTTTGTTGGACTAGGTACGTTGATTACCAGATATGGGCCAACCCAGATTTGAGACAATTTGTGTTTGCGGCTTTCACTTTTGAGGAGGACTTTGTCTCCTAGGTGGAAAGTGAGAGGCCTGACTGTTTTGTCGTAATATGCCTTTGAGCGTTGTTTGCTGGCTAAGAGATTTTTACGAGCCGTGGCATATGATCTTTGTAATATGTATTTGAGCATATGGTAATAACTTTCGTGGTTATATACGGGCTCAGGGTCCCGTTTTAAATTAGTTGGGACATCCGCTGTGAAGCCGTAAAGGCAATCCATCGGGGTTAGTTTAGTACCCTCGTGTACACTGTTATTGTACACGAATGCAGCGGTTCGTAGGAATTGATCCCATGTTTTGGGATTCTCGTCTACGATTGTACGCAGATATTCGATTAATGGTCTATGGGCACGTTCTAGTGCTCCATTAGACTGTGGATGGTATGCGGAAGTTTGTAACTTCTTTACCTTTAGCAGTTTGCAGACCTTCTTGAATAGCTCACTCAGGAAATTAGTTCCCTGATCGGTGACTATTCTCTTTGGAATGCGATAACGCGTGACAATCTCATTGAAAAAGATTTGCGCCACCGTTACTGCTTCTCCATTTGGTATGGCATACCAATCGACAAACTTGGTGAGATTATCTTGGAAAGTTAAGATATATTTATTACCTGATATGGTCTCTTCTAGTGGACCTACTATATCGAGGTAAACCTTGTCGAAAGGTTGTTCTGCGATGTCCGTTATTACCATTGGCATCTTGAATTGTGGCGATGCCTTCATTGTTTGGCACTTAGGGCATTTTTTTATGTACTTTTTTATATCGCTAAGCATGTGTCTCCACCAATACTTGCGTCTGATTCTTTTATAAGTCTTAATGACACCCTGATGGCCGCCGAAAGGAGAGTCGTGGTAATCCTTTAGGATTGTTTGAACTTCCTTGGGACTCGTGATTATTGTATTTCCGCCTCTGGGAGTTTAGTTTCTTTATCTTCCGCTGCCGTGGGCTGTGTTTCAGCGCTGGAGCTAGTATTGGCCTCTTGGGCTCTTTGTTTTTGAGCTCTGGTCACGGCGAAGCATTGAGCGGGTTTTTTGGTTTTCTTTTTACTTGGGGAAATGTTTTCCTCCACATCTGAGTCCATAGTGTGGTGGACTTGGGCTTGTACCGTTAAAGTGTTGCCTGTATTGTCTTCGATTAATACTTGTGGAATGCGGCTTAATGCATCCGCATTGGTATTATACTTCCCTGGTTTATATTCGATGGTATAATCGAATTCTGATAATTTGTGGTGAAATCTCACCAAACGGGAAGTCGGGTCTTTAACGTTAAAGACACCTTTGAGAGGCTTGTGGTCAGTATAGACCGTGAATTTCCTGCCTTGGAGGTAGCATCGGAAATTCCTAGTGGCCCAGACTATAGCCAATAACTCCTTTTCAATAGGAGTAATTTCTCTCGGCTTTGCTCAGCGTTCGGCTTGCATAGGCGATAGGTTGGTCTTTTCCCACTTCTCCTTGGGAAAGTACAGCGCCTAATGCTTCGTTACTGGCGTCCGTTGTGAGGTTGAAGGGTTTAGAGAAATCTGGATAGATTAAAAGTGGTGGGGAAATTAGAGCATTTTTAATGCTTTGAAATGCTTCTTGGCATTTCTCGGTCCAATTGAATTTTACGTCCTTGCGGAGTAAATTCGTGATTGGACGAACGATTTTAGAGAAGTCCGGAATGAACTTCCTGTAGTAATTGGCGAGTCCTAAAAAGGACTGAACTTGCCTTACTGTTCTGGGAACAGGAAATGTTTGGACGCAGGCCGTTTTGCTGGGGTCTGGTAATGCACCTTCGCTAGAGCATTTGTGCCCTAGGTAAACAACTTCTCTTCTCAAGAACTGGCACTTCTCTGGCTGCAGTTTGAGTTGTTCTCTCTCAATTTGGCGAAGACTTTGCGAAGTTTATCATTGTGGTCATTTAGGTTTTTCCCGTAAATGACGATGTCGTCAAGATAAACGAAACATTCGAGGCCTTGTAGGCCTGTCAGAACGAAGTTCATGAGGCGTTGGAATGTAGCGGGAGCTCCTTTGAGTCCGAATGGCATACGCTTAAATTCGTAGTGCCCGTAATTAGTGCTAAAAGCGGTCTTATGTCGATCTTTTTTGTCGACTAAGACTTGATGATAGCCGTTGGCCAAATCGAGAGTGGTAAAGTACCTGGCATGACCTAGTTGGTCAAGAATATCCTCGATTCGGGGTAGCGGAAATGCGTCGCCAATTGTCTTTTCATTCAATTTGTGAAAATCGACAACGACGCGCCACCTTTTTTCACCATTGGCTCCCGCCTTTTTGGGGACAACTAATAAGGGTGAATTCCAAGGGCTTTTGCTAGTTTGGACTATCCCGTTTTCTAGCATTTCTCTTAATTGCTCGTTGATCACTTGTCTCTGGGTCTCTGGTAGTCTGTAGGCCTTTTGGTTTATGGGCGCTTGATCTTGTATTAAAGGGATATTGTGGGTGATAGCATTTGTGTATGTGAGCTTATCACCTTTTAGAAAGAAGATATCATTGTACTCGTAGCAGAGTTCGGATATCGAAGCTTTTTCTTTCGCATTTAGATTTGGGTCTAGGCTGAGCTCTTGGTCTAACCTGTTGACTCGCGGAGTATGTGTGGGATCTTCATGATCCGGAAATAAGTATTTTACGTGTTGTAAGATAGCTGTGTTTTCCGAAAAGCTTATGTTAGTTTTAGGTTGTTGTAACCTTTTTTTGTGATTATTTTTACTTACTTTACTAGTCGGCAGGGCATGTGCTTCCTGCTCTTTTATTGGTGGAGTACCGTAATTCAGGGGTACTTTACATTGGTCCAAGTACTCGCACGCATTCGTATTTTGGCTAATAGGCCGTGAAAAATTGGTTCTCTTAATACTATTTGACGGTGGAGCCAACTTTGCCTTCAATGAGGTCTTACGGATCTCGCACGCGTCTTTTATCGGGCTCAGGGGGCACCTTGTATTCTTAATACTAATTTTATTAAGTGGTGGAGTCGACTTTGCCTTTAAGTAGGTCTTACTGAGCTCGCACGCACTTGTGATAGGGCTCTTGGGCCACTGTTGTTTCTTAACACTAACTTGGTCGGGTGGTGGAGTCGTCTTTGCCTGAGAATAGGTCTTACTGAGCTCACACGCACCTGTTATAGGGCTCTTTGGCCTCGTATCTATCTTAAATCTAGGTAAACTAGACGGAGGAGTCCTCGGCATCTTGTTTATCGGCTTCTGGATCTCGCTCGCATCTTTTATAGGGCTCTTGGGCCTCGAAATTTTTTTATAATTTACTCTATTGGACGGTGGAGTCATTGCTGCCTCTGTTCGGGTCTTACTGAGCTCGCACACGTCTTGTATGGGGCTCTTGGGCCGCGTTAGTAACTTATATCTAGGTATTCTGGAGAAAGAAGTTTTGCTTGACTTCTGTTCTGCCTTGGGAGGCTCACTGATGTTTGTGTTACTCGCTTGCGATTTATTCGGCTTGAGAACGTGTTGTGTATCAGTGGCTTCTCCTATTGGGATGACGGCGTAGTCATGTATAGGGAGCAGTTGTAATAATAAACTGTTGATGACTACTTTAAAATTGTTAATGTTGAGTATGGCAACTAGCACTGTTTCTTTCCCAGTAGGGAGTAAACTGTTGGCCAGGAAGACTCCGTCGCCTATCTCTTTAGATAAACAGAGCATTTCTTCCTTCACTCGTAACGGGACTGTGGTGATAATTTGTGACCTAGCAGGTATGCATATCGGTTCCTCTAAAGTAACCAGATGCTGCCTCATATCGCTGGTTTCTTGATCACCCAGACAGCTCTTTTCGTATTCCGTCGACTCTTGTTGAACCTGGCAGCCAGCATTACTCTGTTGAGATGCCTTGGAGACACTGCATGTAGATAGCTTAACCTGTTTAGGTTCCATCTTTTCAGCAAGTGACCTCACTTCGACTGCTTTTCTGGAATACAGCTTGTCCGTTTTGCATGACAAGGGCACGGTGAACTCTGCGGGATTTGTTTCCGTACAAGGAAACTTGAGTGCTTTATTTGGGCCTTCAACATTACAATTGTTTGATAGGAAATCGTTTCCTAATAGGCCGTCATCGGAAAGACCTGGCAGGTTTTGTACCACCTGAAACTTGCAGGGAATTTTATTTTTAAAATTGAAGTTGCCCTTGCAATTTCCCAATGTCTTTCCGGTTCCAAAAGGGGTCTGTAAAGTGCATGCCTCATTGGAATTAATTATCTTGAGGTCTTTAATTGCTCTTTTCTTAATAATACTAACCTCAGCGCCAGTGTCCACTACAAGTTTTGTATGGCCATTAAGGCTTATGTCCAGTGGAAGTTTCACTGTAGGGACACCGGATTCGGGCGCTTGAGGTGACCCTTTTAATTTTTTAGTTGGGTTTATAGTCGAGCCGGGGAGTTTTGGGTCGACTGCATGTCGTTTCCCTGACTCCGGGCTTCCCATTTTTTCTTCTGGCGGCAGTCTTCGTCTGCATGTCCTCGGCGACCACAAAAGGTGCATTTGAGTCTTATATTGAAGACTTGAGGACTCTTTGTGTTGTGTTGATCCTGTGTAGGTCTGTTGGAGAGGCGTGGAGGAACAATTTGTTGGGTCTGTTGACTTTTTCTGCAATCACGGACGTCATGTCCATAGATTTTGCAGTTTGAGCAGAAAGGGGTGTTCTTGCGCTTAAGGCAATCTGTATATGTATGACCCTTTCGCTGGCAGAAATTACACGTGATGTTACGGACCAGTGCATCTGTATCCGAGTTTCTGGCATCAGTGTTTGTAAACGGTCTTTGTCGTGACTGTGATGAACCTGGGTTATGACCTGAGCTCGAGGTGATGCGAACATAGGTGTTGATGGCATTTGATAGTAAGGAGCTCTATAGTAAGCTCTCACTCGTAAATCTGGGTCTACTGGTGCCATTGGAGGAGCTTGTACCAGAGGAGTCTGGACGAATGTAGCACTTTGTTGTAATTTCTCCATGTCCAAGGCTTTTTGAATTAGTGACTCTAAATCGCCTTCTCCCTGCGTGAGCAAATATTGACACAGGTGTGGGTTAGTTACTCCACTTTTCAGAGCGTTTTTGGCGAAATCCATCAGCTGTGTTTTCACAGCATGGACTGCCTCAGCTCCATACTTCTGTGTCGCTGCCTCGTTGCAAATCGTCAACAACTGTTTCAATCTTGTAATGAACACAGTGAGAGATTCTAACGGGTTTTGTCTGGTGGTAATTAGTTTGTTCACCAGCTCCTGATATGTCTCACGGGGAAGATACGTTCTGTTTAAACGTTCCTCTACTTCAGTAAATGAAGCAGGGACGTCTGAAGCGAATAATTGGTATGCGTCACCTCTGAGTCTTGTAGGAAGGACCTGAATGAAAGCCACTTTTTCTTCATTATTAAGGCACTGCATAGTTTGTTTGCAACAGCCAATGAAGGTTTGTAACTCTCGTCCCAATTGTGGGGTACTTTCACCCGAAAATAAGGGAACGAGTTGAGCTGTGAGCTTAGCTACTTTAGCGTAATCCACCATTGTGTGTAGTCTATTGACTGGAAATTGAAATTTGGGTGGACTAGCTGGGCTTGTTTCTGGGCTGATTTCCGTTAAGGATTCTTCGAGCCAATCGATTAGCAGGTCTTCGGGAGTTGGTTCAGCTACTTCACCGTCACTGTCGCTATCACTATCACTGTCACTTAACCTAACACTCTTATTCTTCCCTAGATCTAAACTGAGTGAGCGCCGAGATTCGGAAAACTGTTCTAGTTCCTTTCGGAACTGTATTGTTTTTTCTTTTAAGGTCTTTAACTTGACGAGTCTGGTCTCACGCTCTGTTTTTAATTTGTGATCTAAGGCGTCACAATGGGTAATCGTCAGTTTATCCGATTCCCGCGCTCTCTCGTATAATTTATTTAAAAACTTAGCTAAACTTACTTGACTATTCAGACCTGGCAGAACGGTTCCGCTTCGAAGTCGAGGTCCTGTTGGGGGTAACGGTGGAGGTTTTTCTCCTGCAGCGGATGATGTACCTTCACCGGGGTGCTGTGTATTGGCACCTGGGGTTGATCCCGCGTCGGCTAAAGATGGAGAGTTTTCCCTCGCTGCTGTTTCTGGTTCCTGCTGAGGTAGAGCAGGATTGTCGGCTGGCATATGATGCGCTGCTCAGAAAAAGGGGGGCTCCTTGCCTGCTTAGGTCCCTTTGCTGTAATTGAGACGGGGGTTTCTTTAACCGCCTTCGAGTTCCCTCTCAATCCTTTGTCGGTTGATTTCGGCTTTCTTTTGCAGCTGGGGGGGCCCTGGGCCGTCTTAACTTCCCCTGGATCTAGTTGAAAAGGGGGCTTATAAGCCGTCTTCGATTTCCTCTTCAACTCCGGATCGTTGACTGCTAGCGTTTGTTCGTCTGGTTGGCTGGAGCTTCAGGCTGTTTTTAGAGCTGTGTCCTGGCTGATCTGTACTCGTCCTTCTGGGAGGTTTTTTTGGATGGTTTTCCACTTCCTTCTTTGCAGTGTTTGATAGTATCCCTCGGTGGTGCCTGTGCACTATTTGGGGTGAACGCTTGCCCGCCTGGAGCAGAGGCGCCTAGAGATGGTATCTACCCGAGTGTTGGGGGTGACTTGGCCTGAGTGGCTTCGTCAAGGGAACCCCTTAGGTTCGCAGGATAACGGATTTTAAAGCTCTTATACTTTTCTACTTTTGATTTTTCGAAAAGCAGGCTTCCACTATCCTACCGGCTGCGCCAATTTTGTTACATATATATATCAGGGTTGCTGTGACTTACCACTTAAGTCGGCCAATAGTTATCCAAATGAAAAGAAACAAGTTTTATTCACTGGGTTCACTTATTTATTACACTTATTTTATTTTATATATCAGGGTTCCTTCCAACTTTTTGTACTTTTTACCTAGTACTTCACAACTTATCTTAATATATCGAAATTTTAACACACTTAATGCTCATAAACCACTTGTACTTGTTCTTCGTGTTTGGACCTTGTTCTAATCGACCCGTTGCCAAAACCTTTTTACCTCTTCCGAACGAAATCTTAAAACCGACTGTACTCGACTTGGATTTTCGTAATCGCAAGTCTAGTTGCTCAGGATAGGAAAGTGCTTAATTAGCATTCCTATCCTGAGAAAATTATTTACCGCTGGGCATGTTTAAACATGCCCAGAATTATCGCGACGAACGATGGTTGGAATTGAAATTTGATATTTTCATAAATATCCAACCATCGTCGTGCTATCGTGCATACATTGTTGCGATCACAATGTATGCAGCTCGCGACAATTCGCTGATAAGAGCTTTTTTCGGTGAAGACTTGATCATTTCAGTCTTCACCGACGTAAAATTTTATGCGCCCGATATGTATGTTTGTATGTATGTACATACATATCGTATTTACGACAAATCTTACTGAAGGTACGATTTGTCGTGGGGCTTTTGTTTTTTTCTAATGAAACGACTTGGGATGAATCTTAAAACTTCTATTTTTCCCAAGTCGTTCTTATGGGAAAATATTTTGGTTTTGTGCAAAGGAATGTGACGAAATTGCTGATGGCAATTTTTCGCTTTGCAGAGAGATAAGCTAACCATATTTTAAGCATGATTAGCTTTATACTTATGTATGTTGGTTAAATAAATTTAATCAATTATAATTATTTTTAAAATATCTATTTTAGACAATTTAGATATATAACAGAATCTAATTTTCATATTTTTTCTACATCTTCTGAATTGGAATAGGAGTCGATCTCGTCGAGCTCGTAGACGTAGGATATTGTAACGCAATGTTTGACACATAGAATAAGGATAGCGATGTCATATGGTGTTGTCTTTAGGGCAAAAAGTATGTTGATCAAATTGTCCTTCAGGACACATATCATTATATTTCTAGATATCATCGCTATGTGCATCGCCCTCATCTTCAATTTCTATTTGTCTCTGCGAACATCTTCAATCTCTGATTTCTCTTCCATCCAAGTATGTTCAGTTTTAGGTGATGGAATCCATTCGTCCTCAGAACCATTTTCTTCATCAATATTATTTTGTAATAAATTTGCGAGCTATTCTCCTCTGCTCCTAATAATTCGTCCAAATAAGCTGTTTGTCGATTGAAAGACATCGTAGGAATGAAAAAATTACAATATATTCCTATAAAGAACACAATAAATGTAGTGTAAACTCAGCCATCATAATCACTTCTCCAAAATTCTTCGTCAAAAATAACCGACACTATTGTAAATAAATTCTTTTCCACAGGACTATATCCGTCATTAAAAATTTTTTAGCAAACGGCTCAAGTTCACAGTCCTGTATAGTTAACAAGTGATAATTTTCGCAAAACCTTTTGAATTAACTTTAAAAAAGGCTATGCCATAATAATCCTGCATAGAACTAACAGAGTTAAGAACTATTCTCAGAAGTTTTTGGAAATGCATGTATAACCGCACAGTGGCACAAGTATGTATGTGCCACTAAGTATATCATCCCATCGGGATTTCAAAATTTTTTTTTTCCGTGGATATGAAGATTAAATATACCTTTCTCTGCAGGCAATTTAAACCAGCCAGCCGAAAAGGTTCATATATTATACTACCTGTCGTACCTGGACTCTGGGAAGCCTTCTTAAAAAACTAAACACGCAATGGCCATAAATGGAATCCCATACTCTTACACCCTTCATCTATTATCTTTTATTTGTACATTTACTTTAGCGACCTGTGCGTATTGAGACAGCCGGTAACCATACGCCTAGATGGCTGCAAAATGATATACACAGTAATCCCTGTAAAGTGTCCAATTTGAGCTTTTGTTATTATTATCTTCTTGTCATTGTCCTTTGAGGATAAGTCAATTTAGAGACAGAAAGCTTGTTCGGATTATAGGCTTCAACACTAGAAGGAGGAATCATGACTTTCCATGAAAAATACGTGGTAATTGATATTATTCCAGGTTGATCCCAACAATTTGGATTATAGGCTTCAACACTAGATTATAGGCTTCAACACTAGAAGGAGGAATCATGACTTTCCATGAAAAATACGTGGTAATTGATATTATTCCAGGTTGATCCCAAGAATTTTGGCAAAGAAGTCTGATCCGAACATTATTTAACGGTATGTGACCTAATTGTTCCTCGTACGGTTAGATTGAGTCGATGTTTTCGTTTAATTATTACTATGCATATCGATTGCATGGTGGAATGTGGGCAATAAATGTTCATTGCCCCAATGGCTAGGATAATACGTACAGAATTCGTTAAATTAAGGTTCTTAGTTTCATTTTACTATGATTCCAACTAAGCCATGCCTGTTTCGTATGCGTATGCACCCTCAGTCAGTGGCGGATCCAGGATTCCGGGGGGGGGGGCATATATGGTTTAAAAATGTTATATGCTGAAAACTGAAAAAAATTTTGAAGACACTCGCCACCACTTGCAAATGTCAAACAGATTAGCAAGTGGCTCCCACTCGCAACGATGAAAGTTGCTCAAGGTTCTTTGCCACTCCGAAAAGTCAAAGATGATGTTAGATTATTCATTTTGTTTTGGTTTGTAAGTGGCGGAAGTGTAAAACTTCCCAATCATCCATTTTAGTCAGTAGAACTTGGAAAACGTACTTTATTCAAATTCACGAAGCATCATAAATTTTATCTTTTCAAAATAAAGGAATTACCTTTTACGTATATAACTTCGACGATAAGATAAGAAAGTGTGACTTCCTTTCTTTTTGTTTTTATATTATTAAGCCAAGCTCAGCAGATATCCTATGAACTATGGTGCAAAGCAAAGCATGGCAAGAAGGTGATAAAGAAAGGAATTAGGGAACATGCCGATGTAGGTCACCTTTAAGCTTTCGCAGATTGGATACCGGAGAAAAGAGAGAAGATTGGAGACTGCTCCACGCTCTCACACAACCGAAAATATTTTGAAGGGTAAAGAAATGTACGCGACTTGCAGTGCGAGTATTATACAGAAGGAACCCATGATCAGACTAGACATTTCATCAGCACATTGATCATATTAGTTATTTTATATTATAAGTTTTTTCTTTTTCTTTTGTTTTGCAATTTTCATTAGTGCTATAATTGTTATACCGATTGAACTTTGTTTTTTGATTTTGAACTCACGCTTTTCTCTTTTTATTTTCCAATTTTTAATGTACTTTAAAAGATTAATAATCTTGTGTACTTTCCGAAATAAAATGAAATGAAAATGAAATGAATGAATGCATGTAGCAATATAGGAGCGAAAGGCAACCAACATTGCGACGGTGGTCGTGTAAGTCTATATGACAAGTATTTTCCACATCGCCAATGAGCTGAAGACTCTCTTTTGGACATTATCCAAAGAAGCTAGGGCTCTGCGACCAGCCTCGGCCTACATATGGAAATTGTATTCCATTCTAGGTCTGATGTAGAGGAGCGCTAAAATCGATGGGATGAAATATTTCTTACCCCTTTTCAGAAATCCAAGAGATTTCGTTGCTTATTTGGTAAGAGAGAAGTTGTGATCTGTTCAGCTTAACATACTGCAGATATTAATGTCAAGAATGCATAAAGACGGTGTATCGTCAAGAAGTACTCCATCAAAAGAAACGGGAGTGGAAAAATTATGTGCTTGTTTTAAATAGATGGGACAGCTTTGACTTACTTATGCGCTTCGGCTTGCTCCAAGCGAGAATATTATCAAGGTGGTTCAAGGATCTAATCATGCAATCTAGTTTGACAGATGTGACATTTCCTCTGTAGTCCCCAAGGGTGTCAAGGGAGTAAGCGAAACCAAGGGTACTGTCATCGGCAAAACAATGGATGGTGTTGAAAGAAACCAGATAAAACACTTTACATTCATGATAGAGGAGGACGAGAGAGGCCGAGTGCTTTAATTTTGGCTAAAAGGGCTGACACTGTAATAGGACTTTGATATATCTAGGGAAACGATTCTGGACTTACCAAAATTGAGAAGACAAAGCTTCAACGTTCCATAAGAAAAGCCAGAAAAAGAAAAGCCATATTGGCGATCGTTGTGAGTTTGATTAGTTTCTAGATACTTCATTAATTGGGAGTTAATTAAAGATTCAAAAACCTCTTAAAGAATCGAAGCTATTGTAATTGGTCGATAATTTGAGCGATCTCTACCCTTTCCTTTCTTGGGAATAGGCTGAACGTGAGGCAGTTTCCAAGCAATTAGAAATTTTCCTGTCGAATAAGACAATTAGATTAGTTTAAGCAGAGCTTTAGCTAAGAATGAGTCACCGGTTTTATTTAACGGGGGCTTGAAACTATCAGGACCTGCAGCTATAGAGACGTTGATCTCCTTAAGGACCTTGAACATATCTCTTGTATGGATGTGTATTGGCTCTTGTACACATCTACAAGGGAGATGTAAAGTAGGTGGAAAAGGAGAATTTGAAGTGAACCTAACAGTATAAATATTAGTTTTATTCAGGGAGTCAACAATCACTTCATTGTAATGTAGTGAAGGAATAGAGGAACTGCTGAAGTTGCTCCTGCTAGTTTTGACCTGGGACCACCAACCTTTGCTGCCTTTGCGTCTTGCCAATATTCTAACGTTCTGGTCAAAAAGAAATTTTTCTCTTTGGATACTATTTCAGTTCTGGACATGGATGCAATTGATGGGTGTGAAATGCAGACTATTTCCCTTTTATTGTTTGGTTCTACTTATCGTTAATCCAAGAGCAATTTTGCTGTTGTTAAGACCTGCTGTATAAATACTGAATGTAGTCATGTATCCCCAAGACTTAAAATAGTACTAAATTCAAATGTGCATTCATCAACATCCCTTGAAGCAAAACAGACCGAACAGTCCAATTCTCTAGGATACTCATTGAGACTTTCCCAATCATCAGATTTATTTTGTTTTTATTTAACGATTGGGTTAAGTATTCTATTAAAAGTATGACATTTTACGAAATAATAAAAAAAAAAATTAAAAAATTATCTTACTTTAAATGTAATAACACTCACTCACTCACTCAATCATTACTTCTTCGCCGTTGTATAGTTTCATTGAATTTCTCCAATTACGAGTTATAATTGTTTCTTTAAATGTTTGTTTTGCCAGACCGCACCGATAATTTTCTAAGAAGCCACCTTTACATGAAAGGCTTATCGAAGACCCTTTGGCAGCTGTTTTCAATTAAAATAAAACCTTCCATCGCGTTAAGATGAATAGGCTATGTCTTGCTTCAAACATCCCGAGCAAGGCGACGCTCCTGTACAGGTATCCGCACTTCATGTTTTCTCTATAGACTCCAACAACCATGACCGAAAGCCAAGGTGATAGCTGGGGCCTGCGTTCCTAAATGTATCATATTGCACGCTTTCCGAAATTTCTACGTTTTTTAAGAAAGGTGCAGTAGAATACATGTGAATCATTTTGTTAGGAAAAATTAAGAAGATCTACTGCAATTTTTTTCAGTGGTCTTCCGAGGGCGGCGCGCGCCCCCGCGCTCCTATCTGGATCCGCCCCTACTCTTAGTGGAGGAGTAATTTTTCAATTTTTTCCTTCATTTATTGAGTGCGATTAGAAGGATATATTTCATATATAGAAAGAAGTAGTTAATATCCTTTTGCCCTTTCGTGTTTTATTGAATTATTAGCACATCCTAGCATACACTTACTAGCGTAAAGGTTGTAAGGCAGTAGTGAAATGTGTAAATCCATATGCTTGCTTATTTTCAGTTTACCGATCTATAAAGGGCGTAATTGCAAAGATTCCTTAACGGATTCAAAGACAATTACAAAAGAAGAGATGCAGATCTTCCATGGTAGCAAGTTAATTATTTACAGAAAAGAGCGTTGTGTATTCAAAAAGATTTTGTTGTTTCAACGTACAAAGTTTTAGGTTCAAGGTATTTAACCCGATGTAAGTGTGCTCGTGAGAGACGTGTTGTCAAACATACCGTCTAGCCTAGCCAGAGTGATACCAGGGAATGAGGCGGCTAATGTTTTGGCTAGGAAGACATCAGGTTCAATATGTGGCTTTACAATGGCCTAAGTGTGGCTGGTGGTATTTCTACAGCTACTCTCATCTAACCTCGTAATCTGACTTTACATAGATACATCTATTATCATAGGTTACTTCAACATCAAAGAGCGGAAGCTAAGTATATTTACTGTTGTTTGTTGAACAATTGAAGACATTTTGTATTGTAAAAATAATTGACGTTTAAATTCATTAAATAAAGCATTTACTTTTGTGTATAAAGAATACATTTGTTTGTTTGTTAATTTTTGTTATCAAATAGACATTACACATATGTAAATCGTACTTTGCCATGTAACTATTTCACAACTATGTAGTCGAATAAATATGTTAGTGTACCTCTTTTGTAATTGAAAAGGGTTCAAAAGCTGCCAATATCTTTATTAGTTTCTTACCTTATCCTCCTACAACCAGACCCTTTCTAATAGCACATAAATTTCAACAAATCATAGAAAGATCAAGGAACATTTAACCCTTTCCAGGAATTTTAATAGATGATCACGTCGTCAAGCTTCCAAATTATACCGGCTGCGAACTGCATGTAACAATTGGATTATTCATCAACTAAGGGAGAAGTGCGATCATACATGATTTTGATAAAATTAAAATCGCGGACGATCGCACGATAAGAGATACATGGATCACATTAACACCCGGGAGATCATCATGGAGCAAGCTATAAGTTACCGTAGATCACGAGCAACAACCCAATATGAAGCAGTTTTGATATATAACTGTCAAAAGTAGAAGGTCACGCAAATTATCGACGTTTGTAGACCTTTTTATGCTACGGCAAACGAAGTAAAAGTCCTTGTATACTTAAGATGGTTCCACAGGACTCACGAATATCGCAATATATTCACGATTCGGTGATGATTCGGTATTTGAACATATTTCGGCTAAATTCGGGAATGTCGGTCAAAGGTCTAATCAGAAATCATCTCACATATCTAACATCATTCTCAGACGATGTGTCTCTCATTTCGGTTGCTGTCTCTGGCAAAATACTAAATGGCGACACGTAATTTTTGCCTATTATTTTAACCAGTGGAATACTTTAGCGAAACTATCACTGATATTCATTCGCCAGTCATGTGGGAGAAATAATTGAAAGAAATTATTTCATGCAATGATTATATAAACTAAAGTTCTACAGAATATTCGCGTGAAACTTTCGTTGATATTCGCGAGTCGGTCGTGTTTGACCGGCAATAATCATTTCTTATCTGAAAATAAATATCAAACGTAAGAATTTTTCCACAGTTTTGTATCAAATCCATTTGAGACATGTACATTAGTCACATTAGTATAATAATTTTTAACCATTTCAATAAATCAAATAAATAAAATAATGAAAAAGAAAACCCCACGATCAAGGAGTAAATTGTAGAAGGTACATAGAAATAGGTGCAGTGGCTCCCGAAGTATTTTGCTCACAGATTGTGAAAATGTGCTTTTGATATAAAAGGCGTTTTAAGTTTTTTCGACAACCGGGTGTTATACTGCACATAAAAAGGGAATAGCTGAAGCGTCGACTATTGCTACCGAATGTTGAACAACTAGTGAAATTTAATTTATTCGGGTCGGGCGAAATGGATTGGAGTAATGAGCAAATCGCGTGACTCATAGATCCGTAAAAAACGCACTTATTTCCCAGCTTTCTCGGGATATCTTCTCTGAACCTTCGTGCAAGATATACTTCAGAGAGGCATAGCTTGGTCAATTTTAGTCGGATCAACTCGAAATTGTGAGAAAATGAACGTGCAATGGTGTACTTTAAGAAAATGTAAAAATGCAAAAATCGATTTTTTTCAAAATTCCTAGGTAGATATAATCCCATAAAATACCCAATTAAATTCATTTTGGAATTGCGGCCTCAAAAGATTTCCAGTTAACGTCTCAAAGTGATTGAAAGTCCTCCTCATTTCACGATTCCTATTGTTGGATCATTAGTTTACCCCAACAATTTCGTCAATTTTTAATGAATTTCCAGTCCGTTAATGTCGTTTTCTTATTTAAAAAGTTTGGAAAGGCCATTCTTGAGGGCGACAAATTAAGTACGGTTTATTCCAAAATATGAAAGACGGGGAGGAATTCTTTCATCACGAACGTTTGTAGAATTTGCATATTTGCTCTAATGATTCATGTGTTGAGGCAGGCCAAAACCGCTTGTACGGATATACATATATACATATATTTAGGTATCTATGTACGTAGTCTTGACACGAAATCCGATTTAAAAAACTTTCCCAGAACAGAAATTTCACATGTCGTAAATTCACCTTTTCTTCCACTTCCTGTTTTCTCTATAGCAGTAGTAGCTTTCCTTTGTAACTCTTAACAGACCACCAACATTGCTGTCATTGCACTGAATAAAATCAGTCGCTGTGATGCAGTATTAACTTTTGCATTCGGTATCCCAACGTTCATACAACTTATTGGAGCGGATGACCGAAGCTAGATAAATAATACGCAGTTGTAAATAAAAGCCCCGTCTTTTTTGTGCACAGAATAAATGATGCTGTACAGAACAAAGATTGAGAATTGCATTGGCTTTATGCATATAAAAGAATAGGTACAAGTTAAGTAGTACTACAAACAGGGAGAGAGTGCTATTAATTATCAATTAATAGCACTCTCTCACCATTTTGAAGTCAGAAAAAAAAAAAAACAAGGAAGACTGTGATATTCTGTATCTCCCGGCAACTAAGCAATTCTTGATGTTTGGCAACATTTTCAAGGTGGTTCGTCAGCCAAAGGAAGCATATTTTATTTAGGCGTTTGTAGTCTCTCACAGCCTCACCTGATTCATAACAGTTGACAAACCTCTATTTGCATTTTCTGCAAGCTATTTTGTAGTAATTTATTTCGATTAGCTTGAAAGTCAGACAATGAATGTTTTCTGCTTGTTTTCTTTCAGAAGAAAAGATGTAGATTCCAAACAACAATGGAAGCAGCACGTATATTATCACATTGGCAATCTTTTTTAGGGTTCCGTACCCAAAGAGTAAAACGGAAACCCTATCACTAAGCCTCCAATGTCCATCCGTCCGTCACCGGAATATATCTCATGAACCCTAATAGATAGACAGTTGAAATTTTTAAAGAGTGCGTATTTCTATTGCCGCTATAACAACAAATAATACAAATAAAATTAAATTAAAAATAAAAGAAGGCCCCATACAAGAAACGTATTTTTTTGCTTATACATAGTGTTAAATTTTGTACGATGGTACGGAACGCTTAGTAGGTGCTAAATGTGCAGCTTGAAGTAAAAAATCATACTTTCAATATAATCATGCATTATTAGAGTAGTCATAATTTTGTTGTCTAAGGTACATTGCACAATCACTACCATGATAAGTGAATAAAAAGTCAGTAGACTTTGCTCGTTACACGCAACAGTATTTGGTACCACAAACTGCTTGGTTTTCCGTCAGTCAGAAAAAAAAAAAATGAGAAGCGAGCTGACGCGGGCAGGTGCCTGAATTGAACCGAATTTTGTATTCAGTCTACATTAGCCACGATAATATCAATCAGTTGATTGTTACTAAACGCAAGAAAATGATTTCGTTAAAGGAAAATTTATGTACCGAAGTTTGAAGAAAAGACGCTCCTCTATTTAAACAAGTAAAAAAGCTAGAATTAGTCTAAGGCCAATTCTTATGATACCCGTATGTTATTTTGTATGGTGATACGTCTGTGCAAGTTTGATTTTTGAAGTGGTTTTGTGCATATATTTCTATAACCTGCTCGTCGGATAGAAAGAAAAAATTATAACCAATTATATTGGATTTTGTATTCTAAAGAACTTTACAGTACATTAAAATCGTATAGGACTTATCGTTTTCACAGCATAGAAGAGATTGCCCGGTTTAGGCCATTTTTGCAATTGTATTTGATATTTTTATAAAAATCCTATGTACGAAATTTCAGCTGTCGACGTTGGCGCGTCCTCAGGAACTTCCCAAATATGTAGTGAAAAATTACATTTTTGTATGGCAACCCTACGAAGGAGTTACCCGATTTGTCATAATTTCGAACTTTTTTACTTGTTTTTAAAAGGTACAAAATTTCAGGTCTCTAGGTATACGCGTTCTTGAGGTATCGTGGGGATGGATGGACGGACATGTAAAAATCAAAATAACTTTTAATTTTATGAATGGGTGTCGAATCCATTTTGCTCTACCATCGTAATTTTTGTGCGTTACAAACGGAATGAAAAACTTAGTATACCCTATGATTTCATCTGGGGTATAGATATAGAGTAAAATTTGACAAATAATTTGTTTTTCTAATATTAGAGAGCTGGTTAATATTTTTTTGGAAACTTCAGTGTCTAGCTATTATTTCGCATGGAATTTTTATAGAGTATATAATAAAATAATAAAAGTAATGCCGGGTTTTAAGGGAAAAAGTCCCCAAAACACCCACCCCGACCGAAAAGGATGCATTTTTTTATCCACACTCCCAATTAAAAGTTTTGTACATCTCTACCCGTACTGCCACCTCACAAAATATTTGTGTGTTCCGATACGCCTAGTACATAATATGTATAGAGAGTGTGGCAGTTTATGAAAGAGAGAGGACTTTATTTTCGATTTCTTTGTTTCGTGTGGATGGAGTAACCAGGTGAACAGTATGAAGAGAGGAAAAGAGGCAATCAGTCAAACTAACTCTATGAACCGCGTTGGTTTAGACCCTGATAGCAGAATGGGTAGTAGGACCTGTTCTATTATATTATGACTAGGATGAGCTCAGATACCTATTTCAAAAACCTGTGAAAATACCTCAAGAAGAGACTACTGTATGAATGAAATAACACTGGGCACATCAATTGCTGACATGACCTGAGTCCCAAAATTGATTTACATGAATATACCAACAACATGTGAAAAAAAAGTACATTGGTACATATTAATATCACTGAAGGAATGCATCGGTTTCACACAGTTTCATTCATTTGGTAGGAAAAAATTGGAGCTTGATATCACAAATGTAGATAGTTGCTAAAGACTAGATGTACTGGCCCGTTGGTAAACCTCATGGCGCTATGGGTAATTTTAACACGTGTTCAAGCCCCCCCCCCCCACCCTACAGCCACACCCTTTAATTTTTACCAGTTTTGGTTATCATTGAGATAAGAATGGATCAAACTGGATAATAAGTTCAAGGCATTAAATTAATAGACCATTAGACGTAGAACCCAGTTGTTGGTTATCACCACGAAACTGGAGACCCCTAACTGCTAAAAATTTTCTAACATTTAGCACTCTAATTAGTATATCCCTTCAATACTGTACTTTTTTTTTCATATTGTGGCAGCACTAGAGATTCAACATAATTGGCCTTTTTTCTTGAGATAAACAAAGGGACATTTTACACGATGATCATTTGATTGTTCGTGCAGCTTGCCTAACTCAAAAAAATGCTTCCAATTATTGAAACCTTCGGAAAAAGACGAATGTTTATTTTCAGGTTGGAAAAGCAGGCAGGGTACACAAAATACACAGCCTGTCGACCTAGAGTACAACAAACAGTCCCTTTTGAAAGCCAGACCATTTGGAAGTAGTCCAGAAAATAAATTTACAGAAAGCCTGCGAATAATTTTAACATCTTTATAACAACGCTCAGATATTGAAAAATCTACCGATAAAGTGTTAAGTCTTGTTTAATGTTAGAATTTAATTACTTTTCGCACAAGATAAGAAAATCACAAGAATTAGGGAGTGCTACGCATATACTGTAAAAAAACACAGCTTAGAAAATACATTCCCAAACTTGGAGGTAGCTATCCGGATTTACTTGACGTTGCCAGTGACAAATTGAACTGAAAGGAGGTTTTCGGCCTTAAGGAGAATCAAATCTGAAAATCGATCTACAATGAAAGTGGATGGGGGGGAGTGCGATAGAGGTGAGTACAGTAATACGCGCGTGAGTCACGCATACAGCCTAGACTTCTTTATACCTAAATCATCTACATAGATCTACATTCATAAATTCCAAATTCCAAACTCATTTCCTAAAGACAAAATTGCTTAAAAATAAAAATGTTTATCATCATAATTTTTCGATTCTTATTTTCCCACATTCTGTAAAATCGAGTTCATAATTTTTACATAGATGAAATAACAAATATATCGCTAGACGCGACCTCAGCAAAAAGAGATTTTATAAGCAAGGTATCAAATTAAATGCAGGTATTCTTAGTTGGACTGTAAAATATTTTTCATAAAATAAAGTTAGAGCGTTCTAACCTGTCGAGTCTTTAATTGGAATATTATTTTATTTTCTATTTTTTTATTTTTTTATTAACTTAAAAGGGTTGGAACGTAACTCGCGCCCTCTCAACAACTCGAAGGTCAAACTCTGTAATGGTGGCAACTCTCTTAACGTTGCTCTACAGTATACAACTTTCCCGAAAATAATGCACTTTGGTTTGCTGTGTGTTAACCTCTTATCGCTGTTTAATTGTTTTCTACCACGTTTGTCATCTGGTACTGAACTTGTTTCAGACCAATCTTCTTTTCCGCCCCCTTTACGCCCCCAGACCCTTGCGCACCAGGGCAAGTGCCCATTTTGCCCAGTTATAGAATCGGGCTTGCAGATGTAGAGTCAGGTAAACTGCATTTTTAATTGTTTTAATCAAGTCCTTATAGGTATGTAATACAAGACTACAAAATATACATAAATTACTTTCCTAAAAACGAATGGTGGCTAATGTTCACAAACACATTACTAAGTAAGTAATAGAAAAGAAACCTTTTGAGTGCACAAGAGATTTCAAGAAGGTTTCATTTAATGACAATTTACAACCTTCTTTAATTGTATTGAGGTACCTATGAAGAAATACAGATATGTTGTTAATACATTCTTTGATAAAATTTCAATCCCTCTCTGTTCTGAATAATGATTTGAGTATGGTTGCCATAGTTACATCGACTTATTACAAATAACGAGTTTTTTGGACATAAATTCTAAATGTGAAGGCCAATAAAAGGTTTATGGCCCACCCATATGCATAAAGGTCACAGATGTTGCTTTTGTTAATGGCAAAAGTACAAACAATGGGTAATTTGCTCTGAACGCAATCAAGTATAGAGTTGGATACACCTCGTCTATACAATATCAACGTCTATATTAACTCCAGCTGGGTTAAAACGAATAAGCAAATTTGAAGTTGTCGAGATCCAAAGGACATTATAAATCTAGTATAGCACTTTGAGGAGGAAACAGCTTTCTACTTAGAGTTCATATCCAGTTTTACTGTACTTGACAGCGGCGGTACAACAGGACCATTGCTAGCCTGGCAGATGTACACCTGAAAATAGAAGAAAATAAAATTTAGTAATCAAAACAACAATAAAGGAGAGAATTGTGAACATTTAAGTTTGTATGTATTATATAATAGCACGTGAAAGGGAGAGGTCAACGAAGAAATCGTACTTTTTAGGGTCCGGTTTATGAGAAATACAAAATTTTTCCATTAACGTCTCCCATAATAAATCACCATTTAATTTGAACATTGAAATAGGCAGGTCTGAAGGAAAAAAAAGCGAGTCCCTAATTCAGCTTTATTCAAATCGTCTTGAATGGGAATAATAGTTCATATCATGCCTGCGAATGTTCTAATGACGCCGACTGAAAGTGTAATTAATTTTCTCATTTCGGTGCTATTAGTTCTTCTTCAATGACAGACGGTCAGCTTTAGACCTGATTGGGACAAAAGGGCTACAAATTTATCTTTCCTCTGAGCACCCTTTTCTACATCCTTAGGTTACATACATAATTATGCACTGGGCCGATAATAGACTTACATGAAAATATTATGAGCTGCTCCATAGTTTTTGAATACAAGTTATGAACATTCGGAATATAATCAGTTGTGTTCAGGTGTGTTAAGAAGGGTTGCGGCGAATAAAAGGGTATGGGTCCTTCAGTGGTAGCAAAGTAGTACTCCTTTGAGCAATTTAATGAAAAATATTATATCGAAGTTATCTGTTGAAAAGTATTGATTTTAATTATGTGTTCAATTGCATAAATTCCAACCAACACAAGCCAATTAACTAACGGTCATTAAAGTGTCAAACACTAACCCTCAGAGTACGCATCAATGGATTGTATTAATTAGGAAAGTCCGCATGTTTCTCTGAATCGGATAATCTGAGCGTGCATACTTTGTTTGCTCATCAGGACCTTTTTTTTCGACGTCAAAATTATTTCTAGAATAAGACAAATGGTCTTAATTTTCTTATAATAAACTGGTTTGGTTTCAGCAGTATCCTTTGCACTAAAGTTTTTAACTTTATTTGATATAAGCTCTGATGCTTAGTGGGACCTGAAAATTTTGCTCCGTTTCTTTTTCGTTTTTCGTTTTTATAATGTAACCAAGCTCAGGGGATGCAAGAATATGGAGTAATGCACAGCTTTGGCATGGGGATGTAGGAGTATGGTTTAATTGCACATATTCGGTCTGTATTGGCAGCATATATGAGAAAATGTAGAATATTCCACATCCATATCGACGCTGAAAAGCATAAACGTCGTAACCGACCAAAATGAAAATTTTCACTAAAACTTTTTCAAAATCAGAAAAAAAATCATAACGTCTAAACTATTTGTGATAGAAGTTCTACTTTTGGACAGATTTTTTTTTAAATTATACCCACAATTTACAATAAGTAGAATTACACTAAAATTAGTATAAGTATTAGTTTTGCTAGTTACAGCAATCCGTGTTTTGTTTTATGGACCTCAAGAATGCTGTATCTGAATAGCTGTAATGTATGGAGCGAAATGAATGTTAAAGAACTTATGGCAACTGAAATGCTGTATCAAATATACCTTATTTATTTGTATGATATATGTGAGCTGTATCCAAGATCTATGTTTAAAACAGAGTCTAACTCTTGATGTACACTAGCACAGAAGAAGACAGGCAATTTAAATAAAAGGCCGTAGTTATTATTAAGTTTTTGTTTAATAACCTTCTAATGCAGTAACACCATATTCTGAGTTATCTCTAGGTTGAAAAGAATACAGTAATTGCAACTCTCATGCAAAACTAACAAATAACAAAATGCATTCCACGCTATTTTTTTAATGGACAACAAGTCATTGAAAATGTAGTAACTTTGAACAATATCGAGAGTTAATACAGAAGTCATCATTTTACGATCCGCAAAAATGGCGTAAGCCTCTCCAGCCGTCAAACCTCGGATGCTGTATGTAACTCGCTTAAAAATTTGCAAACATTAATTTGCTTTAAGCGACATGTGCTTAAAAAGTAGCGGATTTTGACCCTATTACTAAAAACCAAGTCAAAGTTACTGTAAAAAGTAGAGGTGTTTTCAATGGCGTAAATTACTTTGTTTTCATCGTAGAGATATGAGAACCTGACCATTCAACGCAGTTTTTTTTAAGAAGAATTTTATCCATAATTGGTTCGATTCCCGTCCAGGAAAAAATAAATAAAAATTGAATTTACAATTGTACACTTTCATCGTTACTGGTTAATGCCAGCTGAAAGCAAATCGCGGCTTAGTAGGCTAGTAACAAATTGATAAATGCAAAAGGGAAAATCATCTGTCTCGTTAGCTGAGTGGTAAGAGCAGTCGCCCGGCAAGCGGAAGGTCCCGGTTTCAAAACCCGGACGAGGCGGTTGTTTTTTCTTCTTGTATTTATTAATTTGATTTAGAATCGTTAAAAATAAAAGTTCTTAAAATTCTTCTTTATCCATCAAATTTCGGAATAATTACGTTATGGTAGTACTTTTGAGTATTTGTATCTTTGGACGCGAAGTCACATCCCATACAAAGAAAGACATTCGTGCCTTGTCACAAACCAACAAGCACACCATCCGGTTGAGCAGGGACCCTTACACCTGCCTTTACTTACAAGGACGACACAGATGGACTGTCCTCTTACGCCGTTGCCCCGTCCACCTAATGATAAGTGGGCGAGATGGATGAATACCTGAAACTCTAGTGTAGGAGTGGACCTTCATTCAACCTTTATATCCGTGATGGAACTCCGGGAGAGTGAGGGAAAGGAAAACTCTAATCCTCCTTTACGTTATAAATGAGTCACTATATTTAAAGCATGAAAGTGAAATATTCAACAAATGACTTTCATCTGAATGGTAGGTTCAGTATTCAAGTGTTTTTAGGCACTATATACTTCCTGCATAAATTTTCTCTCTTTTGAAAATTCAATTAGTTCTTTAGATTTACTATATTGCTTATTGATAGTTACTAGAAACTTACGTCCTCAATAAACACGTAAATATAATAATTCAAAAGTTAAAAGCTTGTAAAAAAATTAAATAACTGAAATGTGTAAGCTTATTGGTATGCTATGGAAAAGTATTCGTTATTAAACCGATAAGCTATAATGATTGAAACTACATTAGTTTCTAGAAAAATTAAATTAAATTTGTAAGTACTTTTATAAATTATGCCTACTCCGAGGCCACTAATATCACTAGTTAATGGGCAAGTCTATGAATACTATTATACAAGCATTGTATGCTTCAAAAAATAAAATTTGGATGCATTCAACTTTATCTTTAAGATACATTTTAACTTCTCGATAAGCTACTGCTGACAGGTACTAACCTGCCATTAGTCATCACTAACCTTAATCTGTACAAACAAACTAAAATACGTTTTTTCTCATCGTAGTACTCAACGACCTACATGACTGGATGTCCCTTTTTGCCCTTTGAGCATTCCTAGATAAGTTATCGAAAAAAAATTAATTTAGCCTATCCAACCTATTTTAATATCATCACTCTCATTTTAAAATTCCTAACTGTATCAACTGCTAATCTGGTTGCTGGACGAATCTCTTTATTATATCTTGGGCTTTCGTTATTCGGTCGGTTTTTTCCTCCTTCCACGAAGGTTTTTCATTTCTTATGGCGTTAGGGACGCTTGGATGTCGAGTTAAGCAATTATTTTCGCATAGGACTTATTTGGGCGTTTTGGCGTTGATCTTGGTTTATATCTAACCTGGGGTGCTTATGAAGTGGACCGTTTTTGAATTTCTTTTACACGAATGTGGCAAGATTCGTTAGGAGTAGGATTACAAGATTGTCCCTTAACGATAAAAGTAGTCCTACCTTTTGATGGCTGATAACAATCTTCCAGGGATCGGAAAGTGGCTCCCAATTCGTCTTATTTAACGAAGACTTGATTTCGAAGGAAAAGTTTTCCCTTTCTCCCAAAAAATTGTCTCGACCGACAAGTAGTGGTCGTGTTATTAACTCCTTATACCGTGGACTTTTCGATCTACATATTACGCCGCGATACTCATGGATTAACCGGATGACTTTAAATTTTTTATAAAACTCGTTTTTGTCTCCGCAGCCATCAGCTCGTTACCAAACCCTTTTCTTTTTTTCTTAAAAAAAAAAAAAAAAGAAGAAAATCTTCTTCTTCCCTTTTCGCACTCTTCTCAGTGTCTGTATCCCAACTTGGTCTTTTTCGTGCGGTCGTGTCACAAGTGGCAGCACATTTACGGTGTGGCACACTATGAACACTGCTCCATCTGTCGGCGTCGTACATTTAGCCTGATGATGCATACAGCACGCTACAACCATAAGGAAGGCCGCACACACAAGTGGCATTTATCATATGGCATGTGAAAATTCTCTCTATAGTGGACTGTATGTGTGATTCATGGGGTGCCGGTTTATGGATAACTCAGTTTGGATGTTCAAAATTATAAAATTTTATTTTTTATTCTATGCTCATTCAAGTTCCTTACAACTATATCACAATTCATGCAATCTTATCATTAAATTAAAATTCACGAGTTCATTAAAATTTAACACCTAATAAAAATTTCAATACAAACAACAATTCAAACAAATTCAATAAAAAAATGTCTTCGTAGCTGCGGTTTTGTTGCGTTGCTCTTTAAAAAAAAAATGTCGGTGCAGCTCCGGTTTCGTTGCGTTGGTCTTTTCTTATTCCTGTAATAAAGAAGAAGAGTGTGGTGAGTAGGCAGGAGACAGTTCTGGTGAGAGCAAATAAATTTTATCTAGTTTCAAGAATTCGTCGGTTTCACTTGAACTACTACGTGAGGGCAGGTGTGAAGTTCTCTGCTCGAGCCGTTACGTGAGGGCAGTCGAGGTATAATACGGAATGTATTATTTCACGATTATAACAACTTGTATGGTCGCTATAGGTGATATTGATAGATGTAACCAACTATCCTGCTTCTGTTGTGCAGTTTTTTGTCGTGCTGGTACGTGAGGGCATGAAGGCAGCACTGATGACGTTTATCGTATGCGTACCTTTTCAATTGCAGTAAACTGGAATATTGCTGCGTGTGGGATCGTAATGATGGCACTTCTAACGTTTAGTCTTGTGCGCTTTTATAAGTGCAGTGATCTGAGTACTGCTACGTGTGGGATGGAAGTTCTTTCCACCTTGATCAGAATTAACTTCTGAATGTATTTATTGCAGAGTTAACCTCTGAAAATAGATCTATTCTCACTTTTGTATAACGTCGTCTAGATCTTCGGATTAACTCCTCTGTGGGATTGCTTGAGTTAACCTCACCTTTGCAATCTTTTAGGATTAACTCCTAGCCGACGTACTTGAGTTAACCTCAAATATTTGTTTTAGGATCAACTCCTATATGATAGTTTGAGTTAACCTCAAATATTTGTTTGGCCAGAATTAACTTCTGTTTTAGAATTGAGTTAACCTCAAATATTTGTGACAGCCAGAATTAACATCTGTTTTATGGATTGGATCAACATCAAGTATATAGGGCAGCCAGAATTAACTTCTGTGTGTAGGATTGAGTTAACCTCAAATATTTGTTTAACCAGAATTAACTTCTGTTTTGGGATTGAGTCAACCTCAAATATTTATGACGGCCAGAATTAACTTCTGTTTTAGGATTGAGTCAACCTCAATTTGTTGGTATAAAATTAACTTCTATATGGAATTTCAGAATTATCTTCTGGTTTGAATAAGGATTTTGCTCAGAATAGACTCCAAGGCCTAGGACTTAATCAGATCAACTATGATTTGGAAATAGGTAATTTTGCTATCGTTCGCCGCCTTTTTATAGCTGCTGAAGTTGGTCTTGTGATGTACTCCTCATGGCTGTTACATGCAGAGCATCCATTGGCATCAGTTAAACATGTATATACATACATACGTGCATTTCTGAGTCGATTTCGTTTAGGCAGAATTACAAAATTCATGCATCAATGAATAAATGCAAACATGTATATACATACATACCTGCAGTATTCTCATTGCATGCAGAATTATAATTCACAGCTGCAATTATAGACATATCGACAAACATATTTACAAATTTCAGTAATTGAATAAAGTCACTCGCTACTGACCTACACCAATTTCTTAATCACATAAAGAAACAAGTGAAGGCAGTGACACAATACCCCTGCGCGCAACAATTCACACGATGCAATTAGATAACCTTGTGCCAGCGGTAGAACTTAGGTGAAAGAAATAATGGTTCACGATGATGTCATAATAGCAGCAAAGCGGCGAACGGTCTACGGAAGTATTTATGTATGTACATGTGAAAGCGATGAATGCCGTGATGTAACAACAACAAACCGGCAAAAGCTTTTCCGGAAATTAATTTATGAATGCTATAAAGAAACACTTTACGGAAATAATAATTATGTATATACGAATGCCGTGATGAAATTAAAATTACAAGCGCTTAGCGTAATAAGAAAAAAGCAATAGTGTTAAGTCAAGAATTATTGTATAAATATTCTTGTGTTTTGGAATAAAGAGTCAGTTAGTCAGTAGCAGCAGTATCATCAGAACACAAGTTGTTTCATTTACCCGGAGTAAAGCTAGTAAGCTGCTCCATTCATTCAACTAGGAGTAAAGCTAGTAAGCTGCTCCATTGAATCGTTCTAAGAGTAAAGCTAGTAAGCTTCTCCATACACTTCGCTGCTCTACATATCTTGGGAGAAATAAGTAAAAGCTCAATAATGGTGAAGGCACGTAATCTCAATTTACCTACAGTAACCGTGCCGTGCTCCAGATCAAAATATAAAGGTGCTCAGCTGAGAGTACTAGAAGTACTTAAGAAACTCAACAATTTTGGCGCAGCCAGTAGGATCAAGGAAGTAATATAAATTCAAAACACTTGAAAAACCTTGATCCTCGAATTTACTTAAACGAGTGCATAAGAGCGCATTATTTTTGAATCTGGCACACAAAAACGAGACGTTGGGCATTTTTAACAACAATAAAAAGGAGCCCCAATATAAAACAGCATCATATCTGCATAACGGAAAAGACGTTTTAATTTTTTTTTACTTCTCTCTACAAGTAAAGTAAAGTAAGTTAATAAAAATTGTTAAGAATCTATAGTAGACATTATAAAAAGAAGTAGTAGTCACTGCGATATATGTGCATGTAAGCAACAAAAATAGTAGCACAATTTTCATTTAATCATTCTAATTTCTTCGGTTGTGAAACACAATTAACTAAACTACCTATTTTCTTTTTTCCTCCCTCTCAAATATTGCGTACAATCTTTGTGGGTGCTGCTTTCATGCCCAGGCCTTATCAAAACTCTCCTGGCTCAGATTTTGAGGTAGCAATAAGCTCATTGTCGTTTGACAACACAAGTCCTCCAGACAGCCCAACAGTAGAGCAAAATTCACCCAAAAGCAGACCATCCCTAAATTGGTAGCGCGAACATCGCTCAGGTAAACGCTTCAGAGGGCACAGTCTAATTAATTTTCTCGCAAGAAATCATAGGTTAGACGCCCTAGTATCTCAGCAAACGTTAGCCACACCAAGTTCGAGTATAAACACTCAAACCACTTCCTGCATAGAACAACCAAGTAGAATAGACAAAATATCTGTAAACTATAAAAAACTAGTAAAATTGACGGCACAAATGGTGCCTTTGTTCTCTGGGGAAATTAGCACGCAAATCCTTACAGAATTACAGACTTTTATAGGCTGTTGTAAGCAAGTGCAGCAGTATCTAGGGGAAGAGGAAAAGATTGAGAGGAAACGCGTACCAATTAATAGCGTCGAGCTCTCTCACAAAATTTGAAGAAGTCGAACAACTGCTTTACCGAACGTACTTACCTCATGAAACATACCATGAACTAAGAAACAAGTTGCCGGCAATATCTGCCAGAATCATTTAGTTCATTTACAAATAGATTAAAAAGTCTCTTAATTCAATGCAACGAAGCAGCACAGAGTAAATACGGATCTGAAAATTTTAAAGTAGTAGAACAGCAAATAGAAGATTTTGCTATGGCTTCCATAAAGAGTGGTGCAACTAATTCCCATCTAAGCGCCTATTTACTCACATTGAATGAAAATTCTTTAGAAAATCTTATCCAAAAGGCATTAGATATGGAAAGGTTGCAACAAGGTCTCTTTTTCATTCCACAACCAACAAATTATATCCATAATCCAACAAACTCTTTCCAAGTGGACCATTTTCTAAGACCCAATATCCCAAATTTCTGTAATACCTATGGTTATCCCATACCCGAGAATGTAAATTTGTCTTCTTACCCTTACACAAAAGAGTTCGGAAGACATAACATAAAAACTGAAATTGGTATACGTCCAATAGCGGAACCACCAAAGGAAACTTCAATATCCTTTAGTACAAACGGAAACCCAGAAAACTATTGGCGCTCTCCTCAAACAAGCATAACAAGGAAATCGTTAGGAAGTCCACCTCCAAACAGGAAATCTTTTTACGAGCAGACAGAAAAAAAAATACGATGAACACAAATTGCTGTTAAACAAGATCACCTGCAGCTACTGCAATTATAAAGGGCACACGTATGACGAGTGCCTAAAGCGTAAGAATACTCCTTATTGTACTAACTGCAGAGTGAAGGGCCATGATGCCCAATATTGTAAACAGAACATTAAGGCGCCACCCGAACACGCAAACACTAAAAACAATGCTCGGTGGGGCTCTGCAGATAGGGGACAAAGATTTAATCACATACATAATATGTGCGACTTCTGTGCAAGAAGAAGTCATATGGTGTCCACATGTCAGCAGAAATAACGACGGGAGGCCACACATTCGGGAAACGGCATACTGTCGACCGAAAAACCCCCGGCTCGACATTAAATAAAACTGCGCAAATTACTTCAGGGTTCTCGCAAAAAACAACAACAATCAAATAGAGAGAATGTACCAGTGGTAGACTTACCACTGGACATAGGCAGAAACACAGCCGTTCGGCTGATAGTAGACACTGGAGCTGAAGTAAACATCATAAAAAAGGAAGCACTAGATAACCCAGAACATATAGAACAAAGCCAAAACGTGACTTTGAAAACTCCATATGGAGAAGGAGAAACATTGGGAAACTGCCAAGGCAACTTTTTATTAAGCCGCAAACTCCAGGTAGTAGAAGACATTGCCCAAATCCCCCACGATGGGCTTTTAGGCAATGACTCTCTTGCAAAAAATTGTAATATCGAAGGGCCTAATAAATTACTCCGGTTCCCTCACACGGAAACCAAGCCCATTGAATTCACGGTACCTCTCGAAACATCCCTAGAAGATGGAGAGGAAATACCACGTGATCAATTGGAGGAGCAATTTAAATCACGGACACCAGATAACAAAAATGCCTTACCTCCAATGGAAGAAATTCTGAACACCTCCAAAGAAGATGAAAGCAGGCAATATGAAGTAGTACTTCAGCGATCCAATAGAATACCCCCTCGATCTCAAATGGTACTGAGTATACCGTTACAAATAGATATGCGTTACAAATAATATGCATTCTAAATGTAAACACGGAACCAGTCCTCCTAAGGAAATTAACGCTTACTCTAGTTCCAAGTAATTGCTATAACGTACAGTATCTCCATTTACCTTTGGACGCCTTAAATACCCAAAGTACTCATAAAAAGGGTGATCCACCTTTGCTACGTGCACAAAACAAAAGCACACACAATGTAAAAAAAGAGAAATTAAAAATTACTTCCAATTCATATTTTCTTCGTGTACAAAACAAAAGCACACCCAACGTCAAAAACGACAAATTCAAATTTAATTCCAATCCATATTCAAGAAACGTAAACCATATTAAAAGTTATAACCCAGACAGGCTTGTGGCTTTACGTAAAGAATTACTGTTGGATGAAAATTTAAATCACGAAGAAGAAAAATCAATTCTTGAGTTATGCTATAAGTATAATGATCTTTTTTATTTAAAGGGAGATAAGCTCGCGTGCACTAGTACCATAAAGCAAGCATACCATCCCCATATTACACAATCAGCCGCCCATAAATCAAAAGATGTATAGACATCCAGAAACACACCGGGCAGTCATAAATGAGCAAATTAAGGAAATGTTGGACAACGACATAATCCAATTAAGTAAAAGCCCGTGGAATTCTCCATTGCTGGTAGTCCCCAAGAAAGCTGGGCCTGACGGCAATAAACGTTGGCGAGCAGTAGTAGATTTTCGTAAAGTCAACGAGAAATCTATAGGGGATGCCTTTCCATTACCCAGGATAGAAGATATACTGAATCAGCTTGAGCATTCGCGGTATTTTACCACACTTGACCTTGCAAGCGCATATCACCAAGTACTGGTTGACCAAAGGGATAGACCAAAAACTGGGTTTAGTACCGCTTACGGGCATTATGAATTTAAGAGAATGCCATTTGGCATGAAAGGCGCACCTGCGACTTTTCAGCGCCTGATGAATTATATTGTAACGGGTCTCCAAGGATTAGAATGCTTTGTCTATCTCGATGATATTGTAATATATGGCAAAAATTTACAAGATCATAACGGTAAACTGGCTAAAGTATTCGACAGACTTCGAGCCCATAATCTTAAATTACAATCCGAAAAGTGTCAGTTCCTTCGCAGAGAAGTAATATACCTCGGAAACAAATGCTCAAATGAAGGAGCACTTCCAGATCCCAGTAAGACAAACTGTGCCAAAATTTTCCTCCACCACGAACTATCAGACAAACTCAATCGTTTCTTGGATCGGCAAACTACTACCGCAAGTTCATCCCTAATTTCTTAAAGATAGCTAGACCATTAACAAATCAATTGGACACAAAAGTGCCAAGATTCTTTCAATGAGATTAAAAATTCCCTTACAAATCCACCTCTACTCAAATATCCAGATTTTTCCCAACCTTTTAATCTAACAACCGATGCTAGCAATGAGGCATTGGGGGCGGTTTTATCACGAGGGGTAATAGGTAAAGACAGGCCAATAGCGTATGCAAGTAAAAGTTTAAATATGGCGGAACAAAGATACTCCACAATAGAAAAAGAGTTGATTGCTATTGTGCGGGCCGCCAGAAACTTCAGGTGTTATTTACAAGGTAGAGCTTTTACGGTTTACACCGACCACAAGCCCCTGAAAGGCGTATTTAATGTAAAAGATCCAACTTCAAGACTAGTCAGATTTCATCATAAACTCTCCGAGTTTGACTATAAAATTGAATACAAGCCTGGAAAATTTAACACCAATGCAGACACGCTTAGTAGAATACCTGCCCAAATAAACCAAACAAATCCCAATTCGATCATTGTCGAAGCTCAGGTACATCACCGGTTCGTGTCCGACATAGACTATGATGATTATAATTCTCCACAGACATCAAAACGGCAAACACAATGCCATGTTGTTACAAGAGCCCAAATAAGGGAGGCAAAAAATAATATACAAGGGGTAAAACAGAGTCAAGAAACTCCACACAAAATTCAAAAATATTCACGGAACTCCCAAAATAGCTCAGTCGAAATCGGGTCAACTAATAGCAATCAATCAGAAATCAGTGTATCTGAACAGGGCGAATTACCTTGGAACAACAACGTAATCAGTTACCAGCATAAATTAACAGAAAGTATCTCAGACCTTGAGGAAATCGAAACAATTCTAAAGGATTATCATGACTCCGCATTTGGTGGTCACCAAGGAGTAATCAAAACTTATAAAAGAATAAATAAGAAATATAAGTAGAAAAACATGCTTAGTTCTATCAGGAAATATATTCGGAAGTGCTCTAAATGCCAAAAAATGAAGGCTAGCCCAGAGTATCGTATGCCAATGGTCATAACAGATACTGCCCATATTCCCTTCGACAAAGTTTATTTAGACATAGTAGGCCCTCTTGAGGAAATGTACTTAGGAAACAAATATATTCTGACTTTCCAAGACAATCTAACGAAATTCGTAGATTGTTATGCCATGCCGAATGGCGAAGCAGATACGGTAGCGGCAATATTTTTCGATGAGATAATCACTCGTTATCGCATTCCTTAAAACGTAGTAACTGACCAGGGTTCTAACTTCTTAAACGATCTTTTCAAACGAGTATGTAAGCTTCTGAAAATAAAAAAAAATGCAGACTTCCGCTTACCATCCGAAATCCAACGGCGCACTCGAGCGAACTCACAGACCCCTAGTGGAGTTCTTGAGAGCTATTATCTTTGAAAATCCAAAGGCTTGGGATCGATTCCTGAGAACCGCGTCTTTTGTATACAATAATAGTCCACATGACGGCACCAAGCTCACACCAATGGACTGTCTATTTGGGTTCACAGCGGATGCTCCCTCTAATCTGAAAAGAGAGCCGGAGCCCATTTACAACCACGAAAGTTACTACCACCTTCTGAGGTACAAAATACAAAAAGCTAAGGAAAAGTCAAAAGTTTACTACGATACGCGTTCACGTCCAGTAACCTTCAAAACAGGAGATAAAGTTTTACTGAAAAACCCCGCTAAAAAACACAAACTTTCCCAGATATGGCTAGGACCATATCTAGTGGTACAAGTCTTTAACACTGTTAATACTGTTATTCAAATCGGTAAACGAAGAGTAACAGTACATAACAACAGATTGAAGCCAACTCACAAATAATGGCTGTCTAAAAAAAAAATGGGGACAGTAAAACAAGCGACAAACTTAAGAAACAACAAAAGGCAACCCAACATGCCTATTCAGTAAAAACACACACAAAAAGGAAAAAGGAGGAAGGTTCATTAAAAAAACAAACAAAAGAAAGAAATAAAGCACAAATGATGCAAATAAGCTCTTTATCCCTAAGTTCCGTAGTAATTTTTGTACTCTGTATAATTGGAATATTAAAACTATGTAAAGTTATAAGTAACAAAAAACGAAAAATAGTAGTCAAAACACCCAAAGTATTAACTGTCAGTAATCCAAAGGTACAGTCAGACACTGAAACATACCCTCAATTTTCTAAAGAAGCTACGGATACCTTGAACCATGAGCCCAGAGTAGATACTAAGTTTTAAAATTTACCATCTCTACAACAAGTGACTTTTCCCCCAAGTAAAGTCAAGCAGATCTCGCAAAATTACCAGTCGGAGATCACTAACACAAACAAATCCCAATATGAAACACTAACCTCTGTAGAAGTACCGACAGCCTGAAACAAAGAACAATCTGTCTCACAAATCTCTCATTCAGAATTAAAGGATGCCATTAAACAACGTGCCACCCACCCACCAGCAACAAGCAGGTAGCAGACAAAATTTACCATTCCTCCACCACCACCACTTCCACAAACACTAAGCCATGTCGAATCTGAGTTAATTCCACGCACCCGCCATTTACAGATAGTTTAATTCCATCTCTAAATAAATTCTGCATAGCCAAAGATAATAACAGATCTGAATGGTAAAATCAATTGCTACACACTTTTTACATGTACATATATAATGAATAAATCAATATAAATAATTTATAAATGTATAAATAGGTTTAAGTTAAATTTTAAATTCAAATAAGTACCAAAAAATATGTATTCACACATATAGTACGAATAACAAAAAATATGTATTCACACATATGGCGCAATAATAGTACCGAAAAAATATGTATTCACACATATAGTACGAATAACAATAATAGTACACATATAGTATCTACGAATAAGAATAATGAAAAATAATTGTATCGAAAATATATATAGTAGAAATAAATTGTTGTACAGAAAAAATTTAGACATAATTAATAGAAATAAAAATAATTGTAGCAACACATATGAACAAAATACAGTTAAGCTAACCCAAATATCCACCCTTAGATAAGCTATGTTCTTTTTAATATAGCTAAACACCACATGTACTCATCTCAGCATTACGTATACATACAAACGGTTCATGTAAATATTTTTCTTTTTCCCAAGCTATCAAACAAATAAGTTAATATTTAATGCGTTATTCCTCTCCCAAGAATAACACATTTTTTTAAAAAGGGGGAGATTTGTTACATACAGAGCATCCATTGGCATCAGTTAAACATGTATATACATACATACATGCATTTCTGAGTCGATTTCGTTTACGTACAATTAAAAAATTCATGCATCAATGAATAAATGCAAACATGTATATACATACATACCTGCAGTATTCTCATTGCATGCAGAATTATAATTCCCAGCTGCAAGCATAGACATATCGACAAATATATTTACAAAATTCAGTAATTGAATAAAGTCACTCGCTACTGACCTACACCAATTTCTTAATCACATAAAGAAACAAGTGAAGGCAGTGACACAATACCCCTGCGCGCAAGAATTCACACGATGCAATTTGATAACCTTGCGCCAGCGGTAGAACTTAGGTGAAAGAAATAATTGTTCACGATGATGTCATAATAGCAGCAAAGCGGCGAACGGTCTACGGAAGTATTTATGTATGTACATGTGAAAGCGATGAATGCCGTGATGTAACAACAACAAACCGGCAAAAGCTTTTCCGGAAATTAATTTATGAATGCTATAAAGAAACACTTTACGGAAATAATAATTATGTATATACGAATGCCATGATGAAATTAAAATTACAAGCGCTTAGCGTAATAAGAAAAAAGCAATAGTATTAAGTCAAGAATTATTGTATAAATATTCTTGTGTTTTGGAATAAAGAGTCAGTTAGTCAGTAGCACTGACTTATAACAATGGACTGAGCGATTTGCTATTTCATGTGGCACAAAAAATATTGTGTTTCTGTATATCACCGATAGAGCACCCTTTAAAATGTTTACTACTTAAAAATATGTAAAACCCAACCAATCAGATGAAATTTTACACCCGTAAATCGAATTAAATTAAAAAAAAAAATATTTTCTTTTGTCCAAGTGATGTTTCAATCGCTTGTAAGCCCTCTTATAAAAAATTAAACAAATTCTGACTTTAATTTTCAAAAGTTATTCTTAACTGAATCCTTCGTATGGGCAAGAGAGACGGCGCATGCTAAACACTATTTTTACCTTATTCTTTCTGCGGTGATTGCATCTGCAGCCACCATATAAACATCAAATGGCATAAGTAAACGTTCAGTAAGTAATATTTTGTGTTGGTAGCTCCAACTCTGCAATAGGGCGAAAGAGAGAACTGTAAAACTTGTGCCATTCTTTCCTATAGAACAAGTAAAAAAGCTAGAATTGGTCTAAGACCAATTCTTATGATACCCTAGATGAATGCCCGTATTAAATTTCGTATGGTCACCGATCTATTCAAGTATTGATTTTGAAGTTGTTTTTCGCACATATTTCTAGAACGGTTTGTCGCACAGAAAAAAATGTTAATAACCAATTTTATAGGATTTCGTATACTGCAGAAGTTCTTAGTACAATAAAAACGTCTTGGACTGATAGTTTTCAAAGTATACGTAAAAAACCGAAATTTTTATATGGCAACACCAAGAAGGAGTTGCCCGATCTAGTCCATTTTTGACATTATATTTGCTAATGTAGTAAAAACATCATGTACGAAATTTCAGCTCTCTACGTCTATGCGTTCTCAGGCAGTGTCCAAATATATAGCGGAAAACGAAATTTTTATACGGCAACCCCACGAAGGCGTTGCCCGATTTGTCTCATTTTCGAACTTAATTTTACCCTTTTTTTTAAGTCCGTGTACAAAATTTCAGCTCTTTAAGTATACGCGTTCTTGAGTTATCGTGCGCACAGACGGACGGATGGACGGACAGACGGACGGACGGACGGACATGCAAAAATCGAAATAACTTTTAATATCATGAATGGGTGTCCAATCCATTTTGCTCTACCATCGTTATTTTGAGGTGTTACAAACGGAATGACAAACTTAGTATATCCCTGTGATTTCATCTAGGGTATAAAAATGGCAATACGCTCAGTCCATTGTTATAAGTCAGTGGTCAGTAGCAGCAGTATCATTAGAACACAAGTTGTTTCATTTACCCGGAGTAAAGCTAGTAAGCTGCTCCATTCATCCAACTAGGAGTAAAGCTAGTAAGCTGCTCCATTCATCCAACTAGGAGTAAAGCTAGTAAACTGCTCCATTCATCGATACTAGGAGTAAAGCTAGTAGGCTGCTCCATTGAATCGCTCTAGGAGTAAAGCTGCTCCATACACATAGCTGCTCTACCTACCTCGGGAGAAATAAGTTAAAGCCCAATAATCGTGAAGGCACGTAACCTCAATGCTCAGCTGATAGTACTAGAAGTACTTAAGAAACTCAACATGGTGTTGCCATTGCGACGTTTATACCAGTTGCTGCTACGAGAACATTTTTCTCACTGGAACTTGATTCTTTGTGAATTCTTTTTGTTTATTTTTAGAAAATACGACGGCTGTCCATCGAGGGAAGAATGTTCAGTAGGTGGACTGAATAGCATGACAATGGCATATCTAGAAAAATCACATCTATGCTAGTTGCGTGCTTTTTAATGGTGCGCTGCACCAAATCTGGCGTGACAAAAACATGCCAGATTAGCCACATTATTGTCACGTGTTATGTGTTCTGGAGCTTTCGTTGCGCATGTCAAAGGTGATTGCTAATTTTCTAGTCGGATTATGTGAAGTGTGAAAAAAAGAAATATGATCCAGAATATAATATTAAATTTGTTCAAACTATAGTAAGCTCTCCTGTCTTATACCACTATACCCAAAGTGAATACCATAACAAAATTTCTGCGAAAAAGGCATGGGAGGAAATAGCGGTAATGCTTATTGAAACAAGTAAGTATGTGTTTAATCAAATTATTTTTTAAAAGGTGTTATTGCGGAGAGACCAATGATTGACAATTTTTGAAATACAACATTAATGATTGCCTGACTTGTTTTCCTTCCTCCGTTATTTGACGACACGTTCTTAGAGGCCTATCAGTCCATAATTTGATTATTTTACTCAAATCCGTTGCCATAGTTAGTTCTGATACAGGTGAAATTATTCACTCTTTTGACCGAATAAAGTTATGAAGTACACACGACGCTTTCACGATAATATCAACTTGATCAGGATATTGGCACTTCGAAATTTAGATACAAGCATTTCAAAAGCACATTCTATTATTAGTTTGACTCAGACAAAACCCTACTATCACTATTACGGCCTATATCTCCCACATCTATGCTAATGAAAAAACCGTCTGCATCGACCACTGCCATTAGTAAAATAGAGCAGAAACATTTATAACAGTAAAACGCTGATCCAGAGCGTGGTGGTTTTTTAATCTGCACATGTTTGTCATCAATGCTTACAATAAAATGAGGCATTGCATGCAATTACCCAAAACGAGCAGAAATGCGAAGCCATTCTTCTGTTTTAGGTAGTGCCATTGCTGTATACCAACAACCAAAGATAAAGAAATTTATGCATGCATAACAAAATCCATCCATAAATTCCTTTAATTCTAAAGTGAGTCCAAAAATGCATTCATAAATTAACATGAGCCAATTTATGTCTGAAATGCATCCACGAATTCCAGGGCTCCGATTCAAGTACACGTGGCAGACTATCTAAAAATCACATATACAAATCATTTTCTCATGTCCAAGCGAACGTAGTCATATTCAAGGGCACATGCTCCAAATAATTCTGTCTACACGACAAGAAATTATGTAACAAACGCGTATAGTATTTCGGATGAAATATGCACGCGCTAAACACTTTTCGATGGGTCAACATTATTGACCGTGAGAAAGGCGCGCATGCTTATTGTTCCGAAACGGAAAAAGATTCTGTGGCGAACATCAACTTTGGAGAACTTCTTTGCGGAGTGAGCACCTCTGCTAGAAACAAAAAAACCACAAAGAATCGAGTTCTTAATTAAAATTTCATAAAAGTTATAATACCTAATAATTATGTTGTCCCACGCAGTAAATATACAAACATTGAATATGTCAGCTGTCGCACGTCACGCGAATATTTTTATACAGTGAGCCAACTTAGAGAAATGAAACACACTTCAAGACAAAATGGAAGGAAGGTACATAGTGGAACAAAATAGTGCCATCTATATTGCACTAGAGACATCGAATCTAACACAATTCCATGGATTAATCAAATTTCCCTATTACCATGAATCAAGTTCGAGGAAGTAAATATGATTCGCAATCTTATTCGATATACTGTACAAATTAATTTGTTTTCGTTGCAAGTAAGTACCTATATTTAACAAAGCGAAAGTCATTGTATACCATATTGATTGAAATTAACATAAATTCGTTTAAATTACTTTAAATATATTTAGCAAAACAGCTCGATAGCAGCAATGACTAAAATGGTAACACTGCATACACACATGATGAGTTGCAGTTGCTATGCTGTGTTATTGTTGCTATGCTAGGTATTGTTACTATGCCAATTATTGTTGCCATGCGCCTTTGACTACCGTTCTTTGGTGCCGTGTGCAAACCATGGCTATATAAACAGCAATTTAACTTGACTCGATCTCTTTTTCAGTTTGGCAGTGCAGTGAGTAACTTGATAATTTTTAGTGATATTTCCTAGTGTTGTGATTTTTTATTAACAGTCTAACACTTTGTTTGGTTGACAATTGAAATAAATTTTTCTTATTCTGGGTTGCGACTAGATTAGGAGATTTATTTGAATAGCGACTAAAGCAAAGATTCTTATTACGGGTAACGACTGTAATAAGAAATTTTACTAATAAAACACTTTATTGTGGGTAACGACTACAATAAAGATTCTTGTTACGGGTAACGACTGTATCAAGAAAATTACTAATAAAACACTTTATTGTGGGTAACGACTACAATAAAGACTGTATTGTGGGTAGCGACTACAATAAAGATTCTTATTACGGCTAACGACTGTAATAAGAAATTTACTAACACTAAACACTTTATTGTGGGTAACGACTACAATAAAGATTCTTGTTACGGGTAACGACTGTAACAAGAAAATTACTAACCAACACTTTATTGTGGGGAACGACTGCAATAAAGATTCTCTGTGGGTTTCGACTGCAGTAAGAATTACTCACCTCACTTTATTCTGGGTATCGACCAGAATAAAGAATATCCCAATCCCAACCTCAGTAAAAATTATTAAAATCAAGTTAATTAACTGCCAAACATAGATCAGGTGAGTACAAGTTATTTTCAACAAAATTGCTACATTTATTATATATTTTATATTTCTCATTTATTGAATATTGATAAATTAAATTATTTGTATCTAAGATTTATTGAGTATTAAAGCTCTAGTTTAACAGTGAAGTGTAGAATTTGTAGATAAACGAATACAACCACTAACTTTATACCAGTGGCATCAATTTTATCACATTATACATTCTTTGCATGTACGCTCTGACTACGGGCAGTACATTTAATGGTAGCTTTGTAGAACTGCGATCTGCGAATTGTTTATATTGCAAAGTGAAATGGTCAGTACCTGGGTGCCAATGCATTCCCAGGGTTTTTACAGATTCATCACTTGCTAACCGTAATGGAAGTTGTACTTCCCTATGTTCTTCCGGAATGCTTGATAGGGGATCCGATGAATTGCTTAACCATTTCCTTAGGTTAAAGCCTGCTGACTACAGAATGTTAATCATCTGCGCTTGTATTTCCAAGGCTTCATTGATGGAATCTGCTCCAGTGAGCAGATCATCAACATAAAAATCACGCGGTATAATTTTGGCAGCTATAGGATATTTTGCGGCTTCATCAATTGCTAATTGGTGAAGGGTCTTGATGGCAAAATATGGAGCTGGCGTTGTACCAAATGTGACCGTGGTCAACTTATAGTCTCTGATGCTTTCGCTGGGACTATTTCTCCAGACGATTCGTTGAAAATTTTGATCTGGGGGTTGAATGTTGATCATTCGGTACATTTTCTCTATGTCGGCTGACATAGCGTATTTATATTTTCGCCATCGAAGTAATGTTGAGAAAAGCTCAGATTGCAGTAGTGGACCCGTATGCAGCTGTTCGTTTAAACTTTTCCCATTAGTGGATTTAGCCGAGGTATCAAAGACGACTCGAACCTTGGTCGTAGTGCTATCCTTGATGACGGCGTGGTGAGGAAGATAATAACATTTATCACGACTGGCTTCTTTATCAGCCAATATCATGTGCCCTAATGATTTATATTCGTTAATGCAAGCCTTGTATTCCTGACTAAGCTCAGAATTTTGTTGCAATTTGTGCTCTAGACAATAAAATCTTCGTAGAGCCATGCCACGAGGGTCACCCAAGCTGGGAGCTTCATTAATAAAAGGCAAGCGAACTTCGTAACGGCCGGTTGCATTTCGAAGATGAGTTTTTTGATAAAACTCTTCGCAATCGCGGTCTGCCTTAGACAGTTGTCTTCCTGGAGTAACTTCTTCGGTTTCCCAGAACCGCCGCAGAAGTTTATCGAGGGAAGACTCTTCCTCGTACTGAGCATTTACTGTTAAGGTGGACGCAGTGGATATTGTGTGAGTGTTTTTTAAATTGCCGAAAAGGATCCAGCCTAGGTTGCTGTTTTGTGCTATACGTGTACCTGGAGGGCCTTTTCGCAACCCTTCTAAAAGGATTTCTCCATAAACATCTGCTCCTAAAAGCAGGTCGACTTTTCCTGGCTTGAAAAAGAGTGGATCTGCTAGTTGCAGGCCATGTACGTGGCTCCATTCCTTGCTTGGAATGGTGGACGGAGGCAGTATGTCCGTGATGGTGTTCACGATAAGGGCATTTATCGTGGTTATCTTATTCGAAGTTGAATAAGAGTGAATGTTTACTGATGCTTGTTTGCTAACACTCATAGTTTCTGACTTTTCTAAGCCAGTAATTTGCATCGATGTGTTCATAGTGGCCAATTGCAGCTTGCGTGCAGCAGCCTTTGTTATGAACGTGACTTGAGAGCCTGAGTCAATTAAAGCTCGTAAAGTGAACATGGTGCCCTTTTTTGATGGAACTTTAAGCAATGCTGTGGCAAGCAAGGCTTGTGTAGTTCGCATTGTTTGATTCGCGTGAAGCGTTTGAACTGTTCCCTTGGATGTGGAAGGCGAATTACAAGGTTGTACTTGTAGTTGTGGGTTGTCTGATTGCTTAGGTGAACCCTGTGGATTTGTGATATTCTTATGTAGTAAGGAATGATGTTTCCTTCCACATCGCTGGCACGTAAACTTACTAGCGCAATATTTTGTATTGTGGCTTTTTGAAAGGCAGTTAATGCACAATCGATTTGACGTGACAATTTTGAATTTTGAATCAACGTCCAATTTAATAAATTTGGGGCATTTGAATAATCGATGCTGCTCTTTACCCATTATGCATCTGTCACCAGATGATGTAAAGTGAGTTGATGCTCTTGGTATTTGAGCTGATTTATTGGTTGAATTTGGTTTTGCGTCTGAGATTGCTTCGAGAGTTTTAAATCTTGTTTCTAGAAACGTCTTCAAAGATTCAAGGGTAGGCAGTCCATCTGCACTGTTTACCTCTTGTTCCCATAAGCGATGAGTTTCTGCTGTCAAGCACTGCACTAGCATATAAATCAAGATTGTATCCCAGTGTTTAGTGGGGACTTCTAATGCTTCGAGTTCGTACATGCATTCGGAAGATTTGTCCAGCACTGTTTTTATAGCTCTGGCTGACTCTTGTGTTGCTTTAGGTAAATTGAATAGAATTTTTAGCTGAGCATTAATTAACACTCGCTTGTTGTCGTACCTGTTAAGCAATATCTTCCATGCGCTGCCATAACTCGAGTTAGTCATAGGAAGTTGACGCAATAAGTGTTCTGCTTCTCCAGAAACACTTGATTTCAAGTAATGAAGTTTCTGCACAGGTGATAGTGCAGAATTTGTATGAACCAAGCAATGAAATAGATCGTGAAACGACCTCCATGATTCATATGACCCTGAGAATTTTGGTATTGTGATGCTAGGCAATCTCAGAAACGAAGAAGATTCATTATCCGTGCTTGGCTTTGAGTCTACTTTTGTTTCGAATGCATCTAATGCATCTCTGAGAATACCTCGAAACGTGTAGTATGTATTTTCCGCACTTGAGAAGTGATCGTTTGTGAAATAATCGTATTTTTGAAGCTCGCTGTCCTCTAAAGCCTGAGTGGCTTCGACAATTGCATAATGTGTATTCTTATAATCGGGCCAAATTTCGCTTAGGGCGCTTAACCGCTCAGAAATGAGTCCTTTCGTTAGTTTTTCTACATCAGTCTTGTTGTAGTTGTTGAACGATTTTTCGAATATTTTTGCAGAGGTGGTTTGGTTAGCGAAAAGTTTTTGAAGTGTAGTCATGTTTGAAAAACTTAGAATATATACCACTAGACTTTAAATTTGGCTGCGAAGGACCATTAAATGTACTGCCCGTAGTCAGAGCGTACATGCAAAGAATGTATAATGTGATAAAATTGAAGCCACTGGTATAAAGTTAGTGGTTGTATTCGTTTATCTACAAATTCTACACTTCACTGTTAAACTAGAGCTTTAATACTCAATAAATCTTAGATACAAATAATTTAATTTATCAATATTCAATAAATGAGAAATATAAAATATATAATAAATGTAGTAATTTTGTTGCAAATAACTTGTACTCACCTGATCTATGTTTGGCAGTTGATTAACTTGATTTTAATAATTTTTACTGAGGTTGGGATTGGGATATTCTTTATTCTGGTCGATACCCAGAATAAAGTGAGGTGCGTAATTCTTACTGCAGTCGAAACACACAGAGAATCTTTATTGCAGTCGTTCCCCACAATAAAGTGTTGGTTAGTAATTTTCTTGTTACAGTCGTTACCCATAACAAGAATCTTTATTGTAGTCGTTACCCACAATAAAGTGTTTAGTGTTGTAAATTTCTTATTACAGTCGTTACCCGTAATAAGAATCTTTATTGTAGTCGCTACCCACAATACAGTCTTTATTGTAGTCGTTACCCACAATAAAGTGTTTTATTAGTAATTTTCGTTACCCACAATAAAGTGTTTTATTAGTAAAATTTCTTATTACAGTCGTTACCCGTAATAAGAATCTTTGCTTTAGTCGCTATTCAAATAAATCTCCTAATCTAGTCGCAACCCAGAATAAGAAAAATTTATTTCAATTGTCAACCAAACAAAGTGTTAGACTGTTAATAAAAATTCACAACACTAGGAAATATCACTAAAAATTATCAAGTTACTCACTGCACTGCCAAAAACTGAAAAAGAGATCGAGTCAAGTTAAATTGCTGTTTATATAGCCATGGTTTGCACACGGCACCAAAGAACGGTAGTCAAAGGCGCATGGCAACAATAATTGGCATAGTAACAATTCCTAGCATAGCAACAATAACACAGCATAGCAACTGCAACTCATCATGTGTGTATGCAGTGTTACCATTTTAGTCATTGCTGCTATCGAGCTGTTTTGCTAAATATATTTAAAGTAATTTAAACGAATTTATGTTAATTTCAATCAATATGGTATACAATGACTTTCGCTTTGTTAAATATAGGTACTTACTTGCAACGAAAACAAATTATACAGTATATCGAATAAGATTGCGAATCATATTTACTTCCTCGAACTTGATTCATGGTAATAGGGAAATTTGATTAATCCATAGAATTGTGTTAGATTCGATGTCTCTAGTGCAATATAGATGGCACTATTTTGTTCCACTATGTACCTTCCTTCCATTTTGTCTTGAAGTGTGTTTCATTTCTCTAAGTTGGCTCACTGTATAAAAATATTCGCGTGACGTGCGACAGCTGACATATTCAATGTTTGTATATTTACTGCGTGGGACAACATAATTATTAGGTATAATAACTTTTATGAAATTTTAATTAAGAACTCGATTCTTTGAGGTTTTTTTGTTTCTTGCAGAGGTGCTGACTCCGCAAAGAAGTTCTCCAAAGTTGATGTTCGCCACAGAATCTTTTTCCGTTTTGGAACATACTGCCCCCCTTTGAAAGGCTGGATGGCTTTCAAGTATTGTGTGTGAATGCTTGTGAAACACAACCAATATAAAATAAATATTGAATATGTCATGAGAACTTGATGTTTGATTTTTCTTTTAACTTAATATACACCGTGTTTTTTAATCTATATGACTCTTGGTGCCATACTAATGTGCTGGGTTTATTTATGTAATGATTTATGCTTAATTTAAATGTATTAAATGTTAGAGCTGTTATCCTTATGTAGTTCATATATTGTTTATTTTGCTACATTTTCTGTAAACTGTTTGGCAAATTCTGTAATCTCGTGGAACGCAGCGTTATACACTGCCTTAAGCAGGGGTTCATTAAATAAGTGCGCTTTGACTTTGCGAAATGACTGAAAGTGAGAATCAACAGATCATCATACTACTTCTGTGTTAACCGCTCTAAATTTTTTAATTCTGTCGCTGAATGCTATGATTACGGTTGAACATATCAATATAAATTTAAAGGGATAGATGTAAATATCTGCCATCATAGTCCGAAAGCTTGATTTCTTTGAAATCGTTGCCTACAACAGCCAAGCCTTTGAAATCAGGTGGTAATTGCTGAAATTTTAGCGCTAAAAGTCGTGTGCTTGTATGAACCATCCCGTGCGCTGATTTACCGGTTCTTTGCAAATCAATGGAACATTTCTTAACAATCGCCTTGCTAATAAATTACCTCTTTCTTAGATAAATAATGTAACCTTTTTTAAACTCAAATCCTAATTTTGTGGCGTATTACAGTGGTCAAAAACTCCGGCTAGCTCGTGAAGTGATGATCCTAAAATGACAGCTAATTATGAAATAAGAAAGCCCCTATTAACAACGCAGACCAACAAGAAATATGTTTCATGAGAGACAGAAAGAAAACTGGTATTTCATAACATTTTATTTAGCATTCTTTTATTTGCTTAATACTTTAATGGTGCCATCCTTCATGAGGCGTACGTTGTACCGTGTCCCATCTTGGGTGGTGAATCGCTGCTTACGCTTGTTCGATTTTCGGAGGGCATCCCAAGATACGGTGATGGTTTCACTAGTCCCCGTAGGATTGGTTAGTGTCAGGTACAAATCATTGCTTTGTGCTGTTGCCGGAACTAGTACAAGGTCTTCCAAGATCTTGGCCTTAGGATTTGCAGTTTCTGCTGGAGATTCTGCATTGGAAGGTCCTGTCACTTCTTGATATTGATGGCTTTGAGATGCTGTTGGGGAACCATTGGCATTGGGGTCTGAAGGCCATGTTATGGCCCTTGCATTGGATGTTCCTGGCACTTCTTGGTGTTGGCGACTTGGAGAAGATGGTGGCGAATCAAAAATCTCAACTATCTCCGAGTCCTCCAGTTGCAAATGCTTTAATCGTCTGCCGATTTTGTTAATGTTGGATGCTGTTTGTAACCGTTTGAGGTGCCTTTCAAGGTTCCAAATTTCCTTAACCTACTGCTCTATCGTTCTTCCTGGAGTTGGTGGTGAATTCTTGTTCCCGTCGGAAGATTCCATCTTGCTATGGTGAACTTGAAACTACTCAAAGGAAAATTTTATCTTTAACTACCTTGTGTCGCACAGCGCTCGAGGTTTAGACAAAACTACCTGAGCCCTTGGTTCCTGCGAGATCTGGCATAAAATTTGCTTATCAGATGAACGGTTCAAGAATTGTTTTACAGACAACAATTAGCTATTGTTTTAACAATTCGTTGTAATACGTCATAGCAAGAATGCATTTTGTGCATTTGGTGAGGAATGTGATCGTGTTTTTGTTTTTTTTTGTTTTTTTACATAGATATATGAAATTATTGAATATTGTTTTATTGTTTACCGATTCTGATTATTGCATTGGAATTTTATGCAATTATATGCAGTTGATGAAAATTAATTAATTTGTTTTTTTTTTTTTAAATTTCAATGCTATGATTGAATACTTGCTGTATGTACTTTGATGACGAATATGGATGGAGGGTAGATATTCGGGAACAAAATAATAAGTTAAGAGGAAAGTCATTTGAAATGTCCTTTAGGCCAGAGGAAGTATAGCAAACTTTGTAACTGGTCTTTTAAGAACTCCATTCTGAGTTTTAATGCTTACAACTCTTACTATTTTATCTGCCCCTGGATGTATGTCGATCATTCGTCCCAATACCCAATGACATACTGCTAGATTGGGTTCCTTTATGATTACTAAATCTCCTATTTTAGGATTGGATGCTGGGGATTGCCATTTTGGTCTATTTTGCAAGGAGTTTAGATAGTCTTTGGACCATTTGCTCCAAAACTGTTGTTGTAACGATTGTGCATAATTCCATCTGGTTAATGATGAAATGTTTCTCTCTCTTATAGGTTATGGAGGAGTAATAAGTGCACTGCCTATTAAAAAATGTCCGGGTGTTAATATATTAAGATCATCTGGATCATCTGAGATGGGACATAATGGCCTTGAATTTAAGCAGGCTTCAATCTGAGCTAAGACGGTTGCGAATTCTTCGTAAGTTAACGATGAATTTCCTAATATGCGTCTAAGATGGTGCTTGATTGACTTAACTCCTGCTTCCCAGAGACCTCCGAAATGCGGGGCTGAAGGCGGGTTAAAATGCCACCGTATTCCGTCTTGTGCTACCTTTAATGCTATTTCTTGATTTGCTTGTTGTATGGCAATCTTCATGTCCTTTGTAAAATCTTATCAGCTCCAACGAAGTTTGTTCCGCCATCGGAGTATATATCCGTACATAGTCCTCGTCGACTAGAAAATCGTCGAAATGCTGCTATAAAGGCTGCTGTTGTGAGATCAGATACGGGTTCTATATGGATGGCTGATATTTACATCTATCCCTTTAAATTTATATTGGTATGTTCAACCGAAATCATAGCATTCAGCGACAGAATTAAAAAATTTAGAGCGGTTAACACAGAAGTAGTATGATGATCTGTTGATTCTCACTTCAGTCATTTCGCAAAGTCAAAGCGCACTTATTTAATGAACCCCTGCTTAAGGCAGTGTATAACGCTGCGTTCCACGAGATTACAGAATTTGCCAAACAGTTTACAGAAAATGTAGCAAAATAAACAGTATATGAACTACATAAGGATAACAGCTCTAACATTTAATACATTTAAATTAAGCATAAATCATTACACTTTATTGTGGGTAACGACTACAATAAAGATTCTTGTTACGGGTAACGACTGTATCAAGAAAATTACTAATAAAACACTTTATTGTGGGTAACGACTACAATAAAGACTTTTTTGTGGGTAACGACTACAATAGAGACTTTATTGTGGGTAACGACTACAATAAAGATTCTTGTTACAGGTAACGACTGTAACAAGAAAATTACTAATAAAACACTTTATTGTGGGTAACGACTACAATAGAGACTTTATTGTGGGTAACGACTACAATAAAGATTCTTGTTACGGGTAACGACTGTAACAAGAAAATTACTAACCAACACTTTATTGTGGGGAACGACTGCAATAAAGATTCTCTGTGGGTTTCGACTGCAGTAAGAATTACTCACCTCACTTTATTCTGGGTATCGACCAGAATAAAGAATATCCCAATCCCAACCTCAGTAAAAATTATTAAAATCAAGTTAATCAACTGCCAAACATAGATCAGGTGAGTACAAGTTATTTGCAACAAAATTACTACATTTATTATATATTTTATATTTCTCATTTATTGAATATTGATAAATTAAACTATTTGTATTCCCAGGGTTTTTACAGATTCATCACTTGCTAACCGTAATGGAAGTTGTACTTCCCTATGTTTCTTCCGGAATGCTTGATAGGGGATCCGATGAATGCTTAACATTTCCTTAGGTTAAAGCTGCTGACTACAGAATGTTAATCATCTGCGCTTGTATTTCCAAGGCTTCATTGATGGAATCTGCTCCAGTGAGCAGATCATCAACATAAAAATCACGCGGTATAATTTTGGCAGCTATAGGATATTTTGCGGCTTCATCAATTGCTAATTGGTGAAGGGTCTTGATGGCTAAATATGGAGCTGGCGTTGTACCAAATGTGACCGTGGTCAACTTATAGTCTCTGATGCTTTCGCTGGGACTATTTCTCCAGACGATTCGTTGAAAATTTTGATCTGGGGGTTGAATGTTGATCATTCGGTACATTTTCTCTATGTCGGCTGACATAGCGTATTTATATTTTTCGCCATCGAAGTAATGTTGAGAAAAGCTCAGATTGCAGTATGTGACCCGTATGCAGCTGTTCGTTTAAACTTTTCCCATTAGTGGATTTAGCCGAGGTATCAAAGACGACTCGAACCTTGGTCGTAGTGCTATCCTTGATGACGGCGTGGTGAGGAAGATAATAACATTTATCACGACTGGCTTCTTTATCAGCCAATATTCATGTGCCCTAATGATTTATATTCGTTAATGCAAGCCTTGTATTCCTGACTAAGCTCAGAATTTTGTTGCAATTTGTGCTCTAGACAATAAAATCTTCGTAGAGCCATGCCACGAGGGTCACCCAAGCTGGGAGCTTCATTAATAAAAGGCAAGCGAACTTCGTAACGGCCGTTGCATTATCGAAGATGAGTTTTTGATAAAACTCTTCGCAATCGCGGTCTGCCTTAGACAGTTGTCTTCCTGGAGTAACTTCTTCGGTTTCCCAGAACCGCCGCAGAAGTTTATCGAGGGAAGACTCTTCCTCGGTACTGAGCATTTACTGTTAAGGTGGACGCAGTGGATATTGTGTGAGTGTTTTTTAAATTGCCGAAAAGGATCCAGCCTAGGTTGCTGTTTTGTGCTATACGTGTACCTGGAGGGCCTTTTCGCAACCCTTCTAAAAGGATTTCTCCATAAACATCTGCTCCTAAAAGCAGGTCGACTTTTCCTGGCTTGAAAAAGAGTGGATCTGCTAGTTGCAGGCCATGTACGTGGCTCCATTCCTTGCTTGAATGGTGGACGGAGGCAGTATGTCCGTGATGGTGTTCACGATAAGGGCATTTATCGTGGTTATCTTATTCGAAGTTGAATAAGAGTGAATGTTTACTGATGCTTGTTTGCTGAACACTCATAGTTTCTGACTTTCCCTAAGCCAGTAATTTGCATCGATGTGTTCATAGTGGCCAATTGCAGCTTGCGTGCAGCAGCCTTTGTTATGAACGTGACTTGAGAGCCTGAGTCAATTAAAGCTCGTAAAGTGAACATGGTGCCCTTTTTTGATGGAACTTTAAGCAATGCTGTGGCAAGCAAGGCTTGTGTAGTTCGCATTGTTTGATTCGCGTGAAGCGTTTGAAATTGTTCCCTTGGATGTGGAAGGCGAATTACAAGGTTGACTTGTAGTTGTGGGTTGTCTGATTGCTTAGGTGAACCCTGTGGATTTGTGATATTCTTATGTAGTAAGGAATGATGTTTCCTTCCACATCGCTGGCACGTAACTTACTAGCGCAATATTTTGTATTGTGGCTTTTTGAAAGGCAGTTAATGCACAATCGATTTGACGTGACAATTTTGAATTTTGAATCAACGTCCAATTTAAATAAATTTGGGGCATTTGAATAATCGATGCTGCTCTTTACACATTATGCATCTGTCACCAGATGATTGTAAAGTGAGTTGATGCTCTTGGTATTTGAGCTGATTTATTGGTTGAATTTGGTTTTGCGTCTGAGATTGCTTCGAGAGTTTTAAATCTTGTTTCTAGAAACGTCTTCAAAGATTCAAGGGTAGGCAGTCCATCTGCACTGTTTACCTCTTGTTCCCATAAGCGATGAGTTTCTGCTGGCAAGCACTGCACTAGCATATAAATCAAGATTGTATCCCAGTGTTTAGTGGGGACTTCTAATGCTTCGAGTTCGTATATGCATTCGGAAGATTTGTCCAGCACTGTTTTTATAGCTCTGGCTGACTCTTGTGTTGCTTTAGGTAAATTGAATAGAATTTTTAGCTGAGCATTAATTAACACTCGCTTGTTGTCGTACCTGTTAAGCAATATCTTCCATGCGCTGCCATAACTCGAGTTAGTCATAGGAAGTTGACGCAATAAGTGTTCTGCTTCTCCAGAAACACTTGATTTCAAGTAATGAAGTTTCTGCACAGGTGATAGTGCAGAATTTGTATGAACCAAGCAATGAAATAGATCGTGAAACGACCTCCATGATTCATATGACCCTGAGAATTTTGGTATTGTGATGCTAGGCAATCTCAGAAACGAAGAAGATTCATTATCCGTGCTTGGCTTTGAGTCTACTTTTGTTTCGAATGCATCTAATGCATCTCTGAGAATACCTCGAAACGTGTAGTATGTATTTTCCGCACTTGAGAAGTGATCGTTTGTGAAATAATCGTATTTTTGAAGCTTGCTGTCCTCTAAAGCCTGAGTGGCTTCGACAATTGCATAATGTGTATTCTTATAATCGGACCAAATTTCGCTTAGGGCGCTTAACCGCTCAGAAATGAGTCCTTTCGTTAGTTTTTCTACATCAGTCTTGTTGTAGTTGTTGAACGATTTTTCGAATATTTTTGCAGAGGTGGTTTGGTTAGCGAAAAGTTTTTGAAGTGTAGTCATGTTTGAAAAACTTAGAATATATACCACTAGACTTTAAATTTGGCTGCGAAGGACCATTAAATGTACTGCCCGTAGTCAGAGCGTACATAAAGAATGTATAATGTGATAAAATTGAAGCCACTGGTATAAAGTTAGTGGTTGTATTCGTTTATCTACAAATTCTACACTTCACTGTTAAACTAGAGCTTTAATACTCAATAAATCTTAGATACAAATAATTTAATTTATCAATATTCAATAAATGAGAAATATAAAATATATAATAAATGTAGTAATTTTGTTGCAAATGACTTGTACTCACCTGATCTATGTTTGGCAGTTGATTAACTTGATTTTAATAATTTTTACTGAGGTTGGGATTGGGATATTCTTTATTCTGGTCGATACCCAGAATAAAGTGTGGTGAGTAATTCTTACTGCAGTCGAAACCCACAGAGAATCTTTATTGCAGTCGTTCCCCACAATAAAGTGTTGGTTAGTAATTTTCTTGTTACAGTCGTTACCCATAACAAGAATCTTTATTGTAGTCGTTACCCACAATAAAGTGTTTAGTGTTGTAAATTTCTTATTACAGTCGTTACCCGTAATAAGAATCTTTATTGTAGTCGCTACCCACAATACAGTCTTTATTGTAGTCGTTACCCACAACAAAGTGTTTTATTAGTAATTTTCGTTACCCACAATAAAGTGTTTTATTAGTAAAATTTCTTATTACAGTCGTTACCCGTAATAAGAATCTTTGCTTTAGTCGCTATTCAAATAAATCTCCTAATCTAGTCGCAACCCAGAATAAGAAAAATTTATTTCAATTGTCAACCAAACAAAGTGTTAGACTGTTAATAAAAATTCACAACACTAGGAAATATCACTAAAAATTATCAAGTTACTCACTGCACTGCCAAAAACTGAAAAAGAGATCGAGTCAAGTTAAATTGCTGTTTATATAGCCATGGTTTGCACACGGCACCAAAGAACGGTAGTCAAAGGCGCATGGCAACAATAATTGGCATAGTAACAATTCCTAGCATAGCAACAATAACACAGCATAGCAACTGCAACTCATCATGTGTGTATGCAGTGTTACCATTTTAGTCATTGCTGCTATCGAGCTGTTTTGCTAAATATATTTAAAGTAATTTAAACGAATTTATGTTAATTTCAATCAATATGGTATACAATGACTTTCGCTTTGTTAAATATAGGTACTTACTTGCAACGAAAACAAATTATACAGTATATCGAATAAGATTGCGAATCATATTTACTTCCTCGAACTTGATTCATGGTAATAGGGAAATTTGATTAATCCATAGAATTGTGTTAGATTCGATGTCTCTAGTGCAATATAGATGGCACTATTTTGTTCCACTATGTACCTTCCTTCCATTTTGTCTTGAAGTGTGTTTCATTTCTCTAAGTTGGCTCACTGTATAAAAATATTCGCGTGACGTGCGACAGCTGACATATTCAATGTTTGTATATTTACTGCGTGGGACAACATAATTATTAGGTATTATAACTTTTATGAAATTTTAATTAAGAACTCGATTCTTTGAGGTTTTTTTGTTTCTTGCAGAGGTGCTGACTCCGCAAAGAAGTTCTCCAAAGTTGATGTTCGCCACAGAATCTTTTTCCGTTTTGGAACATACTGCCCCCCTTTGAAAGGCTGGATGGCTTTCAAGTATTGTGTGTGAATGCTTGTGAAACACAACCAATATAAAATAAATATTGAATATGTCATGAGAACTTGATGTTTGATTTTTCTTTTAACTTAATATACACCGTGTTTTTTAATCTATATGACTCTTGGTGCCATACTAATGTGCTGGGTTTATTTATGTAATGATTTATGCTTAATTTAAATGTATTAAATGTTAGAGCTGTTATCCTTATGTAGTTCATATATTGTTTATTTTGCTACATTTTCTGTAAACTGTTTGGCAAATTCTGTAATCTCGTGGAACGCAGCGTTATACACTGCCTTAAGCAGGGGTTCATTAAATAAGTGCGCTTTGACTTTGCGAAATGACTGAAGTGAGAATCAACAGATCATCATACTACTTCTGTGTTAACCGCTCTAAATTTTTTAATTCTGTCGCTGAATGCTATGATTACGGTTGAACATATCAATATAAATTTAAAGGGATAGATGTAAATATCTGCCATCATAGTCCGAAAGCTTGATTTCTTTGAAATCGTTGCCTACAACAGCCAAGCCTTTGAAATCAGGTGGTAATTGCTGAAATTTTAGCGCTAAAAGTCGTGTGCTTGTATGAACCATCCCGTGCGCTGATTTACCGGTTCTTTGCAAATCAATGGAACATTTCTTAACAATCGCCTTGCTAATAAATTACCTCTTTCTTAGATAAATAATGTAACCTTTTTTAAACTCAAATCCTAATTTTGTGGCGTATTACAGTGGTCAAAAACTCCGGCTAGCTCGTGAAGTGATGATCCTAAAATGACAGCTAATTATGAAATAAGAAAGCCCCTATTAACAACGCAGACCAACAAGAAATATGTTTCATGAGAGACAGAAAGAAAACTGGTATTTCATAACATTTTATTTAGCATTCTTTTATTTGCTTAATACTTTAATGGTGCCATCCTTCATGAGGCGTACGTTGTACCGTGTCCCATCTTGGGTGGTGAATCGCTGCTTACGCTTGTTCGATTTTCGGAGGGCATCCCAAGATACGGTGATGGTTTCACTAGTCCCCGTAGGATTGGTTAGTGTCAGGTACAAATCATTGCTTTGTGCTGTTGCCGGAACTAGTACAAGGTCTTCCAAGATCTTGGCCTTAGGATTTGCAGTTTCTGCTGGAGATTCTGCATTGGAAGGTCCTGTCACTTCTTGATATTGATGGCTTTGAGATGCTGTTGGGGAACCATTGGCATTGGGGTCTGAAGGCCATGTTATGGCCCTTGCATTGGATGTTCCTGGCACTTCTTGGTGTTGGCGACTTGGAGAAGATGGTGGCGAATCAAAAATCTCAACTATCTCCGAGTCCTCCAGTTGCAAATGCTTTAATCGTCTGCCGATTTTGTTAATGTTGGATGCTGTTTGTAACCGTTTGAGGTGCCTTTCAAGGTTCCAAATTTCCTTAACCTACTGCTCTATCGTTCTTCCTGGAGTTGGTGGTGAATTCTTGTTCCCGTCGGAAGATTCCATCTTGCTATGGTGAACTTGAAACTACTCAAAGGAAAATTTTATCTTTAACTACCTTGTGTCGCACAGCGCTCGAGGTTTAGACAAAACTACCTGAGCCCTTGGTTCCTGCGAGATCTGGCATAAAATTTGCTTATCAGATGAACGGTTCAAGAATTGTTTTACAGACAACAATTAGCTATTGTTTTAACAATTCGTTGTAATACGTCATAGCAAGAATGCATTTTGTGCATTTGGTGAGGAATGTGATCGTGTTTTTGTTTTTTTTTGTTTTTTTACATAGATATATGAAATTATTGAATATTGTTTTATTGTTTACCGATTCTGATTATTGCATTGGAATTTTATGCAATTATATGCAGTTGATGAAAATTAATTAATTTGTTTTTTTTTTTTTAAATTTCAATGCTATGATTGAATACTTGCTGTATGTACTTTGATGACGAATATGGATGGAGGGTAGATATTCGGGAACAAAATAATAAGTTAAGAGGAAAGTCATTTGAAATGTCCTTTAGGCCAGAGGAAGTATAGCAAACTTTGTAACTGGTCTTTTAAGAACTCCATTCTGAGTTTTAATGCTTACAACTCTTACTATTTTATCTGCCCCTGGATGTATGTCGATCATTCGTCCCAATACCCAATGACATACTGCTAGATTGGGTTCCTTTATGATTACTAAATCTCCTATTTTAGGATTGGATGCTGGGGATTGCCATTTTGGTCTATTTTGCAAGGAGTTTAGATAGTCTTTGGACCATTTGCTCCAAAACTGTTGTTGTAACGATTGTGCATAATTCCATCTGGTTAATGATGAAATGTTTCTCTCTCTTATAGGTTATGGAGGAGTAATAAGTGCACTGCCTATTAAAAAATGTCCGGGTGTTAATATATTAAGATCATCTGGATCATCTGAGATGGGACATAATGGCCTTGAATTTAAGCAGGCTTCAATCTGAGCTAAGACGGTTGCGAATTCTTCGTAAGTTAACGATGAATTTCCTAATATGCGTCTAAGATGGTGCTTGATTGACTTAACTCCTGCTTCCCAGAGACCTCCGAAATGCGGGGCTGAAGGCGGGTTAAAATGCCACCGTATTCCGTCTTGTGCTACCTTTAATGCTATTTCTTGATTTGCTTGTTGTATGGCAATCTTCATGTCCTTTGTAAAATCTTATCAGCTCCAACGAAGTTTGTTCCGCCATCGGAGTATATATCCGTACATAGTCCTCGTCGACTAGAAAATCGTCGAAATGCTGCTATAAAGGCTGCTGTTGTGAGATCAGATACGGGTTCTATATGGATGGCTGATATTTACATCTATCCCTTTAAATTTATATTGGTATGTTCAACCGAAATCATAGCATTCAGCGACAGAATTAAAAAATTTAGAGCGGTTAACACAGAAGTAGTATGATGATCTGTTGATTCTCACTTCAGTCATTTCGCAAAGTCAAAGCGCACTTATTTAATGAACCCCTGCTTAAGGCAGTGTATAACGCTGCGTTCCACGAGATTACAGAATTTGCCAAACAGTTTACAGAAAATGTAGCAAAATAAACAGTATATGAACTACATAAGGATAACAGCTCTAACATTTAATACATTTAAATTAAGCATAAATCATTACACTTTATTGTGGGTAACGACTACAATAAAGATTCTTGTTACGGGTAACGACTGTATCAAGAAAATTACTAATAAAACACTTTATTGTGGGTAACGACTACAATAAAGACTTTTTTGTGGGTAACGACTACAATAGAGACTTTATGGTGGGTAACGACTACAATAAAGATTCTTGTTACAGGTAACGACTGTAACAAGAAAATTACTAATAAAACACTTTATTGTGGGTAACGACTACAATAGAGACTTTATTGTGGGTAACGACTACAATAAAGATTCTTGTTACGGGTAACGACTGTAACAAGAAAATTACTAACCAACACTTTATTGTGGGGAACGACTGCAATAAAGATTCTCTGTGGGTTTCGACTGCAGTAGGAATTACTCACCTCACTTTATTCTGGGTATCGACCAGAATAAAGAATATCCCAATCCCAACCTCAGTAAAAATTATTAAAATCAAGTTAATCAACTGCCAAACATAGATCAGGTGAGTACAAGTTATTTGCAACAAAATTACTACATTTATTATATATTTTATATTTCTCATTTATTGAATATTGATAAATTAAACTATTTGTATCTAAGATTTATTGAGCATTAAAGCTCTAGTTTAACAGTGAAGTGTAGAATTTGTAGATAAACGAATACAACCACTAACTTTATACCAGTGGCATCAATTTTATCATATTATACATTCTTTGTATGTACGCTCTGACTACGGGCAGTACACTTATATTATTCAAGTAAACAGATCGGGTGTCAAGTGAAATATTCAAGCGCTAAACATTTTTCGATTGGTCAGCATAATTAACTGTGAGAAAAATGTGCTTGCTTATCTCACTCAAGTATACTGATCATGTTGCAATCCGCCATCCAGGAAAATTTAACAAGTGGATATATTTTTACCATGGGAAATTTTCTGGCTCATTTTCACGAATCAGCAATGCTGGACTGTGGGAAAGAATTGAACAATTCTGATTGGCTGATTCTTTCTCCGGTCTGACATGCTGATTTTAGGGAATGGGTGACATGAAGATTCCTAAAGGTGAAGCTAAGTGACCAATAAGAGGACTGAAACAACTGAGCCTTTCTTTAAAAGACTCGTCGCTGAACATGAGGAGCGCAGTTTTTGCGGTGAACAGTTTTGAGTGAGCAGTTTTTCGAATTGGAGTTGAAGTTCGCGGTTTAAAAGAATCAAATTAATAACGGTGGTTCTCGCGTTTTTAATAAAAGTTTTGGTATTAGTAAAAGTTTGATATTAAAAGTTTTTAGTAAAATTTCTTACTGTAATAAAAGTGGTTTTTCTAATAACAGTTTTTTGTAAAAATAACGTAATTGAAATTCGAAAATAAAAAGGGCTTTTAATTTGGCGATATGACTCCGCGATAATTCGTGTGGTACCGTTGGGTACATCTATTTTATAAAATAAATAGTTAACCTTTTCCGAAAAGGAAAACCTTATTTTTTCAGAAACTCGTCAGGACATGCAGGAGCCAAGGAGCACTTACATTGGGCTTAATGTTTCTTAAATGATTTTGCATGTCCTTTTAATAATTTCACCAACAGTTGTTTCCCCTCTATAAAAATATATTGACAGTGCTCTAAAGTTACTCCCCGTTGCTAAATATCTAAAAAAAACAAGAGTTTTATGTACTTTACAAAAATGTTTAAACTGCATATAATGCTAAATATTTAGGCGAAGAGTGCAGCGAGAAATGGAGAAATATACGAGGTAGTTTCACACTGTTTTTGAAAGCGAAACCAGCTAGTGGTTCCGTTGCTTCTACAAAAAAACGCTGTTACTTATCGAAGTACATGGAATTTTTTCTCCCATATTTAACGTCGAGAAAGCAAACCGGGAATGTGTTGCTTGAAATATCTGTCTTTGAGTCTAATGAATTAGCGCAGAATAACTCATCCTTAAGCCAAGACAACGAATGAATGACAACGACAGTTATGTAATTATTAATGAAAACATCACCCAAATTCCAAATAAATTACCGCAGAATAAAAAGAAAAAGGATGATGATTTTGACAAGTGGTTCATTGAATTACTGCAAGCAAAAAAAAAACAAAAAATTGAAGAAAGATCATGTGGTCCTGATATGGATTTTCTTAAGTCATTATATCCAGATGTAGCTGCTCTACCTGGAAAAAAAATGGAGTTCAAAATGTCTGTTTTGATTCTTTTGATTAAACTTAAGTATGGTGATGATAATTCCGAAACCGTTTCTCCGTCTGTTTTCTATAGTCCACAACAGAATAATAGTAATCAAACATTTTTTATTGAGGCATCTGCTCTTTGCATGGAACCTGAAGATGTTCCAACTTAACTACAAAATAAAAATACTTAAGACTTTCTAATTTTTGGGGTTTTCAATTTGTTCTGGTTTTTTTTTTTTATGTTCAAGAAATTGTTTTGTTTGTTTTGAATGATTTTGTTTGTTTTGAATGTTTTGTTTGTTTTATGTTAAAGAAATTGTTTTGTTTTCCGTTGTTAATAAATTCAAGTTGAGATTACCTTAATGTAACACACTAACTGCACAGCGCCAATTGGTATCCTTTTTTTTTCAGTTTATGCTGCAATACGTTGACTAATTCCTTAAAAGTGGCTTTCGACATATGGAAGTAAGTTAAAAATTTCTCCTCACATTCCAGATCTTTCCCTATATTAAATGAACTAAAAAGATGGTTTTTTAAATTATACGGATGTATCCAGAATCTCTTCTTGCGGTTTCGTTTAATTTTTTTAAGGCGACCGCGGCCATAATCACATTATCATCCGAATCAGATGAAGACATTTTGAAAACTGATCAGACTAATTTCACAACATTGATAAATGTGTGTGCTGCTAAATTATTCCAAACATTTGCAGTGGATATGCCATTGTCATGCCATATGACAAATGCCACTTGTGTGTACGGCTTGACACTTATTTCTATTCTAATGAAATTTGATGAAAGAACTTAGCTCAAGTTGATGACAAAAATAGGAAAATATCCAAATAATATAATAAGTTTACTGCATCACCACCTTGAATCTTCTAACAACGAAAGAGCCTTCGCTTATATAGCTAAATTCAAAACCTCAAAATCGATATCTTCACATATTAACCACAACACTTTTTCATTGTTCATATAAAATCTCGAGGGTTTTTAGACCATTCATGAGTTACAAAAGTTGAAATATCTATACAAATTTTAGTTTTTGCGTTGATAAGGAGTTTCTACTATTTCTTCATATCTAATTTGTAACAATAGGAACAGCTTACCTTAAAGTTTAATCAAAGAAAAAAGCAAGCCTTCGAAGGATACCAGCAGGAATCATCATTAGATTGGTAATATGTGCGAATCTGGTAAATCTATTAGGAAAGAATAGGTGACTGTAAGCTTTGGTGGTATGCATTAAATCCATAGAAAATATAGAAGCAGTAGATAAAATTATAAATCAACACATGAAAACTCTCACCTGGATACAATAGGAACTTATCACACTGGGCATATGCAAATATTTTAGAAAATTCCCTTATTACAATTTTTAGAGGTCTCTTATTAGAATATGATTATCGATCTTAGCATATTGCAAGAAACATATAAAAATGGTTTACTTACAACGATATCCCTATGATAGGAAACCGACTTATCCAAAGTGAGGTTCTTAATCATATAAAAATATTTTTGGAATTACATACATATATCGGTAGAAAGATTCGTGGATACTCATCTACCGAGCAGTAACCAACTAAGCTGTCCAGCAAGAACCACTTGGCGGAATATATCCATTGACATAATAACAGATCTTATTGACTTAATGTCGCATTAAAGAGTTAAAATTCTTTAAATGTAGTTATAATAAGTTTTGTTTTGCGTATAAAATTCTGAAAATTTCTTCACTGTAAAAATCATTTGGATGCAAATGCATATATAAACTGGTAATTTCAGGAAATTTGTTGGTTCCAATTTATTTTTCTTTTGTTCGTTTTTCTTTATCTTCTATATATCGAGTCAAGGTATTTTCCATATCGATAAATAATCAATTAAAAATATTAATTAATTATTTTTTTGTTTGAATTAAATTAAATTTAAATTAGGGATTTACCAAATACATTCCCACCAATCAACATTTAAAAGAAATTCGCTCAGAATTACGTGAGATATCATTCTGAACGAGCCGGAAGAGAAAATAAATGCGACGAATTAAGGCAGACACTTCAGAAGGATAAAAGAAACGAAGCCATATTGATCCATTTTTACTTTAAGACTAATATTGGCATACTAAGCAAATGTTTTCGATGTAAACAGTTTTGTATTCATTTAAGAAGAAAAAATGTAAAAAAGAAACAACTTACCGAATGTAAATAATTTCGCGATATTTTATTTAAACACAAAATTTTTCGGACAGTTCCATCTGGTAAAACTTGAAATGAATCATCCAGAAGAGCATGCTCCTTCCACCAGGAGAGCCTGGGTGGCGGAATGCCACTACTAGACAAGCAAGTAATATTTATCTTAGATCCTTCGTTAAAAGGCCCAATGACATTATCCGTTATAGCAGCACCATATGTGTTCAATATAATTACAAGGACGAAGAAAAATTTCATGCTTCGTTACTATGACTATTTTACCCTCGTTATCCATGTGACTTTACCGAAAACTGTCAAATTAATCCTCCAGTTCCTTGTTGGTGATTTATGAAAGTCAACTCGACAACGGAATAGCCCAGCGTCATCTTTCTGTACATTTTTAATCCTTAGTCCGAGTGGATTACTGTCGTAGTAGAAGCGTGGATTTTGACTTGAGGACCTTGTGATCAGCCCAATGAATTGCCTGTTGAATGGGTTTCCCTATTGAGTCAAAACTGTTAAAAAAACAAAAACAAGTAAAATGAAAGACTCGTTCAGTCTTTTCTAGCTTTTGCTAAGTATACAAAAGGAAAT
>CAWUPM010001060.1:0-285408 GCA_963924295.1 Dioctria rufipes | reverse complement strand
TTACCTGCCACATATGGAAATAGTGACTCAAATTTCATGACATTTGGATAGGTGTTTAAAAAAACTTTAAATATCCTGAAAATAATTTTAGTTTACGGTTTTTGCAGGCCATTTGTAAATAACAAGGTGTTGTGTTTATGCAACGTCAGCTGGAAGGTAACAGTTTTTTCGAAGAAATAACAAGTTTTAGAAATAATTGAAGGAGAATAAAATTTTATTTAACAAAAAATAAAAATAATAAGAATCAGAAAAAATTAATGTAATTTTTTAATTTATTATGATATTTTTCAACACATTTATTATGTAAACGTATCTTGCACATGTTGCAAAAATAAAAAGTCTGTGAATGTCATACCGGACATCTTTTTCTTTTTATTCCAGAGATAAGGAAATGGTTTGTACCTGGTCGGGAGCTAGTAATTGCAGAGAAATTGCTAGGTCTGCAAGTAGAAGTAGTAATAACTGTGAATTTCTTCATAAAGTTCGTAGCCACCTTAGTCTGATATTCAGTAGGGGCTTTTAATCTTTTGGATTGATATCAGAATATAATTTCCAAGCATTTACTAAACCGACATCAATGAAATTCGAATAGATGGGCCACCACCATTTTCTGCCACGAGTTCCAATTGTGTAGTTCGATACCATATTGTCTGCCAATTCTACGCCTCCCATGTATTTATTACATTCAGTAAGAATTTTTGGTTGATTTACAGATATAGTTTTATTTTTTTTTCTCTGAAATATCTTGGTACAAGTTTTGTAATCTCAATAGTATCAAAGTTGGTTGCTACTGTAACTATTGCACTATGCTTCCATCTGACATCCAATATTTTCTAATTTATTTCATACCTGCAGTAAGGGAATCAGCCTTCAAACGATTTTCTCTTATAGTTCCAGTGGCAAACAAGGACAAATTTTTAAGTGTAGTAATCAGCGTTATTGACGTAAAAAAGTTGTCAAAGTATAATTTATGATCTAATGGATCTTTCACACACTGCATTAAGCTCATCATCACATTTACACCAAACCCTAAGTTTGTAGTATGAACATTTCCGCTTCTTCCGGTATATAAATTAAAAGCATAGATGAAATAGCTTGAGGAAGCCAGTGTCCAAGATTTATATCCAAATTTTACAGGCTTTCCGTGCATATACATCTTGGCCGAATGCCGTCCTCTATATGGCATAATTTGCTTGTCGATAGAGAGATTATGATGATAGCTTCCAAATTGTTGAAATATAGTATTTAAAATTTTTAAAAATGGCCTTATATCAGCACTGTTAATTTCATTGTTGTTAGCAAGATGCAAGTTGACATGCAATAAGCAAAAGGAAACCAATGAAGCTTTTATTTCCAATTCATTAGTATGGCGATTTTAAAGTTTATATTATTGAAATGAATGCAAAGTTGTTTGATGTGAACATTTTTACAGTTAGGATACCTGCGTTTATTATGAGTGTTTCCTAATTGTAAAAGAAAACGTTAAGCGCCATTCGATTTTGACAATGATTTCGTTCAACTTGACATGTTTATTTTTCTCCGTGCACTTATAATAAGATTGTGTTACAAAAAAAGATAAACTCAATGTACCTTTAATGAGACATAGTGTAGGTTGCAGGCCTAGTGGAACTAAAAGTAGTGGCATACTACAAATTTGTCATACACCCTCAAAATCTCATTAAAAAAAAAAAAAAACCGTTATTCGGTAGGTGTATATAATAATTTATAACTCCGCCGTTTTTGTATTCTATGTTGAATTTTTGTGTGCTGTACGAATGAAGATAGATAGGTTTTTCTAACCATATGTTCCTTATTTCACTGCGATGAAAAGTCACGAAGTTACAGTCGAAACATTTCGAAATTTACCATTTTTTACACATTTTTTCAACTTTGAAAACAATTTGAAGGCTTACTTTGCTGTACAATATTTTTTTTTCTGTTCACATCACTAATAGCGAATTCGATTGCGCGTCTTATGAGTATTTGCTAACTACAATCGGTTGAAATTTGACTGAGTTATCGAATTTTTGCTTATTAAGCAGCTATATTTCCATATAATATTGAACTGCAGAGAAAGTGGAAGAAGCATTGGGCTTTAACCGCGAAAAGTGTGAAAACGTGAAAAACTGCAACAAACAGCGACACTAAAACACTAACTTAGAATTAAATTTCATGACGGATGTCCAAACTTATGATACCGTAGTTGGCTTGAAGATGTCATACTACTGGCATTGCACTTGAAAATCGGCTACATGAAGTAGTTCGTGAAAATTTGAACATCGACAACGAAGCATTTCGTCAACTCAGAACGAAGTTTCTTAGATTCAGTAAAGAAAGAAGGTAGGTACCCTATAGCTTCATTTGTTGTCAATAAGTACTTAAATATTGCAATTGATTTCGGCTAATTTTCAGTAATATTCATTGGGTCACAATTTCATAAAATTATGCGGGACAACGATTTTGCACCTAAACTGAGTACTGTGGAAAGACTAGTCTGGAATAGTTTTGTTCCATTGCGCAATAATTTCCATGCCAACAAGAAAGCTCCGACTACATAAACGTTGTACAGGAATTTTTTAGGGCGTACGGTGAAATCGGCTACAACATGTCCATTGATACACTTAAATTTGTTTAAGGACTATCCCATTCACAATGGTAACAAGGATACTTGGTATTACCGCCATACATTCCGAACAAAGCTACTATAACATAAGTTTTGGGCATGCGTCATGAAATATAATTCCAAGTTGGCATTGTTGATAGGGGATTTTGAATTCATTGTTGTGTAGTTGTTGTATTTATTGTTGTTGTTTTAGTTGTTGCTATTTTTTGCATTTTTCCACGTGCTCACAATTGGCGCTGTTAAAGCCCAGTGCTACTTCAACTTTCTCTATAATTCAATATTATACAGAAATATAGCTGCTTTATGAGCAAAAATTCGATAACTCAGTCAAACTTCAACCGATTTTAGTTAGTAAATGCTCATTAGACGCGCAATCGAATTCGCTATTAGTGGTATGAACAGAAAAAAAATATTGTAGAGCAAAATAAGCCTTCGAATTGTTGTCAAAGTTGATAAAATGTGTAAAAAAGGGTAAATTTAGAAATGTTTTCGACTGTAACTTCGTGACTTTTCATCGCAACGATACACGGAAGATATGGTTAGAAAGGCCTATCTCTTTTCTTTCATGTAACATACAAAAATTCTACATCGAATAAGAAATGGCGGAGTTATAAAATTATATATTATATACAGGGACCTACCGAATAACGTTTTTTGGTGTAAAATGAAATTTTGAGGGTGTATGTGAAATTTATAGTATGCCACTACTTTTAGTTCCACTAGACCTACAACCTACACTATGTCTTGTCAAAAGTATATTTTCGCTATAACATAGTGTAATACTCTTAACTACATTTGTTATAGCTTTGAAAAGGTGTGTATATACTTAGAAAATAGAATGCTTGTAAATCAATCATTAGTGTCTATGGTAAACATTTACCAGCTACCGTTTTGAGATGAGCTTCAAGCTTCAAGATAAGACCACTCCATGTGTTCTATAAAGCCGCATTATGTATTTTTTTAAATTGCTTTTGTAACATTAGCACTTTAAAATAGATTTATTATATTTCCGTTGACATTCACACTAGATTTAATGTGCAACATAATGTTTCATAGCTTGGTAAATAGCATTCGCAATACATTCAAATTATACGCATATCCAAAAATCATTCTGTATAAATCATAAAGCTTTTATCCAAAGGTACGAAATTGATGTTACATTGATATCATATACATAATTAAAAATTCGACTACACTTTATTTAAATAATAAAATTCAGGTTGACACCTCCAAAAAATAATCTCTACCTTCAGTTCCATCTAAAACATATATACAACATTTAATTTGAAACTCACTACAATTTATAAACCAGTAGTTTCACAAAATGTTGCCCCCTCTTTAGTAAAACTTGCACGAAATGCCGCACAGCTGGTAAAAATTTCTCAACATTATCTTTAATCTGTGGAAATACGGGAACATGTTTATTTCCATATCGACTAGACAATGGGAAGACACCTTAATAGAGCGTAAAATATGTTTATGCAAACACGGTTACCTTTTGAATGTACTCGTAAATAGGTGCGAGCAATATAAATCCTAAGCATATTGATGTTCATGTTTTTCCACCCATAAATCGAATAATCCTTATTAATCATACACTTATTCTGATTCTGAGCCTTATCCTGATATTGTTTATGTATTTTACTGAAATCCAAAATTTAACTACTCCATATAATTTTAATATCTCTTTCAGCAGTAAAACATACCTATGCCTCCATACCGGGTATAATTTTTTAGAGTGACAGAAAAACCATGGAGATCTCATGGGGAATTTATTTCGTTAATTTATGACAAAGAGCTGAACATTTGTGAATATTTTTAAGAACAAAACAGGATTATATGCTACGCGATAAAATTCATATGTGTCAAAAGTTAGTGTTGTATCAAAATATATATCCGATGTCGTTTTGGCATTTTTAGTGCGCTTAATTGTTTCCCTGGTAGAGTTAAAAGCTTTTTGTCAACGTTACAGATGATGACGTAGCCATTTCATTAAGAATTTATTAAAAGATTTTTCAAGCTATATAGTAGGCATGTGTACGTACATTGCAATTAAGGGACTATTTCTAGACTTTTACATAGAAGAAATAGACGAGCCTGTATAAACACAAGGGCAACAGAATTCTAATAAAACAAAAAGAATTAATGTCACGACTTGATTGACGAATTTCTCGTAAATATTAATTCGGGAAAGGACAGCCAACCACTAAATTTAACATCACTAATGAAAACAATCTAAAATCTATAACTGATTGTGTATACTTCAGGATTATTATACAAAAAAAAAAAAAAAAAAAAAAAAAAAAACGAATGTTGATGTCACTTTGAAATAAAAATCTTTCTTTTAATGGCGCAACAAATTTCAATTGGCGATGAGAAAATCCATGAAAAGTATTCAGACGGTGTGATACGATAGCGGCAACCTGTTTCTTTTAAGTGTAGGATTTTTCCTAAATGAAAAAATTGTAAATGAAACAATGAAGGAAGAAGAAAGAAAAAATGTGAAAAATTTCTGTTGAGATTGTAACTTACGTGTAAATCGATTTTACATTTCCTTCCTTGTACCAAATGACAAGTTGAACTTTGTAGGATATCATAGTCCCGGGCATAAGATCACATGGCATTGATACTTCAAAGCCCACGACTGTTTACACTTCCGACAGATGAGCTAGAATAAATAAAAGTAAAAAATTAAGTGAAGATGACAATTTTGGAAATTTGTTACAAAATATTTTATCCGTTTGGACTGTAATAAACGAGTGGGTTTTAAACGCAACATCTGCGTTTTTTCCTCTGCATTATGCATATCCAAAGCCAACAGTATAATATGTACGGCTTGGGTGGTAGCTTTTTGGTCTATTTAACAAGAAAATCAAACATTATCGTGGGTGGTTCTTTCAGCACTCTATCGATTTGTGGAGTTATTAGATTTGAAAGTTAATGAAATTTCAAGGAATCAAGCGTACAGTTTCCTATTGGAAGATTTTTACCAAATGAAATTTTCTTATATTTCATAATGGGTAAAATAAAATGAAATTTGTTAGAAGATGCGCAATTTTTTTTTTATTTGTCAGTAGATATATTGGGTTCTTAATATATAATTTTGTCATTTCTAAGCCTCGAATTCTAGAACTTTAATTAGCTACAGTTGATGAAATTTTTTGATTTATTTAGTTTTGAGCCTAAATTACTAAATTTACTTATCTGAAAAGTGTAGCTGTCATATGACGAATGAATCCCTTCTCTAGATGCAATTTTCTGGTACATGTTTGATAATACCCAATAGCTAATAAAAAGATGTGAAACAAAATCAATTTAAGACTTTTATTTAAATTAAATGATGGATAAAGAAGAATTTTAAGAACTTTTATTTTTAACGATTCTAAATCGAATTAATAAATACAAGAAGAAAAAACAACCGCCTCGTCCGGGGTTCGAAACCGGGACCTTCCGCTTGCCGAGCGACTGCTCTTACCACTGAGCTAACGAGACAGATGATTTTTCCTCTTGCATTAAATGCCTTGTTGCTAGTGAGAAAAGTTGAATTATAGGTGCGATCAAATGGTACAGAGGACAATTAAAGATGGAAATCAAAATGAGACATACTACATAAAGATCGGAAAGGTTCTATACAAGGGTGGACATAAAGACCAACCGAATAGTATTAATAGTTCGTTCATAATTCGAAGATACGTTTTAACTAAAAAAGATTGAAGATGTGAAGCAACTTAGATTACTAATTTAGGGTTTTAGTTGTCTACAAACTGCCCATACATTCAACAACGTAATTGAAAATTGAGAGGTAACTAATTCAAAACTTTTCGCTCAATGCTAAAAGATCAAAATGGCATCTACATTTCATTCCAGTAATAATTAATTGCTAGGAAGTAACGTCATCTCATTAGGTAATTTTTGTTTTGGTTACAATAAAATTAATTCTACTCAAGTTTCAAAAGGTTTTTTACTTTCACACATCGTTTATTGCACTGACCAAGTCCGTTTAGTGTTTACTTTTTATCTGGTAAGCAGAACTCGAATTTCGATTTTTTATTTTTACTTCAATAAGTCTCACACACTATTGAGATTGGCTTTAAACTAGTCTGAACACACTGTTAGCCCAGTGGCGGATCCAGGATTATTGTAAGTGGGGCGCAACTATGGTTTAGAAATGGTATAATCTGAACACTGAATATCATGGCAAGAAGGCGATAAAGAAAAGAATTAGGGAACGTGAGGACAGAGGCACGGGTGCTGATATATGTCACCCTCAAACTTTCGCAGATTGCATGCCGTAGGAAAGACAGAAGATGGTAGAATGTTCCATACTCTGACAGGATAAAAAATCATCACGGAATTTTACTCTACGGCCGAAAGTATTTTGAAGGGTAAAAGGATGTGTGCGGCTTGTAGTGCGAGTTTTACATGCAGCAATCAGGGATCAGATTAGACATTGCATCAGAGCACTGACAATGCATTTAGCAATATAGGAGGAAAGCTAATCAATAAAAGGACAACCGACATCTATTAAGTATGGAAATAAACAGCTTTGGGTTCGAAAAATCTGTGATTCTAGAATAGAATTTTCAGGAACGTTCTAGGAGAATTTGTAAAGTGTAAAGACGGCGCTTATCACCGCCAGGAGGCAGCCTTATTTCGGACAGTGAAGTAACCGATGTTAACTATTTGGATAGTGATATTTAGAAGTACCGTAATAGCGATAACTGAAGTAGAGTTGATTTGATAACTGTTTGTAAATGCTATAAAAGTAAACGGTATAGAAAAATAAAGGAAGAACTTGTGAGTAATATTTGAAATATCATGTTTGAATAACGAACAAAGGCCACGCTCGTAACAATATTGTCTAAAGTTTACAGAACTTTAGATTTTTTTTTTTCATTCTCTGGACCTTGCTGATTAGTGCAAAATTAATTCTATTATTATTTTAATTCATCTAACCTTCCATCATATTTAATAATTTTGGAATTAAAGTGAATTGATTGACTTCAAAGAACTTTAAAATTTTATTATCAGATATGAGTTAAGTATAAAATTTATGTTTCGCGATAATAATAAAGCCCCTCTTTTAAATTTAAACAAATAAGAATTAAAGAAAAAAATCATTTTGCGATGTTTTTTTTGTTTTTAATATTAAGCTAAGCTCAGAGGATACCCTATCATGCAAAGCACAGCTTGGCAGGAAGGAAAAAGGGAAAGAAGTTAGGGAGTATGAGGAGAGTGGCTAAGGCCGATATATGTTAGTCCTAAACCTGCGCAAGTTGTATGCCGGGACGAAAGACAGAAAGATGGGAGACTGTTCTACATTCGCAAATTGCGGGATAAAAAGGCATCACGGAATTTTGTTTACGGCCGAAAGTAATTTTAAGGGTTTCATGCAGGAATTATTCAACAAAGGATCAGAATAGATGTTTCATCGGAACATTGACCGTACATGTAGTGACAAAGCAGCGAAGGGCATCCAACATTTCGACGGTGCTCGAGGGAGTCGATATGGCAAGTTATCGCCACATCGCCAATGACCTTGAAGGCTCTCTTTTGTACAATATCCAATGAAGCTAAGGCTGTGCAACCAGGCCCGACCCAAATACGGGAACTGTATTCCATTCGTGATTTGATAGAAGACTTGTAGAGGGGCGTTAGATTCGATGGGCTGAATTATTTCTTACACCTTTTCAGATATTCAATATATTTTGATACTTCCTTGGCAACAGGGAAGATGTGGCCAGTCCAGGTTAACTTACTGGAGATATTAATACCAAGAATGCATAAAAGCGATGAATCGAATGTCACTACTCCGTCAAATGAAACTGGAGTGAAGAAATTATAATTTTATTTTAAATAGATGAGATAGCTTTGGGTTTTATATGCATTGAATTCGACTCGATTTTCCTTGATCCAAGTGAAGATATTGGCAAGGATCGGTATGATCTAATCGTGCAATCTCCTTTGACAGTTTTGGCATTCTATCTAGAGTTTGCAAGCATATCAAATCAGTAAGCGAAATCAAGGGTGCTGTCTTCAGCGAAGCTGTGGATGGGATTGGAAATAAGAGAAAGCAGATCGTTAATGAAATTTAAGAAGAGCGTTGGAGAATGTAGTCCTGGGGCACACCGGTATTTACAGGATGAGGATGATCTAATACGACCCCGTATTAGGCGACTGGATAAGAAACTCTCAATCCATAATAGGAGAGCAGGGGAGAAACTCAGTGCTTTATGTTTGGCTAAAAGGGTTGGATGCCAGAATCTATTAAAGGCCTTTAAAATATCGACAGCAACAATTTTAGACTCACCAAAATTGTGAAGACTACTAAAGTGAGAAAGGCTGCAGATGATCGGCCAGTCCGCAAACCGTATGGTGATCCTAGATGAGTTGAATGGCTTCTAGATACTTCATTAATTTGGAGTTTTTGATAGATTCAAAATTGAAATAACCGAGGTTATTGCAAGTGTCAGATAATTTGAGGGGATCGCTACCCTCTCCTTACTTAGGAATAGGCTGAGTGAGGGCTAGTTGGGCAGTTGGAAATTTTCCTCCCTGCTTAATGTATCCGGGCATCTTCGTGCCACCAGTGTTTAGGGAATTTTGTAATGTTACATGTATTTCATACGTTTCATTCAAACATAAATATACTGGTCTAGTTCGGTAGTATCTGTGTTTATTTTATCTTTCGATTCAACTAGAATCTATATGCTATCGCATAATCTCCATCATCACACACTGACACCGAGTGGTGTCCAACATTGTTCCAGATTTGGAACATACTGCCCCCCGTTGAAAGACTGGAATGTCTTTCAAGTGTTAGAATGTATTACATGATAAGTGAATTGATCTAATGGATAAATATGAAGATTTTAAATAAAAAATGTGGAAATATTTCTTTTGTTTGAGCAAGCAGAACCAATTGAAGATTGTAACGCCCCATTTACCAACGTAAAATGAAGAAAAGAAGGGTTATATTACAAATAAAAAGAAAAAAAAATTTCAGTTCTCAACCTTTTATTGAACTTAAGACTTTGATGGTGCCATCCTTCATTAGGCGTACGTTGTACCTTGTCCCATCTTGGGTGGTGAATCGCTGCTTCCGCTTCTTTGATCTTCTGAGGGCATCCCAAGATACAGTGATGGTTTCACTGGTCCCCATAGGATTTGTCAGTGTAAGATACAGATCATTGCTTTGTGCTGTTGCCGGGACTAGTACAAGATCTTCCAAGATCTTGACCTTAGGATTTGCAGTTCCTGCTGAAGATTCTGCACTAGAAGGTTCTGGAGCTTGTTCTTGGTGGCCTTGAGAAGATGATGGCGTCTCACTGATATTGGAGTTTGAAGTCCACGCTATAGCTCTTGTATTAGATGGTCCTGGCACCTCTTGTTGTTGATGACTTGGAGAAGATGGTGGCGAATCATGGATTTCAATTATCTCTGAGTCCTCCAGTTGCAAATAACGGAGTCGCCTGCCAAGTTTGCTAACTTGGTATGCCGTCCGTAACTTTGTAAGCTGCTTTTCCAGGTTCCAGATTTGTTTAACCTCCTGCTCTATGGTTCGTCCTGGAGTTGGGGGAGCACTTTTGTTTCCGTTAGAAGATTCCATTATTAATTCAGCTTCAAGTCTGCGTCGCTCAATCCTCAAGGTTCAAAGTAGACTAACTGCCCTCTAACTTCCTCATATTCAATTTTGGCATAAAATCTGCTTATCAGATTAACGGTTAGACAATTGAATTGCAGACAACAATGTTGCTATTGTTTTTACAATTTTGTGATGCATTGTAACAAAATGCGTTTTTAAAAACTTGGTGAGGAATGTTGTCGTATTTTTGTGCATACATGTATGTATGTAGTTTTGAGTGCAGTTTGATTGGGATGTACAAAAAAAATTTTTTGTTCGCATTCCCTCCAGTTATGATAATTATATAAAAATTTATAATTGTATGCGATTAAGATAAATGAATTTCGGAAGTTGTGATGCTGTGATACATACAATGATACATGAATCTTGTCATTTGTATGTAATATACTTGGATTATAAATTTTGAGCCTTTATTTATTTTTTTTTTTTTAAGATGAAATTTTAGAAGAAAATAGATATAAAGAAAGATTGCAAGTTTGGATATTTTAAGAAAAGGAAGAAAGTAAGTCCCTTATAATGCAAGTTGGTACAAATGCCTTTTGAGTTTAGATAGTTATTTGTTCGTATTTTTGTTATCTGTAGCGTCCTTTAGGTCAGAGGAAGTATAGCAAACTTCGTAATTGGTCTTTTTAAAACTCCATTCTGAGTTTTAATACTTACGACTCTTACTAGTTTATCTGCTCCTGGATGTATATCGATAATACGTCCCAGTACCCAATGACATGCTGCTAGATTGGGTTCCTTTATGATTACTAAATCTCCTATTTTAGGATTGGATGCTGGGGATTGCCATTTTGGTCTATTTTGCAAGGAGTTTAGATAGTCTTGGGATCATTTGCTCCAAAACTGTTGTTGTAGTGATTGCACATGACTGAGTAGTGGATAAACAGCTTACTCGCTTTTGTTCAGATTCTATGTTGCTTTCCGTAATAGGTAGTAATTGAGGCCATTTTTCTTCAGGATCCATCAACCACTGAGGTCCATGCCACCACAATTGGTGGGAATTTAATGAAGCAGGTTCAATTCCTCTGGAGTTGCAGTCGGCAGGATTCTCATTAGATCGCACGTGATGCCATGACTGTATATCAGTTAAATTTTGAATTTCTGCAATCCTATTTGCAACAAAAGTTTTATACTTGTTCGGATGACTGCGAATCCACGACAGAACAATAGAGGAATCTGTCCAAGCGAATGTGGGGATCTTAGTAAGATTTTGATCGGTTTTAATTCGATCAATGAGTCGAACTAAAAGTACTGCGCCACATAACTCGAGGCGAGGAAGCGTAATAGGTTTGACAGGTGCTATTTTGGATTTTGCAATAAGTAAATTAACATGCACGTTTCCTTCTTGATCTATAGCCCTGGTATATACTGCCGCCGAATACGCGTGATTGGAAGCGTCGGAAAATCCGTGTATCTGGCACATTGATAAATAACTAGTGGTGAATATCCACCGTGGTATATGGATTGAGCTAATGTGAAATAGCTTTTCTTTGAATTGTCGCCAGTGCATATCGATATGTGAAGGTATCGGCTCGTCCCATGAGCATCCCGAAAGCCATAAGGTTTGCATCAGAATTTTGGCTGTAACTATGATCGGAGATATCCAACCTAGTGCGTCAAAAAGTGTAGCAATTTCTGACAACACAGAACGCTTTGTAGAGCTGCGATCTGCGAATTGTTTATATTGCAAAGTGAAATGGTCAGTTCCTGGGTGCCAATGTATTCCCAGGGTTTTTACAGATTCATCACTTGCTAACCGTAATGGAAGTTGTACTTCCCTATGTTCTTCCGGAATGCTTGATAGGAGATCCGATGAATTGCTTACCCATTTCCTTAGGTTAAAGCCTGCTGACGACAGAATGTTAATCATCTGCGCTTGTATTTCCAAGGCTTCATTGATGGAATCTGCTCCAGTGAGCAGATCATCAACATAAAAATCACGCCGTATAATTTTGGCAGCTATAGGATATTTTGCGGCTTCATCAATTGCTAATTGGTGAAGGGTATTGATGGCTAAATATGGAGCTGGCGTTGTGCCAAATGTGACCGTGGTTAACTTATAGTCTCTGATGCTTTCGCTGGGACTATTTCGCCAGACTATTCGTTGAAAATTTTGATCTGGGGGTTGAATGTTAATCATTCGGTACCTTTTCTCTATGTCGGCTGACATAGCGTATTGATGTTTTCGCCATCGAAGTAATGTTGAGAAAAGCTCAGATTGCAGTACTGGACCCGTATGCAGCTGTTCGTTTAAACTTTTCCCATTAGTGGATTTAGCCGAGGCATCAAAGACGACTCGAACCTTGGTCGTAGTGCTATCCTTGATGACGGCGTGGTGGGGAAGATAATAACATTTATCACGACTGGCTTCTTTATCAGCCAATATCATGTGCCCTAATGATTTATATTCGTTAATGCAAGCCTTGTATTTCTGACTAAGCTCAGGATTTTGTTGCAATTTGTGCTCTAGACAATAAAATCTTCGTAGAGCTATGCCACGAGAGTTACCCAAGCTGGGAGCTTCATTAATAAAAGGCAAGCGAACTTCGTAACGGCCGGTTGCATTTCGAAGATGAGTTTTTTTATAAAACTCTTCGCAATCGCGGTCTGCCTTAGACAGTTGTCTTCCTGGAGTAACTTCTTCGGTTTCCCAGAACCGCCGCAGAAGTTTATCGAGGGAAGACTCTTCCTCGTACTGAGCATTTACTGTTATGGTGGACGCAGTGGATATTGTATGAGTGTTTTTTAAATTGCCGAAAAGGATCCAGCCTAGGGTGCTGTTTTGTGCTATAGGTGTACCTGGAGGGCCTTTTCGCAACCCTTCTAAAAGGATTTCTCCATAAACATCTGCTCCTAAAAGCAGGTCGACTTTTCCTGGCTTGAAAAAGAGTGGATCTGCTAGTTGCAGGCCATGTACGTGGCTCCATTCCTTGCTTGGAATGGTGGACGGAGGCAGTATGTCCGTGATGGTGTTCACGATAAGGGCATTTATCGTGGTTATCTTATTCGAAGTTGAATAAGAGTGAATGTTTACTGATGCTTGTTTGCTAACACTCATAGTTTCTGACTTTCCTAAGCCAGTAATTTGCATCGATGTGTTCATAGTGGCCAATTGCAGCTTGCGAGCAGCAACCTTTGTTATGAACGTGACTTGAGAGCCTGAGTCAATTAAAGCTCGTAAAGTGAACATGGTGCCCTTTTTTGATGGAACTTTAAGCAATGCTGTGGCAAGCAAGGCTTGTGTAGTTCGCATTGTTTGATTCGCGTGAAGCGTTTGAATTGATCCCTTGGATGTGCAAGGCGAATTACTAGGTTGTACTTGTAGTTGTGGGTTGTCTGATTGCTTAGGTGAACCCTGTGGATTTGTGATATTCCTATGTAGTAAGGAATGATGTTTCCTTCCACATCGCTGGCACGTAAACTTGCTAGCGCAATATTTTGTATTGTGGCTTTTTGAAAGGCAGTTAATGCACAATCGACTTGACGTGACAATTTTGTATTTTGAATCAACGTCCAATTTAATACATTTGGGGCATTTGAATAATCGATGCTGCTCTTTACACATTATGCATCTGTCACCAGATGATGTAAAGTGAGTTATTGCTCTTGGTATTTGAGCTGATTTATTGGTTGAATTTGGTTTTGCGTCTGAGATTGCTTCGAGAGTTCTAAATCTTGTTTCTAGAAACGTCTTTAGAGATTCAAGGGTAGGCAGTCCATCTGCACTGTTTACCTCTTGTTCCCATAAGCGATGAGTTTCTGCTGGCAAGCACTGCACTAGCATATAAATCAAGATTGTATCCCAGTGCTTAGTAGGGACCTCTAATGCTTCGAGTTCGTATATACATTCGGAAGATTTCTCCAGCACTGTTTTTATAGCTCTGGCTGACTGTTGTGTTGCTTTAGGTAAATTGAATAGAATTTTTAGCTGAGCATTAATTAACACTCGCTTGTTGTCGTACCTGTTAAGCAATATCTTCCATGCGCTGTCATAACTCGAGTTAGTCATAGTTTCTGCACTGGTGATAGTGCAGAATTTGTATGAACCAAGGAATGAAATAGATCGTGAAACGACCTCCATGATTCATATGACCCTGAGAATTTTGGTATTGTGATGCTAGGCAATCTCAGAAACGAAGAAGATTCATTATCCGTGCTTGGCTTTGAGTCTACTTTTGTTTCGAATGCATCTAATGCATCTCTGAGAATACCTCGAAACGTGTAGTATGTATTTTCCGCACTTGAGAAGTGATCGTTTGAGAAATAATCGTATTTTTGAATCTCGCTGTCCTCTAAAGCCTGAGTGGCTTGGACAATTGCATAATGTGTATTCTTATAATGGGACCAAATTTCGCTTAGGGCGCTTAACCGCTCAGAAATGAGTCCTTTCGTTCGTTTTTCTACATCAGTCTTGTTGTAGTTGTTGAACGATTTTTCGAATATTTTTGCAGAAGTGGTTTGGTTAGCGAAAAGTTTTTGCAGTGTAGTCATGTTTGAAAAACTTGGAATATATACCACTAGATTTTAAATTTGGCTGCGAAGGACCATTAAATGTACTGCCCGTCGTCAGAGCGTACATACAAAGAATGTAAGATGTGATAAAATTGATGCCACTGGTATAAAGTTAGTGGTTGTATTCGTTTATCTACAAATTCTACACTTCACTGTTAAACGCTGTTAATACGCAATAAATCTTAGATACAAATAGTTTAATTTATCAATATTCAATAAATGAGAAATATAAAATATATAATAAATGTAGTAATTTTGTTGCAAATAACTTGTACTCACCTGATCTATGTTTGGCAGTTGATTAACTTGATTTTAAGAATTTTTACTGAGGTTGGGATTGGGATATTCTTTATTCTGGTCGATACCCAGAATAAAGTGAGGTGAGTAATTCTTACTGCAGTCGAAACCCACAGAGAATCTTTATTGCAGTCGTTCCCCACAATAAAGTGTTGGTTAGTAATTTTCTTGTTACAGTCGTTACCCGTAACAAGAATCTTTATTGTAGTCGTTACCCACAATAAAGTCTTTATTGTAATCGTTACCCACAATAAAGTGTTTTATTAGTAATTTCCTTGTTACAGTCGTTACCCGTAACAAGAATCTTTATTGTAGTCGTTACCCACAATAAAGTGTTTAGTGTTAGTAAATTTCTTATTACAGTCGTTACCCGTAATAAGAATCTTTATTGTAGTCGTTACCCACAATAAAGTGTTTAGTGTTAGTAAATTTCTTATTACAGTCGTTACCCGTAATAAGAATCCTTATTGTAGTCGCTACCCACAATAAAGTCTTTATTGTAGTCGTTACCCACAATAAAGTGTTTTATTAGTAATTTTCTTGATACAGTCGTTACCCGTAACAAGAATCTTTATTGTAGTCGTTACCCACAATAAAGTGTTTTATTAGTAATTTTCTTGATACAGTCGTTACCCGTAACAAGAATCTTTATTGTAGTCGTTACCCACAATAAAGTGTTTTATTAGTAAAATTTCTTATTACAGTCTTTACCCGTAATAAGAATCTTTGCTTTAGTCGCTATTCAAATAAATCTCCTAATCTAGTCGCAACCCAGAATAAGAAAAATTTATTTCAATTGTCAACCAAACAAAGTGTTAAACTGTTAATAAAAATTCACAACACTAGGAAATACCACTAAAAAATTATCAAGTTACTCACTGCACTGCCAAACTGAAAAAGAGATCGAGTCAAGTTAAATTGCTGTTTATATAGCCATGGTTTGCACACATATATTTAAATTAATTTAAACGAATTTATGTTAATTTCAATCAATATGGTATACAATGACTTTCGCTTTGTTAAATATAGGTACTTGCTTGCAACGAAAACAAATTAATTTGTACAGTATATCGAATAAGATTGCGAATCATATTTACTTCCTCGAACTTGATTCATGGTAATAGGGAAATTTGATTGAATCATGGAATTTTGTTAAATTCGATGTCTCTAGTGCAATGTAGTTGGCACTATTTCGTTCCACTACGTACCTTATTTCCATTTTATCGTCTAGTGTGTTTGTTTTCTTGAAGTTGGCTCACTGTCGTGTAAAGTATTCATGTTGACATACTACAGCTGACAGGGGAAACTTTTAATCTGCCTGTTCATGTAAACTTTTGGAAATTAATCAGGTAATATGTTTATATTTTTTAAAAAATGCCATGATTCGTTGTGGTTTGTTTGTTTTCCTTTCAGGATCTTCATCAAGGGCAGGACTGGAACAAGCCACCTTAAATCAAGCAACATTTCGCTTTTAACCAATGTTATCCGCATTATTTTATTATTTGTTTTGCCAACATGTAAATCTACTATGTAACCTTCTAAGATGTGCCCAATGCTATGCGTGCCTTTGGCAGAGGTACTCAAATAAATTAAGGTGTTTGTGTTTATGAATCAATTATGCTTAATGTATCCGGGCATCTTCGTGTCGCCAGTGTTTAGGGAATTTTGTAATGTTACATGTATTTCATACGTTTCATTCAAACATAAATATTCTGGTCTAGTTCAGTAGTATCTGTGTTTATTGTATCTTTTGATTCAACTAGAATCTATATGCTATCGCATAATCTCCATCATCACACACTGACACCGAGTGGTGTCCAACATTGTTCCAGATTTGGAACACTCTCTAATAAGAAAAGTAGAATAGTTTGCGCAGAGGCTTAGCCGAGGATGAACATAATCTTTTAATTAATTTGTAATTACCAGGGGCGAGAAACCATCAAGGCATGCGGCTTTAGAAACTTTGAGCTTCTTAAGGACCTTGAACACATTTCTCGTACAGATGTGTAATGACACTTGTAAACAACTACACGAAGATGCAAAACAGGTGGATTTAAGATGAGAATTTGAAGCGAATCTAGCAGCCAAAATACTAGATTTATCCAGGGAGTCAACAACCACTTAACCGTTGTTAACCAGTCAGGGTATTGAGGAACTGCTCAAGTTCTTCCTTATGCTTCGGACCAGGGACGAGAAACCTTTGATGCTTTTGCAGCTTCCCTAGATTCCTTGTCTAAGATTTTGGCCAAAAAGAAATTTCTTTCTCTTAATAATAGACATACAGGTGTTCCGTGCAGTTCTGTAGGCTTGTTTCAATTCTGGACAAGGATGGAAATGATAGCTACAAAAGGAGACTCTTCAGTTTTTATTACTTGGTTCAATTTATCGTTGAACCAAGAGCGCTTTTACTGCTGTTGAGAGCACATTCGATAGCAGTAAATTCGATAGCGTTAAATTCGATAGCAGTAAATTCTCAGTGAGGTTATTAATATAACGATTACTCGATTCTCGTTTTGATAACAAAACCACTACAAGTAAAAGTGGTCCAAGTAATATTGGAGGTTGAATTTCCAATCATTGAGGGCCGAGCTACGCATTTTGGTTAAAATTAAAACTAGACATAAGAATTTCACCTTAAAGGCCCCTCTCCTTTGAGGAAAATTAGGAACGAAATATTACTTAATAATTCCATAAATTATGCCTTGAAAGTAATCTTAGCTTTGTAATTAAGTATTAGGTAAAAATAACGAGTAATTTCCTTATAATTTGCCTCATAGCAAAAATAAGGAAATAAAAAGTAAAAGATTAGAATTGGTCTAAGACCAATCCTTATGATACCCTAGATGAATGCGCGTATGAAATTTGGTATGATCACCCATCTGTGCAGATGAAATTTTACACCTGCAAATCGAATTAAATTAAAAAAATATATTTTCTTGTGCCCAAGTGATATTTTAATCGCTTATAAGGAATTAAACTCATTCCGACTTTAATTTTCAAAATGTTATTTTTACCTGAATCCTGCGTGTGTTCAAGAGAGACGGAGCATGGTAAATACTATCTTTACCTTATTCTTTCTGCGGTGATTCCATCTGTAGCCAACATAAAAATATCAAATGGCATAAGGAGACGTTCAGTAAGCAATATTTTCTATTGGTTGCTCCAACTCTGCCATAGGTCGAAAGGTAAAACTATAAAACTTCTGCCATTCTATCCGATAGGAAAATGACAATACGCTCAGTCCATTGTTATAAGTCAGTGGGGTGTCCAAACGGAATGACAAACTTAGTATACCCAATATATTTCATCTAGGGCGGTGGTGGCGAAGCTATGGCACGCGTGCCAGAGATGGCACGTACGAAAATTTTACTGGTACGTGAACGATTTATTATTAAATTAGTTTTAACATACATTAATTTTAAAATTAAACCATATTTTCGAAGTTGCGTGCGCTTTTGTAAAACAAACCCGTCTAGTCATTGCAAAGTGTACATTCATGTACTTACATATAGTCCAGGTCAGAGATAACCTAATAAGAAGGTAGGACACAGCCGAAAAAAATTGGAAATTTTCCTTGAACTCTAGACTGAAATAAGTATATTTCATATTTCTTTTGCATGAATGTGGGAAAGGTACTTGGCTATGCACTATTGTAGTGCAACTGAGACATCGAGTTAAAAATAAAAATTGATAGAATGTAGTATTACCCGGATGATAAAATCTTCTTGAGTACCTTCAAAATCCCTTCAACGGATTCATAATTATATACATCGGCTCACACTACCATTAATCCTTTGAGAAAAAGATGAATTTCGCCTTGATCAACGTACTAAAAGGAGATGTGAAATTTCTGTCAAATAAAATTCTCATTTATCCGGAAAATATCAGAGAATCCAGCATGATTTTCTCCCACTTAATCTCTTCAGAGCAAAACGAAAAGAATTTATTGCTCGAGAAATTAAACTTAGAAATACTCAGTCAACATTACTATTGAAATTTATGGATAGTCTTTCAAATATAATTGGTGCATGTTTTGTTGCCTCAAATGTAATTGCGAAGCACGAAACACCATTTAGTGATGGCAAATATATGAAAGAAGCATGGTTAAAATGCGCACTAATTTTGTTTGAAGATTTTGAAAATAATGAAAATATCATCCAAAGAATAAAAGATATGGTTTTGGCTAGAAACACTTGGAAATGGCTAAAAATATATGTCACCAGAAAAAATGGACATAACTTCTTCTGGTTTATTTTCTCTCTGTCTTGATGAGAGTAGTGACATCACTGGATTAACGCGTTTAGCAATTCTTATTCGTTACGCAGTTGGATATAATATCAACGAAGAAATGGTAAGTTTAAGATCATTAGCAAAAACAACAAAAAGAATAGATATTTACAATGCCGTTTTAAATGCACTTGCTGAAAAAACATAGATCCTTTCAAAATTGTTTCTAGAACGACTGATGGTGCTCGCAATATGACTGGAGAGGAAAATGGGTCTGTGCGCTTATTCGCTCAGCTCGTTGGACATGCAATTCTAGGTTTCCATTGTATCATACATCAGCAGACTGTATCTGGAAAGGCCGATTTAAAGTCACTGGAATATATTATGATTCTTGCTACTCAATTAGTCAATTTTATACCTACACGAAAATTTTCTCAACTGTTAACTGAGTGTACGATGATATTCTGATGTACACGGAAAGAATTTGTATTCTGATTTTAAGCAATACGCTTTCTCAAAATGAGAAAACCAAACTTTTGTAAATTAATTCCTCAAAAATATATAAATAACCAAATGTCTGCTCTATCTAAGTATGTGAGGAATAACTAAAGATAACTATTATAGTCATGAATCGCAAAGTATTTGCTTAAATCTTCTTTCCAGAAAAATACAGAATTGCCTGCTGGAATCTAGAAAATCTTTATTTAAAAACAACATTTGGATTCACCTCTAAATTTACATATTTGTATATATTTACATATATAGAGTCTAGTTTAATATCTTGCTACAATATCTTCAATTATAATAGCTTGAATCAAAACAATATCAAAACCTGAAATATATACATATGTATACAGGGTGCCCAGAAATCCACGCTCATGCAAACCGTTATGAAATTGGTGGAGGCAAATTTAACAAAAAAATCACCCCCTTTTGAACGTACTTTTCAAAAAAAAAAAAACGGTTTTAGATTTTTTCACTTTACCCCATATAACTTTTTAATATACTGCCTATCAAGTTGAAATTAATCTCAGATGAGAGCAAGCCATATCATCTAATAAATGTCTAATCAGCTCTCTATTTTCCTTTTGTTGGCAATTGTAGGACGTCCAAGTCAAATAATTGCAAAAAGTCGTAATTTTCTAAAATTTTAACGGTTTTCTCGCCAAAATACATTATCACCGTAATACTATCTTGCGAGATTTGAAAACCTCAGAATGTTACGTTTCATTTTATCCCACATATATTTACGTATCTCCCCCGGTTTACGAGAAACGCGTGATTTGATTTAAAAAAATTTTCGGCATTATAATAACAATTGGTATGTAATTGGCCCATACTGTTGTTGTTGTAATGCAGAAAAATTGAAAACTAAAATTGGTTGGGGGCAATAAAACAATATTTACTTTCAGGAAATCTGCTACATGTGTAGCATGAATCGAAGAATAAAATGCTCAATTTAATCTTCTATTTACTTAAATTTAGAAAATATTTTCCCAATTTCAGAAAATCAAAATTGATTCGATTGAATTAAGCATTATTAGAATTAGAATTATGCCTTTTGTGTTTTAATTAAGTAAATGAGGAATAACAAATGTTACAGATTTAACTGTGGATTCGTTGGGCGCCTGAATTAGAAACAGCAATTTATGTCGTGCGGCCATGCGAGGTAGATGTCTTGCGGTCGATAATAGAATTGATGATTTTTCGCGGTAATAAGTGTTTATTTAAACAGTTAAATCATCATAGCTCTGTTATTTTACGTTCACAAATAAAATACAAGAATTTTTAATAACGAAATTCAATATATTCCTTATATTGGTACATTGGAAAATTTTAGTTTTTGTTTACATAAGATTTCATTCCCTATTAAATGCTTTGAAAAATAAAAATATTTTTTATTAATATTTTTCCCATCACGAATAAAAATCATTTGCTGATTGAGAATTTGATTTGCTGATTTTTATTTGTTCTAATCAGCTCTTCTTATTGTTAGACCTCACATTTCATCTCAACATCTGTACAACAGCACCTATTGTTTTATACATTGTCATAAATAGTTCATAATTAGTTTCATAAAAGATTACTTGGCGATTTTTATTTGTCGGCTAAAAAATAAAAATCTCTTCGTGAGTTTTATTCTTTATCAAGTAAAATAAAAATCACGATGTGATGTTTATATGTGATCAGGAAAAATAAAAATTAGAAAATGATTTTTATTCCTGATGAAAAAAATATTAATCATCTCAAAACGATTATTTATGACTTAAACAAATAACAACTTTTCATTAGGATTTACAAGCGACTAAACCCTATTTAAGTAAAGTTTAATAATTTTCAGACTTTTAAAGCAAAATGTAAATATAATTGGTTTACTATGATTTTTGTATTATTGATTACAAATTTTGTAATTTTACTGGGAATGAATAGAGCGCCTTAATAGCTGCAAGTAGGTGTAGAAGAGATCTTAATTGAACAAAATCTTTTGTGTGATTTTTTTTACGAGTATTTGAAAAATAACCGTTTTTAAGAACCCTGGTTTAAAGATATTCAATTCGATAACGTTTTACACAGTGTATAGTTTAAAGGTTATTTCAGATCTGTTGGCAAAGTAATTTAATTTCTGATCGATATTGCCATGAAATTTAGTTTAGTATGCGCTTAGTGCAGGAGATATAACGTTAAAGTATTTTTACGGCTATAACGTTTTCCAAATGCACGCTTTAATATGGTTATTGTGTTGCGTTTACTTGTTTTTATGTTTATATTTCTATAAGAGGTTTCTGCGCTCTAGTTCTTGTTCTAATTTTATGGCTTTCCGTATTTTTTTAGAAAAAGGAATAAATATAGACCATTTGCCACATACCGATAATTATACTGCTGGTACTGTTTGCCATGTTCGCCGTCAATCGATAGTTCTTTGATAGTCATAACGTGAAGATAGTTATTATATTAATAACTAATGGACTATAGTCTAAAAATGAACTAGCTTTACAACGATTATATTTGGATTCACGGCGTGTAAGCTTTGTTAACGCACTGTTCCGCAACTGTGTCCATCCAAATTGCAATAGACTACACTGTTAAAAATGTGCGCAATTGTTGCCACAAAGCTTAGTTATTATTCCCCAAAATATAGAGAATATTCCCTGAAATGTAGGGAATATTCTCTAAAATTCCCTACATTTTACGAAAACATACCTAAGCTTTGTGGCAACAATTGTGCACATTTTTTACAGTGTAATGTCGAATTCTTTTCAACAAGTTCTACACCGGTGCAGTGCAGCTTTATGTGTTTTTGTTGTTGCATTACAAAAACAAAAACACGTAAAGCTGAACTGCACAGGTGTAGAACTCGTTGAAAAGAATTCGACATAAGAACTGATCTTGATATTAACCTTAAGTAGACTATAATCAGTATGAACATGATTATTTATAGCTAAAAAAAAACAATAGTTTGATTACATTGTCCTGATGTCATGTGGAGCTTTGTGTGACGAAGTTTTTGAAATAGGGGACTATTAAAGCTTCTTATCATGCGGGTGAAAATTCAGTGGAAGATAAACTGGTACATTCATTATAATAGAAAACCAGAGACCTCTATAGAAGCGCCATTCATTACGCTTGTATTTAGCTGAGAAACGTAAAGTGTGGTATCTGAAGACACCAAAAAATCACTGAAATATTAAGAGTGCTAGGAAGATATGCTGAACTTTCTATGCCTTCTTTATTCAGTCTGGTTTTATTAAATTCAAGTATTCCTTATTGTAAATCATCTGCAAGGGAAGAGGGTCTATTTATTAATATACGACAATGAGTTGTTCTTATGACAGTCCGCATACGCTCAAATAATCCATTTAAAAAGAAACAATAAACGTAGAGAGAACTTAATTTAGTTGTCCTAAAATTGTTTATGGTGTATTATCTTTATATTAAAAATAGAAAATTGAAGAAGACTTGGGTTTGGAAATGGTACCAAAAACGGAAGTAACAGCAACTTCAAAGACTATATTTTCACTATAATATCTTATTAAAAGTGAGGCATTCCAAACCAAGTCTACCGAATCGAATTGAACCCTATAGATACTACCGGAGCATGAAAATTTTATTCAGTCATAATGATGAATTTGAGTGGAATATTAACGAAAACTTATCTTTTAATCCCGTTTAGAAATAAACTAATGACCGAGAATTCCAAGATGTTCTCCATTATGTTTATTTAAATTTAACCCTAGCATTCGATTTAAATTTAAATAGAAGAGACTGTATGACTCTAAACATATTTCTGAATTGCTACAAAAAACATCTGTGCACCAATTATGTATTAACATTCCACGAGAAAAAAGTCAGTTCAGAAAGGAATAGAATAAAAATGTTAAGTTCACATTCTATCGTACGTGACATAACGTGCATAACAATAACAACCAATGCACAGCACAAGATTAGATATTTGATTGATTAATTTGAAGCCATATCTGAAGAGATCATGGCCACACTTTGCATACAAAGAACTGAAAATACCCATTTGCATACAAGTGGTTTTTACTTGTGAGTATAAAAGATTTTATTTCGATCCGTTCACAGGTTACCCCATTTCTTCATATGCATGAAGAAGAATATAAAAAATTAAATTTACGAAAGGAATGCATAATCGGATAAGTGATTGAAAGAGTGCTTGACATGTGACTTGCATTGCATCGAATTTTAATTGAGATTAATTAAAGATCAAAGATTGCTCAAATGAAGATGTGGGAATCGAATGATGACAGACATATGACAATAATTTTTTTTTCATTTCACTTGTCTCTAAACTAATTTTACAGTTTTCATTTCCATCACGTTTTCATTACTGTCAAATGGTAATCTCTAGAAAATATTAAATCTCGAATCATGGAGACTGGATATACTGTGCAGGTAACATGAGTAAAGTAACTTGATATCTGATGAGTGGTCGGGCTAATTGGAAGGCTAATACTTACTAGAATTATATTTGATCAACTTCTAAGATATCAAATGACAACTTTTTATTTCCGTGTTGTTTTTCTAATAAGTTTTCTTCAAGCGGAAATAAATAAAACCTTGAGACAGAATTGGTTTCACGTATATGTGTCGTAGACATTTGACGTAACTCAACACTTCATGAAAAGTCTAGGCACTTCATCAAATGTAGGCAGATAGTGTACCAGTTCTCGTTTAATGCTTTTTCACACGAAGTGTCTGAAATTTTTAGTCAATTCGCGTGATTGTGTGTATTTGTATGTATATGAGGGTGTGTCGCAAACCTGGGTGCGACCCCCCCACCACACATGTCCCTCTCGTAGTATTTTGTTATATCGGGTGGTAATACACTATCGGTGTACAGGCTTTTAGTATTTCATGAATTGACTAAGAATTTCAGACACTTCGTGTGAAAAAGCATTAAACGAGAACTTGTACACTATCTGCCTACATTTGATGAAGTGCCTAGACTTTTCATGAAGTGTTGAGTTACGTCAAATGTCTACGGCATATACATAGGTTTAGTGGCATGCGAAATTAATGCATCAGGAAAAAAATATCCTAGCAATTTTAAATAATATTCTCGTATACATTCGAAAATGAATCTGTGGTGTATGCAACAGCCATACGTTATATCCCAGCAAACATGGCGAAACGCAGAAGATTCACTTTCGTAATACCTGGACGATAAAATATCTCGCGGATGATAATCATATTCGTATTGCATTCTTAACTTAAAACGGGAGAAACTGTTACCCCGAAGGCAAAACATCTTGAAGAAACCAATGCGTATCTTCTACGCGATACATTAAAATAATTTGCCAACATTCCTTCCTGGCGAGTTATTTTCATATCATTAATAAGAAACTTATTCGTTTCTTCAAAATGATTCGCTTTCTTATCGTCTAAGCAAACCGTCGAAATAAATCATTTGGAATTTGTAGTAAGGAATTAAGAAGATATTTCTTTAAAGTAGGTATATATTATTTAATTAATTTTGTTTTTTTAATATGAATTGGTGGAATTAAGATCACTAGTGAACTCACAAATTAATTACTGTCATAGAGTCTAATGACACGTTCTTCCAAATGATAAACTCGTGTATAATAGAGATGACAAATGAGCGAAATTATTTTCTTGTTGCTTCCACATTTAAAATTAGAAAACAAAATTGTTTGTAATTTCATCTTCTTTTCGTCTACGCAAGACAAGGAAGAAATCATTTCACAGTATTTGCTTTAATTTCGTGTGGAAGATATTTTGGCAATATCATCCACATATCGCCCGGAAGATTTTTCATCCAAATGTTTGCTGGGATGTGTGTCTCATGTTATTATACTGAATTATAGCCAGGGCCTGAGAGAGGATATGGGGGGCCCCGGCCAACCACAAAAATGGTGCCCCTCCGTCTTAAAATCATAAAAATATGTCAACCAAATAAATAAAACATAAAAAATGTTTTTTTTTTTTTTTATAAACATTTATGAATTTTATTTAAATAAATCTTTAAACCTTATTTGAAGTAATTTTTTTTAAAATATATTAGTGCTAAATGTAAGTAGGTACTGTAAATGCCTTAATAACTGGACTGAGAGTGAAAGGAAATAAATTACTTTAAAAATGCCTTTCGAGATTTAACCTTTCTTGAGATATTCCTGATCTGTTAAAATTCTTCACTCTACTTAAAACGCTAGAGCTCCTTTCTGCGGTAGCAACGAAAGCTGGCAGGCTCAAAAATATTCAAGTGCTACAAACAAATTTGGAAACAATTAAATTAAATTTGTTTCTAGTATGCCCTGTAGCTAATTTACTGGGGTTAATTCTGAATTAATTTGTAATATGTACGTTGAGGTTTTTATTTCCTCCTGATTTAAATCGGATTTTAAGTAAATTACAGACTTCACTCAAGGATTCAAAACGCCTTGTTAATCCAGATGTAATCGAATCAATAATACAGGGTCTTCCAATAAGAGGTGTTATTTTGATATTTAAAGAAATATGCCATTTTTTGAGATAAATGATCGGATCTTTACTTCATTATAAAGGGGAAGGTATGCCGTTAATAATGGAAAATAACATCAGCCAAACCACCACCACGACCACGCCTACAGGACCATATCCTTCTCATGAAATTTTCCATAACAAAATCGCAAAGTGTCTGCCCTATGTCCTCGATAGCCTCACGAATTCCATCTTTGAGGTCTTGAATCGACGCTGGGCTGTTGGCGTAGACCTTCTCTTTCACTTGGCCCCAAAGGAAGAAGTCGCAAGGTGTTAAGTCACAAGATCTCGGTGGCCAATTGTGATCACCTCTTCGAGAGATAACACGGTCCGGAAACTTTTCCCGTAAAAGATCAATGGTTTCAAATCATTAATCATCTGTCGATAGCGCAATCCATTCACCGTAACTGTTGCTCCAGCCTCATTTTCGAAAAAGTAAGGTCCAATGAACCCGCGGGACCATAAACCGCACCAAACAGTCACACGTTGAGGATAGAGAGGCTTTTCAACAATAACTCTTGGGTTTTCCGAGCCCCAGATGCGACAATTTTGCTTGTTGACGAAGCCATCGAGGTGGAAATGGACCTCATCACTCAAGATGAGTTTTCGATGGAATTCCGGATCATTTTCATGCATTTCAAGGACCCAATCAGCAAAGACTCGACGTTGTTGATGATCGGCCGGCTTGAGTTCTTGTGTTAACTGAACTTTATAAGCCTTAAGACCCAAATCTTTATGCAAAATAGGGTGTAATGACGTTTGTGAAATGCCTAATTCCAAAGAACGACGAGGAATGGACAAACCTGGGTTTTCTTCAACACTTTCGGCTACAGCAGCAATATTCTCGGCTGTTCTTGAGCGACGTGCACGGGTTTTATTCTTTACATCAATATCTTGTCCCGACAGCTCGAATTTTTCTACCCAAAAATGTTCGAGTTTTACGAACCGTCTCTGCCACATTTTCACCATTTTTATAGTGAATTTTAATAATTTCAATGCGTTGTTGAATCGTGTATCGTTCCATTTTTATTAATGGAGTAGTTCCTACTTGTCAAATGTCGAAAAATGACAGCTCCAAAAGTGACATATACCGAAATAGCGAGCTAATTAAAATAACACCTCTTATTGGAAAACCCTTTATAAAAGAAAACGTTTGTTCTATAATGCTTTTCGGCGTTGAATTGTGTTTTAATACTGCGTGTTATATGAAACTCTGGCAGAATTTTTGAATTTTCTGTAATCTGTTTTCACTTTGAAAGTATTTTGTTCCATTCTTCACGTACTTCCTGAATTTTAAAATAATATTATCGGTACTCTTCAGCTTTTTGCTATGCAAAATTTTTACGGTACTTTGCTGTGCAAAAATTTAGTTATTTTAAAAATTATGACAAAAACATATTTTTATTTCAGTTGGCATTTACCATGGATTTAGGGGGGTCCTCCATGGGCTTGGGGCCCGTGCCATATAGCCCTCATGGCCCCCCCCTCTCTCTGGCCCTGATTATAGCCATACACATGTAGGCTTAGTATTAACTGAGTAGCAACTAAACGGATTATGGAATAAGTGCTCAGTCTCATATTGTAGCCTCTAGCGTGAAGTTCGTATCAATAAATGAATTATATGAAGACACGTGTTCTAATTAAAATACCAAACTATAATACTACTACTACTACTATCTACACATACACACATATGTATGAAAGCACAAAGTTTTAGCAATAAATTGAAAGAAATTAACGACAATTTTTGTTTTTCCTATCTTACGATTTGCCAAATAAACAGAGTAGGGTTATTTGTAATTGGCGTTCTTGAATGAAACATATTGGAGTATTAGACGAAAAAAAATTGTATAGTGTCCGGCAATCTTAGCTTTGTTACAATTTTAATTAATTACTGAAGATTTTCAGGTACCTGACTTAACATTTTTATTTTATTTCCGGTCATCCGTAACGTTTCCACTTGAAATAAGTTTTCGGTAGGTAGGGAACAAAATTACTTTTCCTTGCGTGCATATCCAGTTCCCATACTTTACATTTACGGCGCAGCATTACAACTTTTTTCTCAAAACTAAAATTTTCCGCCATCATAAGCGGAATACAGAGGCATATAAATTATTTCGCCTACTCGAACAAAATTTAAAAATAGTTCTAAGCAAAGTTTTGGGGGATTTTTGTAATAAACGCTATATTCCACATAAAATGGCGGAAAAATAAATTTTTGAGCAAAAAAATTAGAAATTCCATATTTACATCTGCTGCTCCGTAAATGTTAAGGGATAAGAACTGGATATGCACGTGAGAAAAGGCAATTATGCTACCTATTACTGGAAATTTTATTCAAGCCGAAAGATTATGGATCACCGGAGATACAAATAAAAAACGATATATCACTTATGAATCACCATATACATGGAGCATAGTTCAGATTCCGTCCCACTTCCCATACATGTTTTATACCTAAAATTCCAACCTCTCACCTATTTCGTTTCATTTTTGAACACCAAATATAAATCACCCTCTGTAAATCCCAGGATGCTTTGTATATACAAGGCATTCTACTTTGATTTGAAGGATACGAAAATGATATATAAGGAGGGGATTGAAAATTTTCCCTCATTCTTCATGTTTCCTGTTCCAAGTCTTTTGCACCTTCATTTATCTGAATCCAGGGAAAATGTCTAGCTTGTGTTACTAAGTCTCCTTCGCTGGATTTGCTTAATTAAAGATGCAAATTTGGTTTGCTTCATTTTCGGTACAGAGTGTAATAGCCCAAATTAAAAGGATGTCCGGGCCATGTAGGCATTCCTGGCAAGGAAAGTGGGGACAGCCTGGCTAAAAACATAGCTGCAAGCCAGAGACCTACCATCGTTCCACCGGCCTAAAGAGCAGCAGTCATGCACTGCAAACTCCTTTGTGAAGCCTGCGGGCATATCGCAAGACTGTTCATCAACCTGAGATGAGCGAATTCCCCAGATGCTCCATAATCGAAATAGACAAAGTCAGGCTGGGGCATTTCCTAGCCATCAAGAAACATATCTTTAAAACACAACCTGGCCCGACCTGCAACTGCTGTAACAGATCACCACTGCTCAGAACCCATCATAGTTCTTCGATTGCAGGGAGCTAACGAGACTATTTAAGATGACAAGGCCAAGGACATCCTGAAATATTCCAGAAAGGAAACGAACGGACTTTCCCCGCACTCAAGCAACTTCTATCTTCCAGGGGCCAAACGACTATGCTATAACGCGCCAAACGTACACAGACGCATATACGAATGCTAATACCCACAAATGATCCAACCACCGTTGGCTTAAAAAAAAACCGTACCTGCGTTTAAAAAAAAAATGGTGTGGGCCGCGAGAGAGAATTAAGAGAGAAATTATAATATTAAAAATATAAAAGAGAGAAAAAAACCACCCTTATTTAGGAAGGGAGAAGGAAAGTAAAGAAGGGAAAAAATTACATTGAACTTATAAAATTGAATCTAGTAAAATGAAGCATAGATATAAATACATGGCGTAAACAATCTTGTTATAAAAGAAAAGGTGATTATTATAAAAGAAATGAAGCAGTCAAGCTGTTAAGTTAGGAATAGATACAATAGAAATAAGGATAACAAAACAATTACTAGACATAAAACTCTGTTAAAAACAAACTAGACAAATTGTACATTAGGAATAATTACAATAGAAATAAGTATGATTAGGTAATTACTGGACATAAGTCTGATGGACCCCAGATGTTCTAGACATCGTGGGACAGTGAAACTTTATTTTACTAGGCTTTAAGGTTATACAATAAAGGACTTTTGGGACTTTTCAATTCAATTCAATTCACAATTAACAGGTAGAATTTTTAGAGTTTACGTAAAGGTTTCGCTCCTTAGTTCGATAGCTGATTGAAATCAATAAACAATTTTGAAGTCTGTAATTATGGGGAGGAAAAGGATAATGTTATTATAATTGGAGTAAAAAACAGAAATGCAATAGGCGGAAAGATACAAAACGGAGAATAAACAAAATCTTAAGAAATCAAATAGAACTGCCTAGAAGTGAGATGATAGTAAAGAAAAAAAATAAATGATGAGAAATGTGCGTGCCAAAAAAAATTCCTGTACGTACTGGTGGGGTGAAATTTTTAATGTAATTTCCGCTACAAAAGAAAATGTCAGTGATACCTAATTAATTATTTGTTCTAAAAGTATTCGGAGTTTTTCCAGGTAAATTTTATTTTGAAAGTAAAGCAGTATTTCAAGTCATGTTACCAACGAAGAAAATAAAATTTGTCTAAAATGAGGGATAGCGCAGAGAAATAGTTCGGAATCACATTAAAAGAAGAACGAAACAAAACAAAAAAATTGTTTGAACGAATCAGCCAGCATATTTTCGAAACATTACCACCTATTTACAGGTATCCTTTGTTGAATTGTAACATTATAGTTCTTTCCTTGTGGGTCAAATGTAATAATCATTAAAAATTGCGTATATGATTGGACATATCTACAAGACATATTCATTCCGGTTGGTCCATATGTGAAAGAGTAACCACAATGAAACAATAGTTCCAAAAGGATAAAGTTTTATGTCCGAAAAATATAATTTCATCTATTGTTACATATACATGAATGCATTTATAATAATTACAAAACGATCTTAAGACTAAAGTAGCACCTTGAAATAAAAGGAACTTCCAACCTACAAGGCACTTGGTTGGGCTTTTTCTCGACGAGACGACGAATGGTAGAGGGTGTTGCGACTACATGGAAATAATGTAAAAAGTCACGAAAATATCTCGTTTTATGTGCACATTATGTTTTACGTTTCGAAATAACAGTTAAGCGTTACATAAAAGTTGTGCAAATATTGTCAGAGAATATTCTGCAAGGAAAGAAAGAATGAAAGTTATCCTGGAATTTTGTTTTGTTCGGCGTGAAAAGGCTAAGAACCAACGGAGTGTAATGAAATGTTTCCAAAGTGTGCTTCCATGTGGTTAGTAGTGCAAGAAAATTAATAGGGAATACACTGGTGGACTTTTATATTTAAAAATTTTGCCACAAATTTTACAAAAATTCACGGAGGAGATAGTGAATGGATTAAGGGACATTGGGTGTGTGGTTGAGGTGCTGACGAACCTTCGTGGATCGATAGCCCGAAAAAAGATAAAATAAGATGGTAGACTGGTCAACATTCACACAGTTCGGGATAAAAACGCATTATGCAATTTTACTATGCGATCGAAGTTATTTTGAAGGGAGAAAAGATGTGCGTGGCTTGCAGCGCGAGTATTGCGACGGTCATTCGACTTCTTAGCAGTGCTCGAGTAGCGAGTCGATATAATAACTTACTGCCACATCGCCAATGAGCTTGAATGCTCTCTTTGAAATAGTATCTAATAAATATATAGCTGTGCGCTCCGCCCGGCCTCAGATATGGGAATATTGCAGTCCAGGTCTGATACTGGACTTATAGAGGAGCGCTGGTGGATTGAATGGTCTGTCTCTGAAGTGAAAAATATCTTAAGATTATACACACAGGGCAGTCATTTAAGTTGCAACCATCATATATTCAGAAAAATTTCATCATTCAGTCATAAGTTATGACTGCTTTATGAATATGAACTTAGTATGTTTGTTTGCTTAAAAGAATTAAAACAGTAAATAACCTGTAAAATACTTTAACAAGCTCAAGTCGAAGCCATTTTGCCAAGAAGTGTTTCCTTTGCTTAACGGTCAATAAATATAGCTCCTAATCTTTTATCTATTTGAACAGGTAAATTCGAATTTCATTCTAATCAACAAGCTAACCAGATATTTTAACTGTTGTACCAAGTATATAAGCTCAGTGGCTTACATATGTATTCGGATAGTTCTTGACTCGCTAGCTACAAGACCAAAATGAAGTCAAAGATACGGATTCGAAAAGGTGCTCAGCGTAAAAACTTGTCCCATCGAAATTTCAACTACATTACTCCTACCTATTTTTTTCTTCTTCAAAACAGGTGGTAATATGGAGTGTTAATATTTCTTATATAAGGTGAATTATGCCATCGGTATTCGCAGTATAAGTTAATAACATTAGACTTTACGGTAAAATAAAGTATATAATAGTATAATTTCAATGAATATATGGCTGCCATTGGTATATAAAACTAATGATTGTAATTGTCCGATTTAAGCAAGTTAAATTTAAGAATCCAGTAGGATTCTGTAAGTTTAATAGTTTAAAACCAGTTAAGGAGTGCTTCTTTCACATAAGGGGAGTGCTTACAAGTATTTGGATGAATATCTACATTTTCGTATAGACACGCTGTGCAGTTCCATTAATATATTTACTATACTTTTAAAGGTATTTCAAAATTTTAATTTCCTCCTTTAAAATTGTTACCGTGAATGAATCTCACAAATTTTTACAACCTTATAATAAAAATGCGCTAATAGACTAATAGCTGGCGACCAAAATACTTACGTCATTTCATAAACAAAATTTTCCATGTTATCATACTCTCTTAACATCGTTTGTAACTTATTTGGAAGCCTGTCTGGTTTTCAGTGGTGGAGTGGGCTGTGGGATGGCCTCAAAGGCCTAAAATAAACCGGTTAAATTACGTGATTTCGTAAAGTCTGATTTCTGGTGTGGTAAAAATGGCAGACACATTGGATGGTGGGAAAGCACCTTGTACTAAATTTCAGCTCTCTATATCTACGCGACTTAAATTCTTCTTTTTAAATATTAATAAAAAAAAATTAAAATAAAAGAAATCACTTCTTCTTTTCAATAAATCTTTATTAACACAAAATTGAGTTTCTTTACAAGTATTCTACTTCGCGATTTAGGGTTCTGACTTCAGCCAGACGACCGTTGGTTTACAACTACTAATTATTTCTTTTTTTAATAAAATCAAACTGTCTCTACGAAACTCTTTATCATCACTTTTCGTGAGAAAGAATTTCGTCTGAAAATATAAAAGCGAAATGTGAGATTTTTGTTTGTTCACGACTTGACTTGAAAAACAAAAATCTCATATTGCAATTCCGTACTTCGCTTCAATATTTTCCCAAGCTAATTTTTTTGTTGAGTCAGGGTTAAATCCTGATGTAACTCCTCCATCCTTAAATTTTGGATTCTCCTGAATCTTTTGTTTTATAGTTACATTTATCGGTTTTTTCTTGCAATAAAAATATAATGCCAAAATACATACAATTGCAATTATTAAAGTAAATGATCCTATACCATAGTAGTAAATATGTTTAGTGAATTTTAGTTCGACAATTTCTTTCAAATTTTTCTCTTGATTAAAAACAATTTCTTCAAATGATAATTCGGTACTATTTCTGGAGTTATTTTCGATTTTCGGTATTACAAACTTTTGGATAAATACATTTTGTCGATGGCTAAACTCTCGGTTATTAATTCTTATTGTACAATTGAAAAAATTTATCAAATAGCTACCTTTTAATGTTATCTTCCTTTCATCACAGCTACTATTTAGGAATCCTGACTCTAAATTATTAATTATTATAGTATTTTCTATCTCTATAATTTCATCTTTAAACTGATAAATTTACAATTTCCATTTAAAACACAATTTTTACTTAGTTTTAATTCTTTCGTAGATTTTCCTTCTTCAAAAGTATAACTTTGGTTATTGATAATGACAATTATTTCTATTTCTGAATCCACTTGTCTATTTTCTGAATTTGCAATCGGTACTAACAATTTCTTATCTAATGTTATGTTACTTTTAGGAATTTTAATGGCGAATATTATTGATCCATTCATATACTTAGCTACACCTAAACGAATATTTGATAGCTTCTGAAAATTGATCTCGTAGGAATTGATTTCTTCGTCAGTGAGAATGTTTGGGTGTAATAGCCCTAGACGTGCTGATGCTATGTTGTCCTGGATATGATCTACCTCTTTTTCGACAATATCTAATTTGAATATTTGTTCTAAAGCTTGACTTTCTGCATACAGCTTAAAGTCGTTGGAATTTAGTTCATTAAATTTTTGTAAAATTTTTACTCTATCATTGTCTATTATGTTTTTTAGCATCATGAATGTCTTGTTAAAGTTGTCATTAATTTCAATTTGTTGGTTCATAATTTGGATCAAATTGTGATTATTTGAATCAATAATATTTAAATGTTCTTCAATATTTTGCCTGTCTTCATCATCCATTGTACCATACAACCATTTAGCTATAGTTCCACCAAAATTAATCAGTCCTCTCTTTTGCCTATACGGTATTAGAGTTTTGATTTTGTTTTTAATTCTTTTTATGCGATTATCTAGCAACGCTTGGTATTTACTTGAGTTAAGAGTATTAAATGTAATTTCTAAATTATTGGTTATACTTAACAATTCTTCTGGATAGATTTTGTGGAGTATAATATCAAATTTATTTACTACTTCTACTGTACCTAATTTAACCTCTGCGTATCCGGAATTTGATTCAATTTTCTCAATTATCATGGTTTGTTGTGTTGCTGTTGGTAGCATCAGAAGTATTATGGCCATGATTATCGCTTTGGTCTGTAAATTTAAATGGGCGTTTAATGTTATTTTCGTGTACATTGGACAGATTATATTTTCTAAACTTTGACTGCTCCTTATGTCTGAGGGATTTGTAATTTTTAATGAACCCGGTTTCTCTATGTTCCTCATAATCTTCTCTACTTTTATTTCTTTTGCTAATTACCTTTTCCTTAAAATTTACTAGCCTGTCATAAATAATTTTGAGATCGATTTTCTCATTTTGAACTGATATTGGTGTCGTTTTGATTGTGGAATGATAAGACCTATTGTATATTTCTATTGCCTTAAGGAGTTGCACTCTGATAGGTTGATTTTCTTCTAAATTTAGTGCTCTTATTTTTTCTGTTATCGTTCCATTAAGCCTTTCAATATCTGCGTTGCCAGTATGATTGTTAGGTTTCGTGACATGATATTCTATATTTTCTATGTTGCAAAAATCTTTTATGTATTGTGAATTGAATTCATTATCGAACACTAACTTTTTCATTTTACCTCTTATTGATATCATTTGCCTAACCTTTTCTAGTATGGTTATGTGATTTCTATCCTCTAAATGTAGACTAATGGCGTGTTTAGAAAATTTATCTATGAAGTTTAAAAAGTTATGTTTGCTATTGGTATATATATCCATATGAACAATTTCGTTTATTGTTTTGGGTGTTTCGGTTACCTGAAATTTCTTTTTGATGGGCTTCCTATCGTATTTTGCCCCTGAACAAATATCGCAACTATTTAAAATCTCATGGATTTTAGTTTTGAGTTTGGGATTATAAATTTTATATTTTAAGTCTTCATAAGTAGCTACTATGCCTGAATGACCAGATTCTTTTTTATGAAAGAGCGATATTTGCCGCTTTAATTCCTCGTCGTTTTCTATGTCTTTTGCAAAATAACTACATTTCACAAATTTTACGATGTCTCTGTTTGGAAATAGCTCTATTAATTTCTTTTGCAACTTATTGTACTCGTGATCATTCAACTGAGAATAAATGCCAATTTTTCCTTTTTCTATATACCTCCGAAGAACATCTGTTTGCGCTTCTAAGTCTTTCTTATCTACGAAGATTCTTCTATAGTTGAAGATTTGTTCAAATTCCTTTTCTTTATTTTCTACCAAGATAATTTGTGTTCTAAACCTATTAACTATAGTTTCTAACAAGGGTATATGATCGTTCAAATCTTCCTCCTGAGAATGGACAGTTTGTACTTCCATTGAATGTAGTGGACTGGTGCGCAAATTTTCAGTATCAGTGCCTTCGACATTTTCTTCTGATGAATTACTATCTAGATTTTCAGTATTAAGTATATTTCGAAGATCTTCCCCTATGCTTTCATTTTCTTTGGGTTTGTTTGTCTCGAATAAGTTAATTTCGTTGGTTTCTGCGTTAATTCTACTTAAAAAGTCGGCAATCTTATTCTCCTTTCCTTTTATGTAGTCTGTCTTAATATCGTACTCGCCTAACTGTATTAGCCATCTTTGTAGTCGTGGGTTAATGTCTTTACCTGTATGCTTTGCTTGCAGCCACTTAATTGGTTGGTGGTCTGTTTGCAGATCGAATTCCCTACCAAACAGGTATGGTCGAAAATATTTCGTTCCCCACACTATTGCCAGTAACTCTTTCTCGATAGTTGAATAATTTTTCTCATGATCGTTTAGAGTTCTAGAGGCGTAGCAAATGGGATGACTATCTTGAGTAAGAACGGCTCCGATTGCTAAGTTACTAGCATCCGTTATTAATTTAAATTTTTTATTGAGATCGGGGTATCTTAATATGGGATAATTAATGATAATTTAATTGAGTTTGTCAAACGCTGTGATATAGCTAGGGTCATTAAGATTAATTTTTGCATCCTTCTTAAGGAATTTTACCAAAGGTTGTGCAATTTTTGCATAATCTCTTACGAACTTTCTGTAATAGCCTGTTAAACCTAAAAATGACTTTATTTGTTTCTGGGTGGCTGGAAGCTTTAGATTTTGAATTACTTCTATTTTATTAGGGTTTGGTTTTATTCCGCCCGGTGTCAATATATGACCCAGGTATTCGGTCTCTTTACTTAAAAAGTTACACTTATCAATTTGTATTTTAAGTCCTGCTAATCTTAATTTATCAAAGATTTTTCGAATACTTGTTAAATGTTCTTCCAGTGAAGTCTGAATATTAGTATATCATCTAGATATACAACACAAAGTTTATTTATATATTCCCTCAATACTGAGTTCATCAATCTTTGGAAGGTGGACGGAGCATTCTTCAATCCAAATGGCATCCTTAGATACTCATAGTGTCCAAATGGAGTTGAAAATGCCGTCTTCTTTCTGTCAGATTCTTTCATTAAAATCTGATGAAAGCCCTTTGCTAAGTCAAGCGTCGTGAAATATTGTGCTCTTCCAAGTTTGTTTAAGATACCCTCAATATTAGGGATTGGGAATTTATCGCTTATGGTAACTTCGTTTAACTTTCTATAATCGATAACAATCCTCCATTTTTTCTCGCCTGAGTTATCTGTCTTTTTAGGAACAATCTATAATGGACTATTATACGGGGAGTTACTTTCCTTAATAATCTTTTGTTCGAGCATGTCATGAATTTGACGCTCTATTTGTTTTTCGTGTATCTGAGGATACCTATATATTTTACAATAAATTGGTCTGTCGGTAATAGTTACTATTTCATGTGTAATTTCATGAGTTGAAGTCAATTCATTGCCTTCTTTAAAAAATAGATCTTCATTTTGATTGAGCAATTTAATCATCTTGTCTTTCTCTTCATAATTTAAATGGTCTAGTTTTAGTTTTTGTATAAAATTATGTGAAATCCCTTCTAAGGTGTGTATTTCGCTAATTATGAAAGGATATTCGTTATCTTCAAATAAGATTTTATTATTATTTATCTCAATATATCTATATTCTAGGTTTATTTTAGCTTTACAGGGTACCAAGAAATTTTGACCCATAATTGCGTCGTAATTTCTACCCACTAAATTAATGATTTTCCAAGTTATGGTACCTATAAATTTAAATTCTTTAGTAACTATTTTACTCGTAATCTTATTTGTTCCATTAATGGTAGAATAATAAACAGGCTCATTTAAATTTTCTTCAGAAAATTCTGTTAGGACGTTTGGTCTTATCACGCTGGTAGCTGAACCAGTGTCTATTAAACATCTAATCTTTTGGGTTCCTAGTGTTATAACTATTACTGGGATTCTGAGTTCCGAGGCTCGTTTTGAAAATTTACATCTTCGTAGAAATTTCCTATTTCCATCGGCTCAGCCAGATTGTTACTTCTAATTTGCACTGAATTGTTTGATTGTCTAGACTGGTAAGGGTTAGGGTTGTTCTGGTTTGAGTTGTAGTTATTTCTATAATTATTTCTATATAGTCCAGAACTATTATTATGATTATTACTTAGATTAAAATTTGGGTTATATTTGGGGTTATTATTTACACCGTTTGCATTATAGTTCCTATTAGAAACATTATTATTACCACTAGAGCTATTTCTATTGAAATTGTTAATACCGTTGAAACTATTTCTGTTTGAGTAATTATTACCACTAAAATTATTTCTGTTGGAATAATTGTTATTATTGAAATTATGTGTATTTCTATAACTATTGTTGCTAGATATTTTATGAAGGTTTGTTTTATTCTTCCTACTATTTGGATCTACCGCATTTTCATCGTCAAGCAACTTTAACTTATCAAATTTATTATATATTTCGATTATTGAACCATTTTCAAGAATATTACCTCTAATAAAATTATGTATTTTATTTCTAACAATATCAGCTAAATGTCTATCATTATTGGATGGATGATATGTAGTTGGTTTATAATCATCAAATTCGTACAACTCATTCAGGTTATAATTTATTTCTCTTATACTATTAAACAATTCCCTTAGGGTACTAACTTTTAAAATTCTACCTTCATTAAGAAGTTCTACGTAATCCTTCCTTGGTCGAAAATGTAACTAAAGTTCAGTTTTTACCTCGTTCCAATTATTCACTGCGTTTGCTCCTAAGCGTTGTATACATTTCTTATCTTCACCTTGTATTTTATCGTTGATTATGATACTGATGCAATAATTATAGAGTCCTTGGTTGTTTCTGCATAATTGGGTTGTCCGTTCCACAGAGTTTATGAATTCTTGAACAGTGAATTCATCTCTTCCATTGAATATCCTTAGCCTATTGATGTAATTTAAAAATTGCTCTGATGTTAGGGAGAATTCGTTGTTTTGTTGTTGATTATTGTTTTGTTGTTGTACTGGCGGATGTGCTGCTAACTGTTCAACTCTTGCCTGCGGGTCCTGTATTTGCGCTTCCTGTATTGGCGGATTTATTATCAGCTACTCAACTCTCGCTTGTAAAGCCTGGATTTGTGCTTCCTGTTCTTCGATTATATTCCTAATTTGAGGATTAACTTGCTCCATTTCGTTATTTGTTATTCTACGGTTCAAATCGAAACGTTCTTGCCTATTTCTACTCATAGAAGTTTCACAGTGGTTAAAACTTTAATTTTTTTTCCTTTGGATAAGAGATTAAAATCACTAAAAATTTTTACACAATTCTTGGAAATTTTCTTTCAAAAAAAATTTGTTTAATTAACTGATAATTCGAACAATTCAATTGCTAAATTTTTTCACACTTCTTGAAACCATTTTCTTCCACAAACTTTATTTAATTCACTGATAATCCAATCAATTGATTCATTGATTTTATTTGAGGCACGAAACTTGTTTCTCCGTGTTTACAATTTCGTTTAAACACTACGTTTTCCGTTTCGATAAGTCTCAAAAAAAAAAAAAAATATTCGTAAATTCGAATCACTAGATTGCCAACCTTTTGGTAGCAATCCTACCGACTGCGCCACTTAAATTCTTCTTTTTAAATATTAATAAAAAAAAATTAAAATAAAAGAAATCACTTCTTCTTTTCAATAAATCTTTATTAACACAAAATTGAGTTTCTTTACAAGTATTCTACTTCGCGATTTAGGGTTCTGACTTCAGCCAGACGACCGTTGGTTTACAACTACTAATTATTTCTTTTTTTAATAAAATCTAACTGTTTCTACGAAACTCTTTATCATCACTTTTCGTGAGAAAGAATTTCGTCTGAAAATATAAAAGCGAAATGTGAGATTTTTGTTTGTTCACGACTTGACTTGAAAAACAAAAATCTCATATTGCAATTCCGTACTTCACTTCAATATTTTCCCAAGCTAATTTTTTTGTTGAGTCAGGGTTAAATCCTGATGTAACTCGCGTTCTTAGGCAGTGCCTTAATATATAATAAAAAACGAAATTTTTGTATGACAACCCTACAAAGAAGTTGCCCGATTGCTCCCATTCTTGAAAACAAATTTACTTTTTTCCATAAAGGCCGTGTGCAAAATTTCATTACCCTAAGTGAAAAAGTTCTCAAGTTATTATGGTATTATGTAAAGTATACACATTTTTTCGCGACTTTGTTGCCGGCTGCAACCACTTTCCCACCAACCAAATTGTATGCCATTTGTACCATTGATCAAGAAATATAATTCTCTGCTGCCACAACAAAAATCAACCTTTATGAAATCACGTAATTTAACCCGTTTTTTAAGGTCTTCGATACCATCCCACAGTGCCCTCCACCACTGAGAGCCAGGCAGACTTACGAATAAGTAATCCGCGATGAGAGAGTTTCATAAGATAAATTTTGTTTATGAAATGATGTACATACGTATTTTGGTGCCAGTTCTCCGTCTATAAGGCCTATCTCTTATACATTAAAAAAAAATTTTGATAATATTAATAATTTATCTATAATTAAGAAAGGCTATAGATGGTGTTCCCTCCATGGTTGTTAGTAGAGCAAGAGGTGAGAGTACTCACCAAAGCAGACAAAAAATTGAATCGTAGGGTGAGGGGGGGGGGGACGAATCAACCGTTTCGGAGTTACATTGCGATTAAGCAAAAAATGCTATTTTTAGCAAAAAGTACAGGGCGTCCGGTTATGAGGTCATTGTATGCAGAACTTCAGGGCCTTTACAACAACTGATTAACCAGTTCCGTATACCTCACCTCTCAGGAGCTATGATTGAATTTTAATATTCTTTCGGATGGGCCATTAACTCAGTACCGTCAAAAACACATTTTTATTAACAAATTGTTTTAACATGGACTTAGGGGCGTTACAGAATTAACCGACTAAATGCTAACATTTCAAGTGTTGCTAATACGGAGCAATTTTTAGAGCTAGTACAACCCGGGTTCACTATTCAGCTTTTTGATATTCCATCAGAGGATATTGATGCGATGAAAAAATGCATAAAAGAAAAAAATTCTGTTCTTAAAGGCACTATGAGGTTGCACCAACTAATTCTAACAGAAAAGGTATTCTACAGTATCCAAGTCATATCAGCTGATAGCAAACATAAATTTTTAAAATAGATAAAAATCAAGTTGTCGATGTGCGTGGTAAAATTATTGGAATAATACAGGGAGGATGGACTTTGTATCACTTTCAAAACGCAATCGATGTGTTCGCATGATAATAGCTGAATTTTTAATACTTTTAGGTTCCTATGAGAAAAAGATTCATTGGCTATTGATGGTCTTACAAAGATGTATTAAAACTTTATATATTGTTGAGAATTAAGAGACTTTATGTTGTAAGTTATAAACGAATTAAAAAGCTAAAACTAATATTCGAAATCGAACATATTCACTTTGTTACTATAATATCCTCTACCTACCTACATTGCCATTTATCCCTGAAAATCTTTTCCAATTTATTGATATTTTGAACATTGTTCTAATGTCCATTACTTTCAAACCCTCATCAATTTATTTTCATAACTAAAAACAAACATCCATTATAAAAAGAAATATGTAGCTACGGTTTAAAATAGATTAATTTGAAAATAACTTTTTAAAAATATCTCGTAGCTGAAATCACTGCCAAATTTATAATAAATTTTGAGATTTCATATTTAAGTTCAATTAAATTTTCAATAATCTTTTGAACAAACATGAAAGGAAATTAAATAATATGCTTCGTCAGTTAAGGAAAAAATAGTTTTTCTTCTTATTTTAAGTTTGTTCAAGAAGGCATTTTTTGGATTCTCCGGTATATAGCAGAAGCTAAAAAATCTTTTATTTGTTATTTCATCACACAACCCATTTTGTTTTTGGTAACTAGTTTCAAGTTTTGGTTTCGACTGATCAACAGGTCGCAAATACGAAAATGAGTGACTTGAAAATCAAATGAAAAAATAGAATAATGAAAAGGCACGAAAAAATGAAAAAAACCAAAAAATTGAGAAATAAAGAAAAAAATTAAAAAAATTTGAAAAACAGATTCATTCGAGACGAATCGGACCTGTGTACTCCCGCAGTGGGTTGAAAAAAGACAAAGAAAACCTTACACTCATCAGTACAGCTTGGTTTCTGCCTGCTGTAAAAATCTAAAAGAGTAATTTCTATTTTTATTTCTTATCTTAAAGTTTTGCTCTGTGAAATTCACCATTGTTGCTGTTACCGAGTTCCTCCTGCAATATATTTATTCCGTAATGCTAACAAATATTTTTATGCCTGTGTATCAGCAAATAGGTAAGTTATTAGAAAATTAATGTGTGCATTCCAGTGAAAGACCCATGGTTTGCCTGGTCTTCAAATAACAAATTTATCAAATAGAATTACCTACGGTTTTATAATATTTATGGCCTATTAGATACTTTGTCTCGAACGTTAATGGAGGGTGCAGGTTAAAAAAAGGATAAATGAACGTTTCAAAATTTCAAATATAAAATTTTATTAATACTTCAAATTCAATTTGCTTAACCTAATATTATAAAAATTCCGAATAAAACAGAACTTAAAATTAGAAGCTCATGAAATGATGATAACTAATAAAAAAGAAAAAAAATATTAAAAATTCAGTATAAATTCGGAAATCCAAGGTAATTCCAACGACGTGGTCCATTTCTTTAGTTCTGAGAAAAAAAGAACGGAATAATTTTCTGCTGACAGAACGAATTTCTATGAAAATTATAGGAGCATACTGTCGCGTGTATGACCGAACAAAGGAAATAGCAAAATAAGTGTGATGCAGCGTGTGAGATGAATAGATAGCACAATGTGTGTGCTTCAGCATGTGAGAACAAGATGAAACACTTGAACCAGCTTCCGCATGTAAGACCGAAGTGTAGCACGTGCTGAAATGTGTACGTCCGAATAATTTCAGATTAGACTTTTGTAATAAGGATAGGGATAGATTAGACTCTGAACAGAATTAGACATCTGTAATAAGGATAGAAATAATTTTAGCATAGACTCTGAACAGAACTAGACTTCTGTAATAAGGACAGGAATAATTTCCGATTAGACTCTGAACAGAATTACACTTCTGTAATAAGATAAGGAATAATTTCAGATTAAAATCTGAACAGCATTAGACTTCTGTACTAAGGATAAGAATAATTTCAGATTAAACTCTGAACAGAATTGGACTTCTGTATGGAAATTGGGAACACGATTCTTTATTCAGATTATACTCTGAATCAGATGAACTCTGAGCCAAGAATGGTTCCATCTACTGAATTTCGTCGGCTTTATATAGTCGCTGTAACCAGTTATGTTTCCGGTCCAAAATGTGTTGCCGTGGTAACTCTTATTACATTTGCTTCTGAGTGTGGCGTAATCTGCTGATTGGAGTCACTTGATGACATGAAAAAATTGTCAATATTCGGAGGTACACAGGATTTAGTATGTTCGCGATATATTGGTTTATTGTTGGTAGATAATTATTCATTGTTTTTAGATAACGCAAACTGCATCCTCAAAGGTCCCTGTTGAAGTGAAATTCGGAACTTTTTATGTTTGGGTGAGTTATTCAGGATTTCCAGTAACCCATTAATTTAGTGACAGTCTCATCAAAAATCTACAGATGATATCAGGAAGCAGCAGATTTTAGATAAGTATTCTGTCGATTATTATTTTAAGCTTGGTAGTTTATGGTGCCTTTTTGTTTATTTCAGGAATTGTTCATATTGATCGAATAAGGCTGGAAGTACCTCGGAAAAAATGTCGTGATATTTAGGTGGACTGAAACTATCATTATCATGAAACTTAAAAATGCATGTCACAAAGGACAACAGGCAAAAATGTATGGAATCTGATACCACCTCCCATAGCAAATATTTTTATATCACTAAAGAGGTATTGTCATGTAGAACAATAATTGCTACGGTGTCTATTTCTATCTGTTGTCGGATCGGAATTGTTTTGTCTGAAGTAGTATCGATTTTTTATATAAAACCGTTTACACCACTGACTTATAACAATGGACTGAGCGATTTACTATTTCATGGGGTAAACATTTTGTGTTTGTGTTGGATTTGAGCATCATTTAAAACGTTTACTTCATTGCATTCGCAGCCAACATAAAAACATCAAATGGCATAAGAAAACGTTCAGTAATAGATATCTGTTGGGAACGCCAACTCTGCCATTACGCGAAAGAGAAAACTATAAAATTTGTGCCATTCTTTCCTTCTTTCCTATAGGAAAATACGCTAAATCCATTGTTATAAGTCAGTGGTTTATACCAATTATAGTTATGTGCTTTTTTGTTTTTGTACTCCCTGGGACTCCTTGACTTATAGAGCCAGGACCGCTCACATCTCTTTCGGAAATACCTCTTCCCTCTCGGCGTAATACAGCGCCAGGGCGAACCTGTACCACAGCGACAGGACGTCTTCGCTTCTACCCACATATCCTGGTTATTGTTGAAAGTATAAGGAAAGCACATTTTGAAACAATAAATGGCATATATTTTTATCTTCTATCTATCTTATTATCTATTATTATTTACTACTTTTAGAAGAATAATCTTCGAAGTAAACTTCACATACTTGTCTTCCAATTCTGCCTCGTATAGCAAAATCACTCGGTCCAAACCTTTTTAGAATTTTGTCTGTTTACTCTATTCTCCTCAAACCCAGTAGATGTTACGTGAGTTAAGCAAATCCTTTTGGCAGAACCTCCTTCTCTTGGCTTTTATTCAGAATTTTTCTTTGAATTTGTTAAAAAAAGAATGGAAAAATTACAAAATGGATTTCATTTTGGGTACTGGGTGTCATTGGTACTTTTTAATTGAAATTTTTGAGGTGCACATATTTTATATAAAATCCTGTTTTTTTACTATAAAAATTACGAGTAATTTACAAAAACCGAAGTAAAATATCCGAAATTTAGAACTTGAAACACCAAGTAATAAAGCTGAATTTTCCTGTTGATAAGTCGTTATTGTTAATAAATATATTTTTACCTTTATCGAAATCAAATGTGATTTTACTTGCCTCTCGGTAATATATATTGATGGCTATGAAGCCGCAGGTATCGCCAGTTTAAAGTTTACTCGGGTATACTTGGATAATTTTATGTATGTGAATTCCCCGGCTCTTATCGCCAATTGGGGTTATTCCTTTTGCTACAAGATAGCAGCTCGGAATACTTCTAGAGAGAAACGCACTATTGCTCGATCAAAAATCAACTGTATTTTCCATATCAAAATGCACTTAATTTATACAAAAATTTAGTGCATGTCCAAACAAAATTGTCCACTCAAAAAAATTTCTTAACAGAAATTTACAAATCAATAAAGAATAAACACAAAAATTGTCCACTCAGAATAACACAAAAATATCATCGATAAGAGAAACATCTTGCACAATAGATTCTCACTACAGCCACTTCAAATGGGTCAGTCAGTGAAATGCGTGAACCCATTTGTTATGACACTCAAGTGCAGTCAGAGCATGTTGACATGCATTTCTTCGCACTTGCGATTCATTGTGCTTGCGGTTATCAAATCTTGTTTCTCTTTATTTTATGGGGCAATAATTTATGATTTGAAAATTCTTTCACAATTGAGATTCATGTAGGCATGTTAAAGAATTTGAACTGTGTCGAAATTGTTTTTACTTGTTTCGACAAATTTTGTTTGGACTTGCTTACAATTTAGATTGGCAATATGTATGCCTGTATGTATGTATGTTACAACCAATTTGCACCCTGTTTTAAGTAGAAGGCTGTCACTCGGACTTCCAAAAATTGTACCTGTTTAAAGTTGAAGACAAGGTTTCTCTTGCGCTCACAAAAATTGTATGTAAAGGAGTCGTAACTTTTATATATTGCTGGGTTATCACTCTCACTGTCGAAAACTGCATCTGTAATTCCGTACTCTGTTTAAGTTATAATGACGTTATACATGCTTTTAGGAATTGCACCAGTGTTAGTCGGACCTGATCTTAAATGCAAAGCTATAGCTCGTACCATCAAAACTGCATTTCCAAAATTCGCGCATAGCTTAAATTGTTCGGTTCTAACATGAACTGCCAAAAGTTACGCCCACTTATAATATCCTGTTTGATTTAATATGGTACTAGTTTCCTGTCGGAATTCTAAAACCATATTTTGTAATAATTCTTTGCGCTAAATAATGAATTTTATAATTTTTTTATTTCTGCGAAAAAAAATATATCGGTCCTTCCTATAGGTGGAAACTCGCACTCATCATTTTTCAAATTTTTTATACAGTATGTGCATTTTAAATTAATAAAAAATGGTTCTAATTTCCACATTATATGGTGAAATTTACTCAGGTGCGAATTTAATTTTTACTGGTCCTGCAAGGGAAATTCGCACTATAGGATACGATGGTAGTTGAAAACATTATTGAAAATGTGAAGGGTTTTATAGAAGATAAAACTTGCAAGGGTTCACCATGTAATTCTATGGTCTTTAGTCAAAAGTACATAAATCCCAGAAATTTACTTTGTATTACTTACGAAGTACCTGCATAACTACAAAGAATTTTTTTCAAACACTTTGATATATATCACTCCAAAACGGCATTTTTGAAGGTATATGCTTTTGATTGTACATCATATATTTGTATACTTATCACCTTGTATCTCCATGCCATACAATTTATAATTTTTCTAGATCAACCCAAAATATTTCCTATTTATTCTAGGATAGGTATACATAAAATTTTAAAGGCTCTGTGCTTATAAGACTGACACATCTGTACCAAATTAATACTCCCAACCGAAAAAAAGAATATTTTCGTATTTTGCATTGAAACTAATCACAACATTCACATCAACGGTGCTTACTAGATTCATCGGGTAATATTTTTTCAACTATTCAATATTGTTTTAAAATAAAGTATAGAACGGCAGCTTGTATCCAATGATGAGGCCATAAATTAAACATCGTCATATCACAAACCCTTGGCCTCACAATCCGTTTTGTAGATTTTTTAGAATTTTCTTTATAGCTGGACATTATAGATTATACACATTCATTCCCATCAAATTACAACAACTAGTGTAACCTGATTTTTATCCTAAAATTGTTCTTGTAAGATTTCTTATACCCTTACGCAATTATCAATCACGTTATCACTCGAAAACAACACTTGTTGCAATAATCATTAAACTTAGGCCTATTTTTGCTCATTATTGTGTAAAGATCTACATAGGTATTATGGTCGACATCGACACCATGAATACTTTAGTCAGTATAGGCGTGCAATAACTTTTCAGCTTAAATTGTCTCATTACTGAAATAAATTACACCGGGTGCCTGACAACTTTTCATACAAAACCCGCTCAAAAACAAGAAAAAAACAGCAAAAAACGATGAGTATTCATTCACACGATGAACAAAAAATGAAAAAAAATGCACTCAGAAAGCACAGAAAAATCTAGTAAAGAATTGGAACTGAACCGTGAGGCGATAAACACTTTATGTAGAACAACAGAAAAGAAACACGACCCGCACACGGATGTAATCCTAATCCCAAATGGTCAGTAATCCTCACCACACGTTTTGTTCAGTGAGCAGTGCTAATTTTTTTTTTTTTTTGAAATCGCATGGTGCTAATATTTATCTATTATCCTGGATCGTGCTACTTCTAGTTGTTTTGGGTTTTGGAATTGTTCAGCTTATCGATCCGGTTTTAGGAAATAATAGGCAATTTGGCTAATAATTAACAATTTGCACATAGTTGCAAAATAAAGTTGGCAGGTAAATTGTTGCGTTGTTTTAAAGTTGTTCCAAAATTCAGTTGAGTCATAAATTTATTGTACTTTATGGTTCCATCGGTATTCAAATTGACCGTGTGACCGTTTTATTCTTTAATTTGGCCACAGTTTTTTTACCCTTAGCTTTTCGACCGACGACGGACTAAGTAAAGACAACGAATTTTCACAGCAGAACTGTATCGTTCATATGTCCCGTCAGTACAATACTACCAGATTAGAGCTGGAGGCCTGTGTTTACAACGGAGCATAGTGCAGTTCCACCTTAACACATTCGAATCGTATCGTAGGTATCCGTGTTGTTTGCTTGGTCTTTGTATCTTTAGTCAGAAACTCGCCAGATATTTTGTTGTGAAACTTTTATTGACAAGAATCCAAATAAAACAAGCCAACAGGATTAGAGTGGTGGTTGCAAATTGCAATGTAGTTGCTATGCTTATATACATGAATTAGAGCTACAAGTTGATGAAGAGAGTACATTTTTTAAATTCATGAGTATAAGAGTCGGATAAGGCTCTAATTACATATCTTGGGAACATGTAGCCGCGTAGTAAATTCAGACGGTGGCTAAAGTCTCAATTAGTTGCGGCATGTTGCTTCAGCTACTTTTGTAATGTATCTTAACAAGAAGGCTTTAGCAAGAGTCTAAATTTTTCTCTTAAGTTGATGGCATTGGTAAGTTGTATAGATACAAAACATCAAATATTTATCTTCATTGATTCTGCAGTACTTTAGTGCTGCCGCCTTTTAAATGGTTTCGCCTCCATGCTCACATTTGTATTAATTTTATGGCTATGCACTTGTTTTTATTGCAGTTTACCAATTTAATATGATTCATTCTTTATTTAAATTTAAGGTAAGGCTTAAACATTGCTGTAGGAAGAAATTATGCGCGAAAAAGGGATATCTTGAAAGCTCAATGAATTTTGGATTTTACTAGGAAGTAATTTAACTATTTTATATCATAATTAAAATGTATTCACTTCTGTCGTGATGGAGACAGATATTTCAATTGAACTTTTTAAATTATTCGTTGTTTTTATCCTTTATATTTAATTAATCAAAAAGCTACGACGATAGTATACAGACACAGGGATTGATCCAATTATGTGCTGCCGTATAATTACTACAAAATTTATTATAAACTACTTTTAGAGAAAAATAAAATAAAATAACGAAGAAAGAAAGATAAATGAAACAAAACTATACAACCTTTTTGGAACTAAGATAATAATGGTTAGTAAAAAATATGAAATTCAGATTAACAATTTGAAATAAAAGGGATTCTGTCCCTGGAAGAATAATATGAAATAAGAAAAATAATAATAAAAATTAGAATAATAGTAAGAAAGGGTGAAAAATGATGAAATATATTTTAAAAATATGAAAGAAAATCCCAGTAGTACTATGAAAAATATTTAAAAACTAAATTATTATATATAAATTATCAGATTTGCTGCTAAAGACAATTGGGGGACGAACGAATTTTTATTGTTCGGGCTGAAGGCGACAAAGTATTATGTGGTGGTTAGAGGTTATGTGTACAATTTGGTAGATAAAATAAAAACACTGTGAAGTTTTTTATTCCACAAAGATAAAAACTTTATTCACTGGTTTCTTTTATTTTTTATTTACTATAAACCTAACTCTAAACCACAATTATACTTGAGTTCCACAAGATCTCTATTTCAACAAACTTTTTAATTACGTGCGTATGATCGTTGACCGGGTCTGCACAAGAATGACATAATGTCGACTTTTTTACTATACATACTTTTTAGTTTTCTTTTAATCCTCATATTTCACGTTAGCGCTTTTAATTCATTGTGGTGAATTGGCGGAATATTTAAATATATTTTTGGTAGAATGTTGTGTATGCTAATTTCTAAATGTTTCTTTATTGTAAAACCTAAGTCACTACATAACCCCTCTCCTAGATAGAGGAAGTAATGTGTTCTTTCTCCTTTTATTTTTTGTTTGTTTTTGTGTTTACATGTATATATGTATATATACATATATATATATATATATATATATATATATATATATATATATATATATACACAATTTTCGTTTCTAGGAGCCTGGCTATGAGGTATACTACTAAATGTTTTTAAATGAGACATGGTTTGTAGGTATCATAGTCTGAAATTTTCTACCCCGAACGCGGGTTTTAATCTATCAATACAGATTGTGTGATTTTTTCCGTTAATGTTAAGCACAAATTGTTTCCGTAGGCGGCGAACTATTTTAAAAGGACCCTCGTAAGGACTAGTTAGCTCTTGTCTTATTTTGTCAGTGCGAACGAAAACATGCTGGCACTTGTCCAGATTTTTGGGTACGTATACCGATGATTGTCTGAGTGATCTGGGTGGTGTAGCAATGATAGTCTGCATTTTGTTTTTTAAATCATTAGCGAAGTCGGAAGGGTTGTTAATAGGGTTTCTCATGAAAACTTCTCCTGGGATTCTTAATGCTTGACCATATACGAGCTCAGCCGGTGAACAGTTTAGTTCTTCTTTTACACAGATTCTTAAACCCAGTAGTACGAAAGGTATTTCTTGGCTCCAGTGTATGGAGTTACCGCGAGCTTTTAAAGATTCCTTTAATTGCCTATGTACTCTCTCTATCATGCCGTTGCTAGCTTAGTGATAGCTAGTGGTGCGTATTCGACTGAAGCCTAGAACTTTATTCATTTCTGCGTGTAAGTTTGATTCAAATTGGACGCCTTGATCGGTAGTGATCTCTGTTGGACATCCGAATCTCGAAATGTAGTTGTTTACGAAAGTTTTTGCCATCTTGATAGCTTTACTATCTCTTAGTGGGTAGGCTTCTTGCCATTTTGTGAAGCGATCTATGATTGTCAGGATATAATTAAATCCGCGGGATGTTGGTAGGGGACCTATCAGATCCATGCGTATGTGGTTAAATCGTACTGTTGGAAGATTGAACGTACCTATTGGTGATCGTATGTGTCTAACAGTTTTTGATTTTTGACATTGGATGCAGAATTTTGCCCAATATCTCACATCTTTGTTTAGTTTTGGCCAGGAATATCTTTGCGCGCAAGTCACGACTAGCTTTTATCCCAGGGTGTGATAAATTATGTAGTTTATCGAGTGTTATTTTCCTCAGGCTTTCTGGTACATACGGTCGAACTTTTCTCGTCGAAACCTCGCACCATAAGCTGTAATTGATATCGGATATCTCTACCAGCTTTAATTTCCAATTAGTTTTTCGACTACTTGCAATGAGTGTATCAAGGTTGCTGTCTTGCTGTTGCGATTTTACTAATTCTTCTAAGTCTGTTCCATTTATCTGGATAGACGAGATATTTATACTTGCCAGTGACAAAAAATTTGCCACGAAGTTTTGTTTGCCGGTGATATGTCGGATGTCTGTAGTAAATTGGGTGATGTATTCGAGATGTCTGGTTTGTCGTGGACTTCGATCGGTCTTAGATTCAATCACGGTAGTTAGGGGTTTATGGTCCGTAAATATTGTTAGCTCTCGGCCTTCTATTAGATATTTAAAATGTTTGACTGATAAATATATAGCCAGTAATTCGCGGTCGAATGCGGAATGTCGGGTTTCTGCTGGCTGAAGCTTCCGTGAGAAAAATGCTTATGGTTTCCATCATTGAATTTGACTATCTTATTGTTCTAGAACAGAACCGACTGCTACGTTGGAGCTGTCTGTGGTTACTGTGAATTTGATATTTTCTAGTGGATGTGCGAGAAGTGTAGCTGCCCCTAAAGCCATTTTGGCCTTCTCAAAAGCTATTTTGCATATATCAGGCCACGAAAACAAATGTTTCTTATTTTTGTTTTCCTTGTTTGAATTACTGATATGGTTGTATATAGGCGTTAATATGCCTGCTAAATCTGGAATGAAACGGTTGTAAAAATTTATCATTCCTAAGAACTGTTGGGTTTGTTTCACTGAAGTTGGTGGTTTTAATATATGAATTGCTTAAACGCGGTCTTTATTTGGTAAAATCCCTTCTTGGGAAATTACGTGTCCTAGGAATTTTATATTTGTGGCACCCAATACACATTTGGTCGATGTAATTTTTATGTCATATTTTTTAACCGTTCAAACAGGATTTTTAAGTGGTGCTTGTGTTCTGTTTCAGAACGGCTAGCTACTAGGATATCGTCGATGTATGCATATACAAAATTTAAGCCTCGTAAAATGTAATTGATAAATCGTTGTAATGTTTGGGCAGAATTTCTTAGCCCAAAAGGCATCCTTTTGAATTCAAACAATCCAAACGGGGTTGTTATAGCGGTTTTGTATATGTCCTGTTCTGCAATTGGGATGTGATGGTATGCCTTCACTAAATCTACTTTCGAAAATATTTGGTAGCTTTGTAAATTTATCGCGAAATATTGCAAATGCGGTAACGGGTAACAATCCGGTATTGTACAAGCATTTAATCGGCGATAATCGCCACATGAACGCCAGTCATCGTTGTCCTTTTTTTTTACAAAATGTAGCGGTGATGATACTGGTGACGAGGATTGTTGACAAATTCCTAAGTTGATCATGTGTTGGAATTAGTTTTTCGCGAGTTCATACTTGGCTTTATTTAGCCGTCTTGGTCGGGAAAACGGTAAACGACCATTCGTATGAATTTGGTGAAAGACACCATGCTTTATCCTTAAGTTATAATTTGGTGGTGATGTTAGTGAGGGATACACTTTTATCAATTGGTTGTATTCCGTTGGAATTGCTATTCATTTCGGGGTTGTGGTGCTTACTCTGGCCTCGACCATGTTGGCATATATGGAAGTTTCAGAGTCTATTAGCTTTTTGTTTTTCAAGTCTACTAATAGGTTAAAATTTGTCAGAAAATCTACGCCAATTATTGGTCGATTGACAGCAGCCACTGTGAATATATGTATTTTTTCTTAACCCCAAATCAGACTTTAATAAATGAGTACCAAATGTTTTTATTTGAGTGCCGTTCGCTGCAGTCAGACAGTAATCATTTTCTTTCTTACCTCGTGGGAAATTTGCGAAAGGAATAAGTGATATGTCAGCCCCGGTGTCGATGAGAAATGTTAATATTGTATTTTTACATTTTATGAATATGCGACGTGAAGCTGATCCACCGCTAAAAGTTGTCGCCTCACGAGTGGATCTTACTAGTCTTTTGGTTTGTTTTGGGAGGTATGAAATTGACAGGGATATTTGCAATTTCGCGCGTTGTTTCCAAAACGTCGAAGATAGAAACATATTGGATTCCTTTCTTCCTGTCGGTCTGTAGACCTATCGAAGCTTCTGCTTTTCGATCTACCTCGAGATTTAAAATTGGAAGAAAAACTGTTTTCCTGATGCGGACGAGAACGATTAAAATTTGTTTTATTACTATTTGTGGTTACAGAAAAATTTTCAAATTGTTTACTTAATTCGTTTAATTCGCGAAAACTGGATCGACTGATGTAATGTTAGGGGTTGGCTTACTTCTTGTACTTTTTCAGCCATGATAACTAATTTGTTTGTGTCGGTTTCAGTTGCTGTTGCTAAAATTGATTTGATGTTGCTTGGTAAACCGTTAAATCATGTTTGGTGTAGTAAATCCTTATTTACCGATTTTGACATTCCAGTAAGCATCTCTAATTTTCTGTAGTATTGGGATGACGTATCATTGCCAATAGCTACACCGTCGAGCAATTTTGAAATTCTTTTATTTTCGCTCTCAGTGTGTCTATCTATTATAGTTTGTTTCAAAGTTTGATATTTGTTTTGGGTGGGTTGTGTATGAATTAAATCGGTAATTGTAATTAATATGTTTTCCGGTAAAGACGTTAAAACATGGTGGTATTTTAAATCATCACTTTTTATATTATTAATAAGAAAAGTAGATTCTACAACCGCAAACCATGTTACAGGACGAAAATGACAGAAACTTAGATTTTTTATCCTAGCCACAACTTCTTTTTCATTATTTGTATTGTTTGTATCCTCTGATGGATTTGATTTCTTATCTGTATCTGAATTCTTGAATTCTAAGATTTTGTAATTTCTTGTTGGTTTGTTAAAAATTTCTGTTACCCGGAGCGCTTTGAATCTGGTATTAAAAAAATTTACTGGTTAAATTGTTCTTATTTCAGTTATTGCAGTGTATTTAATGTAAAAAAAAATTTTTGGCGGAAAAAATTGTTCTTATATATGTATATGTATAAAGGTTATATATGAAAATATATATACATATATATGTTATATATGAAAATATTAAGTATATATTTATATATGAAAATATTATAGTTACTATATATGTGAAGATAATGTGAATGTTGTTAATATAATCTGTAGTGTAATCCAAGTATTCTGATTAGTATACTATAAATATTTCAATACTTAATTATGTATGTGCATCGAGTTGAGACTTCCAGTGCTTGGTTGATTTCGTTCAGTGCGACGAACGTGTAAGGTTTTTCCAATTTTGTCTAAATTTTCCACACGTATCTGTGGCCAATGAAGCGTTGTCGGTGTTAGCTCTCCAGTAAGCAGTAATTTCCGGTGTGAAATTGCACTTCAATTAAACTACCGATATTCACTTGAATGCAGCTGAAAAAGTGAAATGAAGATAATTTCACTGGCTCCAAATTGTTTTGTATTTTGTTGTTATCGCCATATTTATATTATATATCTGAAATCTCTGAACAATTTACCTACTTACTTTAATACAAGTAATCCTTCCCAACTAGACTATGCATTTATTGGTCTCTAACACAGAAAGGGTACTGTTTCAGAACCTTTTAGTAATTTTGATCATGACTTCTTGTATTTATCACATAACTCAAAACTAGGCTTACAACCTTGTGCTGAGTTCTTTGATTATCGTGATTATAACAATATTAACACTGATACATTATATAGTTAGTGATTGTGCTAATTTACCTTATGCGGACATATTCCAGCTGAACTGTGTTAATGATAAGGTTGAATAATTGAATAATTTACTCCTACAGCATTATAATTGGTACGTACCAATGCGTAGAAGAATTATTTATTCACAGCGTTGTCCTTGGAGTGAGTTACATGTTCTTATTCCACAGAGAGATTCTCTTTACCGTATTTATAAAAGCACACGATGCACCTTCATTATAAAAGAGTTCGCAATCTGGTTTCCACCAAAATTCGATTTGCAAAAAGAACGCACTACAGTTCCAAATTAAACTCATATTAATCCAGCAGAAAGCTGTGGAATAACATTCGCAAGATGGGCACGGAAACGTTTCAGTGTGCGATTGATCCTAATACTTCGAATGACTTTTTAATTTCTTCAACTCGCAATGATTCACCCTTAGAAAAATGAAATGAAATGGAGAACGTTCACAGCTTTTCAATTCGTTGCACAGACTGAACTGAGTTTCTTAATGCAATTTTTGCAATTAAATCAACTGCAGTTAGCTATGACATGATACCACCGATATTTACGATATTTATTAAGTTGATCCAGTTTTGGCGTATATCTTTAACACGTGCCTGACTGCATCTCAGTTTCCTGATGCTTGGAAAAAACTATTATTTTTCCAATCCCAAAGAAATCAAATGCTTCTGATATCAATGACTTCAGACCGCTTAGTATTTTACCTTTTTATGGTATGATTTTTGAAAAGTTCATCTTCTTGGAAGTCAACAACTTTATAGACTCTCTGGTAATCTGGATATCGACAGGGACACAGCTGTGAAACTTTTCTTTTAAAAGTCATTTCTGATATTAATGACTTACCAATTTAGGATCGCCTATAGTGTAGTAAAACATCTCTTTAGAGTTCTGTATTTTTTCTAATGGACATATTGAGCAGGTCAGCAATATGAACAAAAAGAGCTGTGGAGCATTAATTTGGAATTCCATCTAGGGCAGCTTATTTATTAGTATCTAATTTATAGATACATTGACGTAGCCAGCGTTTTTTTGTGGGGGGGGGGGTGGTGCAGTAGGGGGCAGACTGACACAATATTGAAGAAGGATATTCTTCAAGCAAGTATTGTTTTTCAAAAATATGTATAACTTTCTAAAACGTTAATCAGTGTTAAATCGAAGTTTTCTTATATGAAGCAAACTACTTCATTGATTACCGTTGTTTTTTTCAACCAATGTATGCTTAAATTAAACAACAATAAGAATATTTCCTAAAAACGAGAATACAATAAGAATAATTCACTAAGATATAATTATATTGTTTTCTAAAAAAAAGTTATTTCAAATTCATGATTCTAATAAATTGTGAATGTATCCCAATAACAGGCCTGAAATTAGAAAATTATTTCTTCAATAAAGCTAGAATTGGTCTAAGACCAATTCTTATGATACCCTAGATGAATGCTCGTATGTATCTGTGCAAATTTGATTTTTGAAGTAGTTTTTCGCATATATTTCTAAAACGGTTCGTCGGACAGTAAAAATTATTGTAACCAATTTCATAGGATTTCATAGTCAGAAGAACTTTTCAGTACAATAAAAACTACTCGGACTGATCGTCTTCACAGTACCTGTACGTAAAAATCCTAAATTTTTATATGGCAACATCAAGAAGGAGTTGAGGGATTTATCCCATTTTTGAAATTGTACTCATCATTTTTATGAAAACGCCGTGTACAAAATTTCAGCTCTCTACCGTTCTCAAGCGGTGTCTAAATATATAGTGGAAAACCAAAATTTTGTATGGCAAGGCAATTTAACGAAGGAGTACTTCCGAACTTAAAATTCCTTTTTTCTCGAAAAGCTTGTGTGCAAATTTTAAGCTTTCTAAGTAAATCCATTCTGGAGCTATCGTGAGGGCGGACAGACATACAAAAATTAAAATAACTTTTAATATTATGCTTGGGTGTCCAATCCATTTAGCTATACCTTCATTATTTCTATGTGTTACAAATGGAATGACAAACTCAGTTTACCCAATAGATTCCATTTAGGGTATAATATTCAGTAAACAGTCCAGAATAAAGCGATGCGAAGTACACTGTTGTGTGCAAGATATTCGTCTATTAAGTGGTTGTTAGATACGCTTAAGTGGATGAAGATACAGCAACGAATTGATTTAAATGTACTTTTATTCATTTTTAAAATAAAGAAGAAATACTACTAGAAATACATATTTACATATCCATTTTCTTTATATAAATGACGTACAAAAAAAAACACTTTAAACCAATTTAAATAATTCTTGCAGAATCTACCGCTGTTCAAACATATTCAACCATTCTTCAATAAATAATAGTGCTAACTTCAAAGTTCAAATCCTTAAATTCATTCAAAATTCGCAAATAATTAATATTCCCAGTGAGATAGACGAGATTTAAGAAGATCTGTAATAAATCATTAAACGCCATATCTATCGAAATATTCATTCGATTCGATTAATGAAACATATCCATTGCCAATTACCACCCCATTAAAACTAGTGGGGCACCTTTCTAGGTTGCAGATCTGCTGAATCAGCTCTTTATCTTCAGATTTGCAAGGAATGGTATTATTTTCATGATATTCGCAATATTTTGTAAATAATAGTTAGCTTTAAGTTCATGGTCCCACATTTGTTATGTTTCTTGTGCTTGCATCTCATTTGCTTTACATTTTCTGTCCTTCGCTAATGTTTAACCCTTAGAGATATTATTAGAGCTTATTTGCTTCACTTATGTACATACACAAATTTTATACGATACCTGCATTCCTGTAATATGTTCTAGTTTTAAAGTTTTTTGAAGTAGCAAATAAATTTTATTTAAAAAACATATGTATTCATGTGGCATTACTTTGCAACCTTGAAATTATAAAACTGCTCTTTGTAAACCATCGGAATTCAGTCAGTAGTCAGTACCAAAAAATGTCGGCACCTAAAAAGCATTCAAAGTTCGATCCTCCAAGCTCAGCAAGTTCTGACAGGTAAATTAATGAGATTTTTTTGCCATCTTGGTTCATCCAAATTTGAGAAAGGTGTCTGGATCAAACTGGAATGTGAAGATTTGTGTAAAGTGTGCCAGTGCCAGACCGACATACTACCAGAATTCTTAGCTCCAGCTGGAGCTCTTAAGTCATAGTGCTTGTTTTTATTCGCATAAATGTGCATAAATTTTAACTGAGATATTAAATCAGTGTTATTGTAGACAATTGGATATATCAAGCTATTAAAAATTAATAGAAATTATTGTGATATTATATATTGGACTTTTATTGCAATATACATACAAAAATTGTGTGAATAATCAATCAAGAAAAAACGTGTTCAGCTGAGATGCCATCGCTTGGGCTGAAGAGTCACATGTAAATTTTCGCTTTACTTTTTATATGACCGAGCGAATGTCCTAGTTATAACACTTCTCTGAGTGGATCTGCTTTTTGATGAAAAAAATATAATGATTGTTTTATTTTTTGTGTAACTAAATATTTCGATTTGTGTCAACTAAACCTATTTTAATCTGGAAATTTTCCTTTCCCGCCTGTTTACTGTACATAAAGTTGATAAAAAAAAACTTGCATGCGAGCTCTACTCATAAATAAGTGAATAAATAGAAACTCGACGCTACGCTAACACCATGACCATGCTCAAAAGGAGTCATGCATGTCACATTTTCAGCACAGCAGCGAGGTGATTTTCATTTTGATTACATTGACCAATTGTTAAAAGAATGAAGCCAAGGTAATATTTACATTTATGTCCTCATTAAAGGAGAAGGTAGGGTAGATTAGATTTGGTGCAGAGATACAAAAAGTCTCGAAAGAATAAAGGTTAGAATACTCAGTCGAATGCAATGAACTCTACTAACAATGAAAATACCGTGATGCGGTTTTGTAAATAATAGTTACTGTACTATATAAATAGAATGATTTATATTCAGGAAAAAAAGGATCGTATAAAATTCGTATATATCAATCCATTAATGAACTTAATACCAATTTATGGGCCAACCGATGATACAAAGATTAACAAGTTATGGCCGAATTAGCTGTCAGTTGGTTGCTTGCCTGCTAAGACAAATTTTTTCGTCTCAATTTCCATCTAAAAATTTCTATTTGGAAATTTCTTTGCTTTCTCACTAGCACATAATTAATTACTTTTCTCGAAGTGAATTAAACGAAGAAACTAATGGTTAGATAAATATTATAATATATTCAAAACGTATTTCAGCCAATAAAATACGAAAAACTCAAAGCAAATTCGCTGGAAATGACATTTTCACCTCATGACGTAGCAACACAAAAAATTCCTTTTGAATCGCCATAGCTTGTTATCTCTGTGTCATGGGCCAACCTACACATATTAATCACGATCATTCTGCTACACTTATGCACAGATGCATGTCATCAGAAAAAAAAGTAAACAAAGGTTTTGTGTGGTAAAAAAAGTTCTTTTTCTACTTTATTTTGAAATAATTCACATAATTAATTTATATAAATCTCTGCTTCTATTAACAAAAAAGATAATTTAGATAGTGCAGTTGCCTCAAACAGGATTTCCCTAGTTTGTAATCCAATTTATATTTGCAAGCACTGACCGAACACTTCATTTCTGTTTTTTTAATTGATATGAAGATTTTAACAGGCACTACTGGCACTATAAAACTTTGCACTAAATAAAGTTCAAAGATAAATAGTTTTGAAAAGAATTGATTCGGTACTTTTGTTAAATTTCGCAAAAGAATTTTAAGTTGACTATATCTGCTCACAAAACAAAATCACATTTGACAATTCTGCACCTAGCTTTGACAAATCTCACTTACTCTTATGTATAATCTCCTCCTCTTGACAAATTATGCTCATGTACACGAATTTTACACGATTCAACCATTCCTGTTTGCTATATATTCTAAGGAGTGAGCTATTACTGTACGGCTGAAGCCGCTCCGTTAAAGCCTTTTAATTTCCAGTTTTTCTGGTTTAACGAATAAAGACAAAAAACGTGATATCGCAGATTTACATGCAACGAAACAGAGCGGCAAATTGATTAATTTTCATAAATAAATTTCGAAAGTTACGTAAATAAATGATATGAAAAGTGACGGAATTTTCAGATTTACTCTCATGTAATACCGCGCTTTTGTGAAATCACTTCTTTCTGAGATATTGAAAGAGGTCACCAAAGTTTGTTCCAAAGTTGTTGCTGTATAATCCTATGTTATTTGAACAGAACGTGCTTCGATTTACACGCTTTGCACTAAAGAGGGTGGGTGTTATCAGTATTGGGAGATCGTGGGAATTCCATATTCTGGCAATTTCTGCCATTAAGATATTTAAAAGTAGTAAATTAATATATAGTAGCACTGTTTACTTTGCGCCTAGTTGCTAATGTACTTTTATAGATACCTCTCCTATATCAATAAAAATTAATTAGTTTTCGAAAGTTACGTGAACTGAACTATTCCTTTTGGTGTATTTCTTATGCTTTTGGTACCTAGGATAAAAATGGTCAGAATTCGCATAATATAATAATTTGTGGGAAAAGTCGCCATTAATTCCCATTTTTCGAGAGAATTTTACCCGCAAAAATCTCCGAGCTCTACTGTAACTCATTCTCTGATAGGCTTGGGAAAAATGAGCATTTTATTTGACTGATAGACATTTAAAATCTCCTTTCAGCACATTGGCCAAAACGATATTTGTCTTTTTCTTAAAAAATTGAGGTAGAGTAGATATACGAAAAGTTCATTCTTATGAATAATTTGAAAGGATTTTGAAGTTATTCAAAATTTTGCAAATAATTGAATAAAATCAATTATACTTGTATGTATATCTTACTACATGAAAGAAGAATGAATGAAAGAAAAAATTGCAAATTATTAGTAATAATCGCTTCGCATTTCTGTGGGGGAGGGGGGCACCGCGCCTACACGGACTTCTCTGGGAGGAGGCAATGCCCACCCGTGCTCCTACCTCGGTACGCGCATGTATAAATAACATATTCAATATCCCACTTGGAAACAACACTAAACAGATAGATGTATTGTAATTGCTCGGTGTAAAGTTACCATGTATCAGGAACCGATTGATAAAATGAGCCAAAATATTCTGAGAACATATTACATATATTCTGGAGAAGTTGATATATTGTCCATACCCGTGCATTTGAGAAACGTAATGGTGGCTTTCAGATCTTAAGTAAATCTCTAAAATCTCTTTGTAATAAAAACATTAAATGGAATTTCAAAAATGGGAAATATTGGGCAAGCCCTTTTTGGTGTTGCCGTATAAAATTTAAGATTTTTACGTATACTGTGAAAATGGTCAACCTAAATGTTTTTATTGTAAAGCTGTGCAGAATATCAAATCTTATGAAACTGGTTGCAATCATTTTTACTCTCTGACGAACCGTTCTAGAAATATATGCGAAAAACCACTTCAGAGTTCAACTTGCACAGATATGTTACCATACGAAATTACGCACGCGCATTCATCTAGGGTATCGTAAGAATTGGTATTAGATCAATTCTGGCTTTTTTACTTATTTTGTTTTAAGAATTGTACCTGAAATTTTCAACGTAGTATTCACGGTTGACTTCAACGGTACATCTCACTATTCATCTTGCTTTCGATTGACTCAACTACTTAAAATTAAAAAAAAAAAGTCGTTAAAAACAAACAACATTCACTTGAATCTAAAATTAACGATGTTCTACCCCACTTATCTCGCATTGTCATCAGAACTTCACTATGAGTGCATAATAATTTTCAGCTATAATAAAGCAAACAGAACTCTAATATTGTAGTTTTTTCCTTACAATCGGTTATTCCCAAGAAAAGCAATACGTTTCTCACAATAATTTTGAAGATTTTGTCGTATGTTCAAAAGATGTTGATAATTTTTGTTCTCCTTAAGTAGTTCTCGTCTGGGTTATCCTTTGGTTCTCCTCCAAATCTTAATATCTGGAGAAAAAACTTCTGTTGACATAATTAAACCCGTAATATTCTTCTACGGAATTCATACTACCCTTTAAAGCGTTGGAATGTACGTGCGAAACAATAGACTTTATTAAATTGCGACAGTCATTTTGATTTTTATGAATTTTTGCTGCTTCCGGCATAAAGCCAAAATCAAATACATGCACCGAAAACAAGAGAAAAGTATCGGATGTATGTACGAGTAATATTTCACTCGTGTCCCGGAACGCTCAAATATAGCCTCAATTACTTATTAAAAAGTCGTTGAGTTTCTCTGGTTTCCGGATGTTAAATAAAAAAGAAAGAAAGATAAGAGATGCTTTAAATGTACATCGAAAGCATCATGAGAACAATACATATATGAATAACTTGCAAAATGACAATACGAAGTTTGTTCAGTCCACCTACAAGTATATAATCCCTCGTAGAATCTCCCAGTCAAATCATCAATAACACCTTGACCCCTCGCTGCAGTCCAAAACAATATCTCCTAAACAGATAAGAAAAGAAAACACAAAGAATACAAGACTAAAGTATATTAAAAGAAAAACCACTTATCTGATTGTTGGGAACTCCTTTCCTTTGGCCTAGTGACTTCTAAACACTCCAATAAAGAGATTCAACGCCTAAAACATACAAAATTATTATCATTTATAACAAAATTCTATAAAAATATCATAAACTTACCTAAATTATACATCACTCCTGTATATTTACATTTTGTAATGTCACATCATGACATTACGTCAAATCGTTTGATTTCGCCTCATTCATCAAATTCAATAAACGTCGCTAGGGCAACACCGAAAGGCGGCGGCTATATAAAGCCGACGAGCCGCAGCAGAAAATCATTCTTGGTTCAGAGCTCATCTGATTCGGAGAATAATCCGATTAACAAGAATATTATTCCCAACCTCCAAAACAGAAGAATAATTCTGCCGCAGAGAATAATCTGCAATCTCCTCTCCTGCCCACACCTAAGCAGAAGAATAATTCTGCCGCAGAGAATAATCTGCATTCTCCTGCCCACACCTAAGCAGAAGAATAATTCTGCCGCAGAGAATAATCTGCAATCTTCTTCTTTTTTATACTAGCATCTTGCTGCCCACGTATAAGCAGAAGAATAATTCTGCCGCAGAGAATAATCTGCAATCTTCTTCTTTTTATAGTAGCATTTGCTGCCCGTGTGCCTAAAAATAGCACTCTTTAATGTATATAGGAATACATTTCTCATAGACGATTAATTCTTCTTCTTCCTTTTTCTAGAATAAGACGAATTAAAGGAGGCGGACTACGCGACCGTCACAATCATTGCTAGTTTTGGATTTGTTCTGTTTTATTTGGATTTGTTATTGAATTTTATAATAGTTTCTAGGTTAGTTTAGTTCTGAATTTCTTTTAGTAAATGAATTGTGATATAGTTATAAGCATTGAAGTATTTATTAATAAAATTTTATATTTGAATTGTTAAATCGACTGAGTTGTCATTTATAAACCGGCACTCCCTCGCACGAACGAGACTAGCTCTAACATTGGTCCTTCAAGTCCGGATAACTCAGTCAGTCAAATATAAAATTAGAATATATTGCTTAATATCACATAGTTCAAGCTTCTCCATACAAGATGTCGAAAAATGGCGAATCCATTTCATCTGACGTTGGTGACGAAACCATTGACTCTGTGTCAGAGTTGGTACAGTCCCAAAAAGAAGTCAAAGATTTAATGGAAGACTTATTTAGAAGGCATAAAAAAGATGGAAAAAAGAAAACTGTCAAATCGACAGAAAAACGCCTACAAACGTTCACCGAGTATTGGATAGAATTCCAAACTCGACATAGGTCTATACAAAGGAGAGTGACAACACAAGATCTCCAACTAGAATATTTCACCAAAGAGATATTTAGCGAAGTACAGGAATATTACATTGAGAAAGCAGCAAGCATGGAAGATGCCATAGACAGATTAACACCAACACCATCTGTCAGCAATCCACCTTACACACAGACAAATTCTGCTAGCACAATGTCATGCAATAGCGAAAGACTTCCTAGAATCAAGCTGCCGACATTCAATGGTGAATATTCTACATGGATCTCATTTCATGATTTATTTAACTCAGTAATACAAAACAACAATAAATTAAGAGACGTTGACAAATTGTATTTCTTAAAAACAAATCTAGTAGGAGAAGCTGAAAAATTGCTCAGGCATTATGAAGTATGCGACGCAAATTATAAACCAGCTTGGCAGCTATTAAAGGAACGCTACTCAAACAAGCGGATCCTAGTCAACGTACAATTAAAAAAATTATTGTCTCTCCCAACCATAAATCATGACACCGCCGACAATATTTAAAGGTTATTAGATAACATAACCGAAGCGTTATTAGCACTACAAAACTTAGGAATAGAAACTAAGAACTGGGATCCTATAATTATTTATCTGACTGTACAAAAGTTACACTCAGACACACACCAACTATGGGAGCAGAGCCTACACAGTAGCACAGAATTACCCGAATTAAACACATTTACAAAATTCTTAGAGTCTCGATTCCGGACTCTGGAAATGATAGGAAATAAAACCACGTCGTTAAATACGACACAGAGAAAACCATTCTCACCAAAACTAACTTATGGATTCTTGAATAGAAGCAAAAGTTCAACACCAAAGCACCCACCTACAAAAAGGTCCTCTTGCAGCTATTGCAAGGCTGACCATATCATATTTCATTGTCAAACATTTAGAAATATGAACACTCGACAACGACATGAAGTTGTCACAAATAAGCATTTATGCAAAAATTGCTTATCTCCCAACCATCTAACCTTAAATTGCACAAGCAATAAAAAGTGTTACCACTGTAACAAAAGTCATAACACATTGCTCCACTATGAGCAAAATGATTCGGTGACAGAATCACCTAATCAATCCACCCAAAATTCTAGTATGGAAACTGAACCAAGCACACCCTTAGCTTGTAGAAATGACGAACAACAAGTTCAAAATTTTCTAACCGCCAATATGAAAAGAGCTCTTCTCTCTACAGCTCTGATCAACGTCACTGCACCATCTGGATGCACGATGACGTTCAGAGCGTTAATTGACTTAGGGTCACAAGTGTCGATCATGACACAAAAGGCCTTTAAGCAATTACGACTTAAAGGATCTCCAACCACCCAAGAATTAATTGGACTTGGTACAACTCCAACCAATACAGCTGTACAGCAAACCACAGTCACAATTAATTCTCTACAAAACAATTTTAAAATATCGAGCAACATGCTCATAATCCGAAATATCACCGATCTACTTCCAACACAGACAATCGAAGTGTCAAATTGGAAACACATAAACAATCTCCCGCTTGCAGATCCTACGTTCTCAGTTCTAGGAGAAATCGATGTTCTTCTCGGAGCAAACATCTATGCCGCCATCATTAAAAATGCAATTAGAAGAGGATCTAGCAATACACCTACAGCCCAAAACACCGAAATGGGCTGGATTATGGTCGGAGGAGTACCAGAAGTAAAAAGCACGACGCCGACTGTGCTATCCACCTATACTACGACAAACCCCAAGTCGGATAAGAAATTAAAGAGAGTTCGGGAATATTCCACCACGCCAATGTGTTCACCAAAACATCAAGTTCATACAAGAAAACTCCTAGCCTCCGCAAAATATGGATATGTGTCCACCAAGAATCATACTACACCTCTACACCACATTGCTCAGAGAAAAAACTGGAGAAATACACCAAGTGAAGCAAAGAAGCACTATACGTTAACAACTCTTTCCACCATCAACACAAAATGGAAAAATGAAGCAAGAGTATCGCCATCTCGTTCAGTGTCAGCAACTTTTCAATATAATAAAATGAAAACTGAACTAGATAACAGAGAAACTAAGCCTCTCACCAATAGATGGCATCAGTATCATCCAAAGACTATCTCTCATTCTGCATCAGTAATGGAAGAGAATAGTATTCCCCAAGTAATACGAACTGAAGCAAAATATATCAGAGCTCTTTCCTCCTTATTCAATAATAGAAATGAATTAAATACTCTCATCCTTCCTATTTCAAATAACTATCCTCTCCCCTTCACCAACTCATCTCAGGACAATCATCGATTATCCCCACCAAAGTCTAGTACTCTGTGGCAGTACAGACTTTCAAAACACCCGTTATATTCAAATATAAACGATTCCGAAACCTGCCAAAAATCACTTCAGTTTTGAACAGTGACAATTGCGCGCAGTGTTTCAGTTTCGTTTTTATTTTTTCATTTTTTTTATTTTTTTTATTTTTTTTTATTATTTGCTTTAATCATCATGGAGGAGTTATTGGAAATTTTCAATTCCGAGTCTCTAGACTCTGTCGACGCTGGCCTATCTCCCACGCCTCCGGAACTCTTGGTTCCTTTTAAGCCAATCAGGCCTATCAGCCCTTTGCCTCCAACACCTAAGAAGGGACGCAGACCCCGATCAGTCGTCATCAGACCACCACCTGTGCATTCATCGCCAATCAAGCGAAAGGCAAGGCCATTTGAGGCAAGGTTGGCATCACCTAAAATTAAAAATTTACTGTTGAAGGAACCAGGAAACAGTGGCAGCTTCAATTTTAAACCGAAGCCTAGAGAATACCGGCCAGAAGTTCGGACACAAACTCGACCAAGGCTTCCTAAAGCATTACGCTCTAAGCCATTAAGCATGCCAGAATTATATTCAGCAACCGGCAGCAAACCAAAGGCTAAAGATACACCAACTGATCACTGCACAGGAGTTTCAACTCGCCATAAGCAACCCAAACAAAAGCCTGCAGCAACAAGTATGCCAGATTTAGACACGAGGATGCTCGCCAAGGCATCCAAAATAATTGATGCACGCACCCCACACGTTCATACTAAGAACACACCTAGTTTGAATGCGTCACCAATTAACATCAGTAATCAGCCTCCCATTCAGCTCACCGATTTCCCGATCCGCCAATCGACTGAAGTTCAATGTCTGCAAACAACTAGTGATGAACCAAGAAAACCTCATCATGGGATTCCGAACGATCTAATTGGGAAAATAGTCTCTACTCCCATCATATTCAAATTATTGGAGACAACAGCAGTGCCCTGGGACAGAGTCAGAAACACAACGAGTTTTTTCAAGTGGAGTTTTCCCGGAGATGTCACTCTGAAAATGAAGAGAAAAGGAGACAAAATACACATCTTTCACCAGACAAAATGTAAGTTTATTACTAAAACATTAAAATTTCCTTTTTTTTGTGTTATGTACATAAACAAGTTTCAAATATGAAGGAGGTTAGCTTCACTGTCCTTCCTATACTGCTTGTTACAAGTTTCTTCTTTGAGGCGGGAGGATGTTCAGTCCACCTACAAGTATATAATCCCTCGTAGAATCTCCCAGTCAAATCATCAATAACACCTTGATCCCTCGCTGCAGTCCAAAACAATATCTCCTAAACAGATAAGAAAAGAAAACACAAAGAATACAAGACTAAAATATATTAAAAGAAAAACCACTTATCTGATTGTTGGTAACTCCTTTCCTTTGGCCTAGTGACTTCTAAACACTCCAATAAAGAGATTCAATGCCTAAAACATACAAAATTATTATCATTTATAACAAAATTCTATAAAAATATCATAAACTTACATAAATTATACATCCCTCCTGTATATTTACATTTTGTAATGTCACATCATGACATTACGTCAAATCGTTTGATTTCGCCTCATTCATCAAATTCAATAAACGTCGCTAGGGCAACACCGAAAGGCGGCGGCTATATAAAGCCGACGAGCCGCAGAGCTCATCTGATTCGGAGAATAATCCGATTAACAAGGATATTATTCCCAACCTCCAAAACAGAAGAATAATTCTGCCGCAGAGAATAATCTGCAATCTCCTGCCCACACCTAAGCAGAAGAATAATTCTGCCGCAGAGAATAATCTGCAATCTCCTCTCCTGCCCACACCTAAGCAGAAGAATAATTCTGCCGCAGAGAATAATCTGCAATCTTCTTCTTTTTTTATACTAGCATCTTGTTGCCCACGTATAAGCAGAAGAATAATTCTGCCGCAGAGAATAATCTGCAATCTTCTTCTTTTTATAGTAGCATTTGCTGCCCGTGTGCCTAAAAATAGCACTCTTTAATTTATATAGGAATACTTTTCTCATAGACGATTAATTCTTCTTCTTCCTTTTTCTAGAATAAGACGAATTAAAGCAGGCGGACTACGCGATCGTCACAATCATTGCTAGTTTTGGATTTGTTCTGCTTTATTTGGATATGTTATTGAATTTTATAATAGTTTGTAGGTTAGTTTAGTTCTGAATTTCTTTTAGTAAATGAATTGTGATATAGTTATAAGCATTGAAGTATTTATTAATAAAATTTTATATTTGAATTGTTAAATCGACTGAGTTGTCATTTATAAACCGGCACTCCCTCCCACGAACGAGACTAGCTCTCACAAAAGGGTTTAATTTAATTAATCGATATGTGTATCAAAAGGAAAGCACATCAAATATGTCTATAAATGCAAAGGCGTAACATTATTGGGCTTGGTCTAAGACGAAAAGTAAGATTTATACATTGATTAAAAGGTGCACAAACTATACAAATTTGGATAAATTAGGGTGCCAGTTCAATGGAGAAGTAAGGTATTAAGTTTTTGAAGTCCACGTCTCTCGATAAGAAGTCCAAAAAATACCAAATCTGTTGCAGTCCTTGGTACACTTTTCATAAAAAAAGAGAGCTGAAAAATTTCGCGTAACAGCAGAGAAGTTTATTCAAGTGAGGTCAGACTCCATTACTGAAGTGTAGGCCAATCCAATCGTTAATTCGGGAAATTATATAGACAGTGAGATACGAAAAACTTGAGGAAACAGCTAGCACTAAATCCGCTGTGCTCAATTTAATGCATATATGCAATACAAACTTTCTAAAACTGCGGTAAATAGAATAAACAATAAGAAAACAGTAAATTGTATTCAGAAATGAGCCCTCCTCTTTACTTAGCCTTTCTGTACTATGAAAGGGCTTTCGGCTCTAAATATTCACAGGATTCAAATATTTAACGGGCAACATCGACGCAGAATTTCCCAAAATATTACCGAATTGATTACGATTTTTTATAGTAATGCAAATTGCTGGGATTTCCACAGTGAAAGAGTGTCCGACATCTTTATTATAAATTCCGTAGATCTACAAGAATATGTACTTTTTTCGTTCTTGTTTTTTGTTACTATTAACGATGTCCTTGTGAAAGCACACCACAATATCTGGCCCGGCATACATGACAAATCTCAACGATTTAAATTACTTTGATGACATATACTTGTGGGCTCATTGATACCAGCACTTCAACACCAGAATACAAAGTTTCGCAACAGCTCGTTTGAAACTTAATCCTGCAATAATGAAGGAATTATCGATTACCCCAATCATCATATCCGAAACTAACATAAATAACCAGAGAATGTAAAGAGTTAACTGCTTATGTTACCTCAGTAACGTTATTACCAAATCTAGCTGTATAAAAGATGGTAAAAGTTTTCAAGTGAACAAATCAAGTGACTAGTGCTTCCTTCGACACATCTACTTACTACGAATATGGAACTATAATGAAATTAGTTTTTCTTTATGTTTACAAGACCTAAAAGTTTAATCAATTATTTATACGCCATTTGTAAACATTTGTAAATTCTTGTCTGTGTAATATATAAAAACCCAAGTAAGACTAGGCGTCAAAGTAAGAATTGTGGAGACGTTTACACTAAGATTGGATGGACTTCGCAATAAAAAAAACGAAAATGCAATTGGATCGGTTACACCCTGTGACTTGATAACAACCACATTTCAAGAAATCTGTCGAGCAAGAAGAGGCGTTTGGTGGACACAAATTTTAACAAGTACTGCGTACATAGAAGGTTGTGCGTAGTTATTTATATTTACATTTTTGAATTTCTAATTTATTTAAACTTCGTTTTTATATTTTAATTTCATTTCTCGTACTTTTATATTAATATTTACTTGTTTTTGTTTATTCTTTTTTCCGCTTTGTTTTTGTACTAAAAAAAAAAAGAAATTTGTATTCTTATAGTACTTTACCACGAATAAACTTATTCTTATTCTTATCTATTCTGTTTTTGCTGCCCTGTGTCCTTCAGGATATGAAGATGTCTTAACGATCTTGAATATTAATATCAGACCACTTAACTTCATAGTTGATTGCTGAGCTCCAAATGCCAAAAAACTCGAACGTAGCACACCTTTAGCTTACAGGTCATGTGCAGAGGAGCCTTAGGTGTACATATAGTTAAAAGTTTTCATAAACTCACTTTCATGTATAAGTTTGGTAGAGTAAAACTGCTTTATTCTAAACAAGCCAATTAGTAAGCTTAGCTCTGTCTTCGAAAGTGTGGTAATCGTCCTCGTCTATCATCTTACATTAGTCTATGCCCACTCGCCTGAAAAAGCTATCACTATAAAAATAAATCTTGGTAGCTTGGAGCTTGGGTCTAAAATTGTTGGTTCGTGTTGCAAAAATCTATCTTGATCAGTATTCTCAGCACAAATGAACTTAAATTAAACATTTAGAACGTATCTACATATATACAAACCAACAAATTCGATTAATATCTCTTGTTAATACTAACGAGACTGCATATATCGTCCTCCTGTCTTCTCTTGGTTAGGCGAAATACTGTCTGTTTATTTTTACTTGTTTTAAAGGCGTACAATTCTTAAGCGGTTTGCTTTTTTTTCATTTTATTTTCTCTGTAGTTCAATCAGACAAAATAATTTGCATAATGTTAAGTTGCTTTCAACGAGCAATAAAATTCTGGCGAATGGTGCATGCCACATTAGCAGATGCACTCGGATCGTCCAAAAATTAACTCATATAACACCTTGCGAGCTGCTAGAAGCGGTATTTTTTGGAGTATGACATAAATGTAGAATGATCGTTTGATATGCAGATGTACATTGATAACACGAGCTTCGACTTTTTTCATTTTTTTGCTCTTTAAAAAGAAGATAAGATTATCAACGATAGATGTGTGAATCGTTTATTGTCTCAGATAATATTAATAGCGTACAATTTTATGCTGATAATGTAGAAAAAAATGATTTCCTTAAAACAATTTTAGATAACCCCCAACATGAAAATATACATAATTCTAGATATCAAGGCAATCTGAATAACCCCAAAAGCTTTATTTTTTTATTTAAGTCAACCACTGTCAACCACTACATTTGTCAATTTGACAGTTTCGGTGTCGAGATATCGATTCCAATTAGTTTTTTATCCCTTTCTTTCCTGTCTTTTTTTATAAAGGTAAGATTGGTAATATCCTTTCAAAAATACTGCAACCAAGCCTTTAACACTTTATAACATATAGAGGTATTCCCTTTTGGGATCGCGTTAACTCAAAGCTAAAACATGCTTTGAAAACTAATGCGGTAACTAATGTCTAAAAAGTCGTCATTCTTTTGAATAAAACAACATCGCCCGATATTTTGTACATTCAACGAGTGATGTTTTCGTCACTTTAGTGCGGCACGTCTAGGATTCTGATAGTGATGAATGGTGCAGGCGAGCCGAAGCTTTTAACATCATCACTGGAAAATGAATAAAGGAATGCATATATAGTCGACAACCTGTCGGTTGCGAATGGAATTCCAAATATGCATGGGATTCAGTTTGGATAAAAAAAGTTATAATATAAAATTTAGGCATATATTCACAGGACTACCTCTTTACAGGAGCGTACATTTTAAATGGTGTCCTCTGAGTGTTATACGGAAGTTCTTTAGGAATTTTGGTATGCGATCTATATCATACAGTTTTGCAGGTGGCTGAAGATATGATACCAGCATATTACGTATATAATAATATAATATAATATATAATATAATAATTTTTCTTATCATAAATTCAGTTTTCTATTGGATCCCACTATCAATGCGAAAATTCATAAAAAGTGTAGTAAATAACGGATAATACTTATAATTATTTGGCCACTAAATCGTTGAAAATATCTTGGCTCATACATGCATGCTTTTTTTATTATTATTAAACGCCAAGCTCAGGCGATACCCTGTTATGCAAAGTATAGCATAGTAGGAAGGAGACAGTGAAAGAATTAGGGTATATAAGGAAAGTGGCGGAGGTGCCGGTATATATTACTCTTAAACTTTCGCAGATTGTATGCCGGAGGAAAAAGAGAAGATGGTAGACTGTTCCACATTAGCAGAGTTCGGGATAAGAAAGCATCACGGAATTTTACTGTACGGCCGGAAATATTTTAAAGTCTGAGGGGATGTGCTTGGCTTATAGTGCGAGTATTGAGTGCAGGAATTAATCTATAAAGGATCAGATTAGATATTTCATTGGAACATTGGCCATGTGTGTAGCGACAAAAGAGCGAAAGACATTCAATATTGCGGCGGTGCTGGCGTGAGTCGATATGACACGTTATTGCCAAATCCCCAATGAGCTTAAGGCTCTATTTTGGACAATATCCAATAAAGCTAAGGCTGTATGGCCAACCCCAACTCAGATGTGGGAATTGCATTCTATTCTAGGTATGATATTGGACTTGTAGAGGAGCGCTATATTTGATGGGCTGATATATTTCTTATAACTTTTCAGAAATCCAGGACATTTCGATGCTTCTTTGGCAACAGATTATAATTTACTGGAAATGTGACAATCAATTTGGTTGCGAATGAAAACCATTGTACGATTGCGAGTGCTGATTGGGACATTGTCTCCGAACTGCATTTAACTACAATGAAATACATAGAAGAACTATGTAGACAAGTATTATCTATGCGGGCGAGAGCGAAACATGTCCAAAAGTGTGTTTAATGTATACACAAACAAAAGAGAGAAATGTATAGTACTTACTTTATTATGACCATAACGAAATGAACAGGAAAAGTATTCTTGTTCTTCATAATAAAAAATAAACAAAGATGGCGGAAGGTATATTTTACAGACAACATAATATAATATACGTGAATATGTTAGATAAGTCGGAAAATAGCAAGGCCCCAAAAAAATAAGCAATCTTTATCAGACAAAATTTGCATTTAATAAATTAAAAAATATTGTATAGGAGTGATATATGTAGTGCATTAAAATTGCTTCTAATATGTAGAGAAGGCTTGGAAATATAAAACAAAAATATTTTATGATATAAAATGAGTACTCGAAATAACGAATAAATTAAATTTTCAATCCCTCGTCTTTTGCCAAAATGAACAACCTCCCAATCTCTAATAAATATACAGGCGCGTATCCAGACATGTAACCTGGGGGGGGGGGGGGTCACAACTAAAACGTTCGAGTGGTTGGGGGGGGGGTTGAAAAAGTAGGAAGAAGTCTCTTTAAATCTTTTTTATCATATAAAGGGTTTTCCAATAAGAGGTGTTATTTTAATTAGCCCGCTATTTCGGTAGATATCACTTTTGGAGCTGTCGTTTTTTGACATTTGACAAGTAAAAACTACGCCATTAATAAAAATGGAACGATACACGGTTCAACAATGCATTGAAATTATTAAAATTCACTATAAAGATGGTGAAAATGTGGCAGAGACGGTTCGTAAAACTCGAATATTTTTGGGCCGTCGTGAAGCACCTTGTCGGACCGCAATACAGAAATTGGTAGAAAAATTCGAGCTGTCGGGACAATTTAGTGATGTGAAGAATAAAACCCGTGCACGTCGCTCAAGAACAGCCGAGAATATTGCTGCTGTAGCCGAAAGTGTTGAAGAAAACCCAGGTTTGTCCATTCCTCGTCGTTCATTGGAATTAGGCATTCCACAAACGTCATTACACCGTATTTTGCATAAAGATTTGGGTCTTAAGGCTTATAAAGTTCAGTTAACACAAGAACTCAAGCCGGCCGATCATCAACAACGTCGAGTTTTTGCTGATTGGGTCTTTGAAATGCATGAAAATGATCGGGAATTCCATCGAAAACTCATCTTGAGTGATGAGGCCCATTTCCACCTCGATGGCTTCGTCAACAAGCAAAATTGTCGCATCTGGGGCTCGGCAAACCCAAGAGTTATTGTTGAAAAGCCTCTCTATCCTCAACGTGTGACTGTTTGGTGCGGTATATGGTCCCGCGGAGTCATTGGACCTTACTTTTTGAAAATGAGGCTGGAGCAACAGTTACGGTGAATGGATTGCGCTATCGACAGATGACTAATGATTTTTTATGGCCGGAATTGGATGGTATAGATCTGGACAACGTTTACTTTCAACAAGACCGCGCTACGTGCCATACAAGCAACGAAACCATTGATCTTTTACGGGAAAAGTTTCCGGACCGTGTTATCTCTCGAAGAGGTGATCACAATTGGCCACCGAGATCTTGTGACTTAACACCTTGCGACTTCTTCCTTTGGGGCCACGTGAAAGAGAAGGTCTACGTCAACAGCCCAGCGTCGATTCAAGACCTCAAAGATGGAATTCGTGAGGCTATCGAGGACATAGGGCAGCCACTTAGCGATTTGGTTATGGAAAATTTCATGAAAAGGATATGGTCCTGTAGGCGTGGTCGTGGTGGTCATTTGGCTGATGTTATTTTCCATTATAAACGGCATATCTTCCTCTTTATAATGAAATAAAGATCCGATCATTTATCTAAAAAAATGGTATTTTTCTTTGAATATCAAAATAACACCTCTTATTGGAAAACCCTGTATATACGAGTATATACGAGTAATCGGCGCAAAAAAAATATAAAAGCATTTCATTCCTTTTTTCAAACAATCAAACAATAAAATAAATATGTATTCCAAAATTACTTACCATCCTGTGATAGGTACGATAGATGACTTTTCGTTCTACACTATATAAAATCACAAAAAAATTCAAAAAAATTCGTACGTGTTTCAAATATGAAGGGCTACGAGCGAATGGCTATTATTGCCACTATTAGAACTCATAAGAAACTCAAAGAAACACCCCCACCGCAGGCAAAGATTGAATAACTAAATACAGGACATAGAAGATATTTTCGATTGTTTTCCATTTAAATGGACACGGTTAGAAAAGGACAGAAAGAAGAAGAAAAAATAACAAAAAGAAATCGAACTCTCTTTAAAATTTTTATGAATATGGACATAAAATGTGAAAACGCTGATTACATGCAAATAAACGGAAATGGCAAATGATTCATTTTCATAAATAAATGAGAAGGGGCGGACTTTTCAGGTTTTACTCTCATAAAATGCTCCCGCGTTTTTGTGAAAACCGATTTTTGCTGAAATATTGTGAGAAATATCCAATGTTTTTTATAGTATAACCAATGTTTGTTAGTATAATTCCTATGATATTTGAACAGCACGTGCTTCTGTTTACATTCGTTTTGCTCTGATGAAGTGATTAAATGGTAGAAACTAATGCTGGATTCTCTGATATTTTCGGGAAAAATGAAAATTTTATTTGACAGAAATTTTACATCTCCTTTCAGCATCTGGGCCAAAGCGCAGTTTATCTTTTTATTAAAAAAGTGAATTACTGTGACCAGGAGTACATTATTATGAATAATTTGATAGGATTTTGAGGGATTTAATAAGATTTTGTCGTTCGGATAATCCTAGGTTCTCTCGTTTTTATACTCTACATGATATCTAAGGGTATACTAAGTTTGTCATTCAATTTGTAACACCACGAAATAATGATGGTAGAACAAAATGGATTGAACACCCACGCATAATATTAAAAGTTATTTTGATTTTTGAATGTTCGTATGTCCGTCTGTCTGTGCGCACGATAACTCAAGAACATGCTAAAGTTATGAATTTAGAGAAGTGCGCTATATCACCAGCATTAAACGCTGGCGTCAGCTAAACATTGTGCCCGTACCATACAAAAATCGCCCTGTGAAACTTTTACAACGTGCTCTACAGTCCAGCGCGATTTGCTTCAATTCACCGCGTAGGTGAGGTGGCACTCTTTGGGGGGTCATGACCCCCGTGACCCCCCCCTGTATACGCGCCTGTAAATATAGTTTATAATGTGTTGTTAGTATCACAAATATTCAATTGTGGCAGACAAATACGGTGTTGTGGGTCACAACTGTTCGTTTATAACTACTTAATTGTGTTCCGTGTATTAGTTTATTACTCATAAAGTAACTACGGCTTTGAGCTTGTTTGTAAACTTTTTAAAACGTTATCCATATTTTTAGTTAAATCGTTCGAAAGAACTTAATTTTAGATTTATTTTTTACATATACTGAATAAGAATTAAACGGCTCTTCTCGGTCATAACTGCACAGCTGTCTCTAGCAATCATGAGGATCTGTACAAAACTAAAAAGTTGTCCATTTTAACCATGTACATAGTTTTATTCATTGCCAAAAGGTTGTACCAAACAACCTGTTTCTCTGGATAACTTTAGAGGGGTGGGTTACAGGAGAGTGGAATGTTTTATAACTACTAACTCGTAGGTCACAACTATGTAGTTCTTTGAGAGTTACGGAGGTTGATCTCACAACTATACGTACTCGTTCTAAGAACTATACAGTTGTAATTCACAGCTACATATACTATGTATTGCAGTTCTTCTGACTATCGTATGTGGTTGTAGCAATGTTGTTAGCTGATAAGCTCTTTTGCTTATCCGCGTTGTGTATGAGTAAGGTGCATGACCTGTAGTCCTGATGAATGGTACAGTAAGTGCAACACTTAAGCACTACAGAAAAGAAAATAAATAAATAATAATAATAAATTTAAATAAAACATCTTTTGAATGAAGATTTAATTTCGATTAACTGTTCTCTATTTAAAACGCGGTTATTTATACATAACAACAACATTTCTGACAATATAGTAACAAACATAAAATATTTAAAGAACCTAAATTTTCTCAGGCACCAAGCTGACAGAGAATTTTACTTTCCTTAGAAACATCAAATTCCAGCGCATAAATGCGACGCTAAAGGCGAAATGCGATCGTCGACCTGCAACGATATGCCGTGTATGGCGTGAGAACGAATTTTTCTGATTTTTGTTATGACGATGAAATTCTTCGTCGGAGTAAGCTACTTAGGAATTATTAACACTGATCATATTTGAAAATTCCATAATACAGAATATGTACAGAATCAGGATTATCTATGAACTCGCTAATATTTAAATTCCAAATATAAAATCAAGCACTTGTAAAATCCCTAAGACCCCGCTTTAGGTTACGTACACAAGGTGGCGAGACGGGGTGAGGAGAGGCTGGGCTAGGCACTTGAGCGAGGCGAGATGAAGATACACTTCTAGGTGTATTGTTCACAACAAGGCGTTCAGTTTCTTGGTAAATCGCGAAGTGAGAGCATATAAATTATGTCATCAGATTCTGCAGAAGAAATTTTGTGTATGTCAAGTAGTGCAACTATATGCCACTTTTCACATAAGTGTACTTTCAGCAGTTTTGCTTGTGACCCGATAATTAACAAGCGATTAGAATTTCGGGAATTCGTCATTCGCATACATATGTGAAGATTAACATACTGATCCTCATATATTCTTCCAGTATATGAGATTGAGATTGATTATATAAAAAAAAAAAACTATACGAATATGCCAGTTATCAAAATTAGCACGCTGCACCTCGCGAAAAAATGAGAAATTTCATTTTCAAGCGAGATACCTCGAGGTGTCTTGCCATATCGCGAGCTGACACAGCGTTGTTATGAACATTCTCATAGTACAGCGTGCAATAATTTTATTTCTTCAACTCTTGATATAGCCTCGCCTCGCCTAGCCACGCTTCGCCTCGCCTCGGCTCGTTGTGCACGTACTTTTACGCAAAAACGAATCTTAAAATCCCGCATCACAATTTCCCAAATGATGAGACAGAAAGAAAATTATATGTTTTAGGGGCGGCAATTATAATGGATTTGCGACGAAATCCCAAAAAAATTATCCGCTTGTCAAAACCCCGACTACAAAATTACAACAAATAATATACTTACAGTGAAATATTCCTCATGCCAGAAATCCCGACAAGTAGAAAATTCGAAAGCAATAATTCCGATTATATAGGAGTTTCTCAATCCACAAACTCCCATGCAATTAAACCTCAGATGCATATATACAATAAAACACTTGTTATATATTACATATATTCAGAAAAACCAGGAATCTGACTGTAACGCGTTGGAATCCTAGCATGTTTCTTTTTAATAATAAAACAAATAATAAAATAAAATAAATAAAAAATATTAATAAATGCAAAAAAAAAAAAAAATCTAATATAGAGATTGGATTAACGAAACTGTAAATTCTATTGAACTACAAAATACTTTTCATAATAATAGATTTTTTTTTTTTTACTATCGACGCTGCAATAATAGCAATCAGATAAAACTTTGCGAAACTATACATACTAAATTAAGGATTGATGGAGCAAATACCTACGACTATAATCGTGTTTACTTTAATGGCCGCACGTCTATCAAGTTAAACCTCTCCAGGAGCCAGCAATATTTTTAAAGAATTAAGTAAAAAGAACGTCATTTTCAAAAAATCATATCTCGAGAAAGGAGAAACCGATTTATCTGATTCAGATGCTAAATTAATGCAGTACCTTTTTATACCCTAGAGGAAATCATAGGGTATACCAAATTTGTCATTCCATTTGTAACGTACAGAAATAATGCTAGTAGAGAAAAAAATGGGTTGAACATCCACGCATAAAATAGAAAGTTATTTCAATTTTTGCATGTCTGTCCGTTTGTCCGTCCGTCTGTCCTCATGACAACTGGAGCGCGCGTTGTCTTAGACAGCTGAAATTTTACTGCCGCACTTTTTAAACAAAAAAAAGTCAAATTCGAAAATGGGACCAATCGGGCGTCACCTTCGTAGGGTTGCCATACAAAGTTTCGTTTTTTACCATTTGTGTGGACACTGCCTGAGAATGAGTCGACATTGAGAGCTGAAATTTGGTACATAGTGTTTTCATTAGCAATAGTAAATGAAATTTTAAAAATGGACCAATTCGGACAACACCTCGGTGTTGCCATATAAAAATGGTGGTTTTTTGATTTTATTGTACTGAAAAGTTCTTCAGAATACGGGATTGTATGAAATTTGTTTTAATGATTTTTGCTGTTCGACGAACCATTCTAGAAATATATGCGAAAACGCATTTCAAAAATCAAACTTCCACAGATGGGTCACCATACGAAATTTCATCTACAGTATCATAAGTATTGGTCTTTTAGACATATTTCAGCGTTTGTACTTGTTCGTATTTTATTTTGAAGCTATACGCCTTTCTAAGTCAGGCTGAAAAAATTCCTCGTAATTTATTTGCTTGTAGAGCTTAGATTTAATGAGCAAAGCAAGTCAACTTCAAGACCAAGCTAGCTCAAAACTACTCTTGACGCTTGCATGGCCCTAGAACTTATAGTACTATATATTGTTCTTTGTTTTTGGCATATGTTAAGCCAGGAAATATAACACAAATTGGCATTAACAATCCGAAATGTATCACTGCCTTTTTGCCTTTTTGTATCGTCCGCAAGCACTATATTTCCACTTCATTTCACTTTGTTTTTTCAATACAATATAATACAATAAAAACTCTTTTTTTTAACAAAACTCGTGGATTTTTTTTTTATTTTAGAAAATTAGATAAACGATAAACTAAATTGCTACGAATAAGGTATTTCGATCGCTTTACTTTATTTTACACTTTGAATTGATATTACTCGTTCGGATAAAACATGTGCGAATTACCGAATTGCTAAGTTACTCATAATGAAAATGTGCACGCAAGCGCAAAATCCCAGATATCGGCTAGGTACATATAAATCTGGAATTAAAACCTGTTCTCTCACTAATCTTCAAATCGAAAAACAATTCAAGACACATAAATCTAGTTACTGGAAGAGGTAAGAAAGAGTTAGACCCTAATTTGAAGGAAATAAAAATTAGTCGCCTTTCACGTTGGCAATTGTTCTAGCAAATTGTTCAAAATTTTTGGTGTATATGGTCAAATGAATATAGTATTTTCCATTACAGTTCAACATACAAAAAGGCGATAAATATTTGTTAGTTGATAAGTGGGGAAAATTGGTTAGTCCTTGGACAATTGGATTTGGGTGATTGGCGATTTTGGCTACCTGCTTCTTCATTACCTCAACCAGGTAGTCCTGTATCAAAGACCAACTTTCTCGTACAGGACCTGATTGCATTAATGCTTTCCACAGGGCCTCCGGTAAAATCTAGTGCAGATTCGGAGCGTCTTTCTCTCGAATCTCGCAAGGATCTCCACATATGTTGGCGATATGGTATGCCCTATAGGAAACGAGTACGTTAATGTGGGCCTACTGAGCTGCTTGTACATCAACAGTTTCGTATTTAGAGTGAGTTCATTCCAATATCTCATTGTAGGACTGACCATACTGAGTGCAAAGTTTGTTGTCTTTGCGTGAAAGTTGAACTTAAAACGTTTATTGAAATTTATACGTAGGTACTTGGCGCTGTTAGTGAGCTTTATCGCTTCATTGGTGATAGTGATTTCAATGTTTCTTGCGTTCTGACATACGCCTCTGTATGAACAACATCAAGAAGGGGTTATCCAATTTAGCTCGTTTTTGAAATATGATTTACAATTTTTATGGAAACACTGTGTACAAATATATAGTGGGAAATGCAATTGTTGTATGGCAATACTACGAATGAGTTGCCCCATTTTCGAACTTAAGTTTAATTGTTTTTGGAAGCCCGTGTGAAAATTTCGGCACTCTAAGTGAACGCGTTCTCGAGTTATCGTGAGGACGGACTGACAGACGGACAGACTAACAGAGGGTCGTACATACGGACGGACGGAGATACAGTCGTACGGACAAACGGACGGAGGGACTTGCAAAAATTAAACTTAGTCTAATATAATGTGTGGGTGTCCATCTCATTTTACTCGATTATTATTTAAACGCTGTCAATATGCTTTAGCTCTAAAGGCAAGCAATCCCTCAAATTATAGACCAATTGCCCTTACTTCGATTCTTTCGAAGGTTTTCGAAACATTCATCGATATTAAATTGATAGAATATCTAGAAACTAATCACTTTATTAACTATCGCCAATACGGACTCCGTGATGGGTGCTCGACGGGAGATTGACTAACATTCCTTACCGAGCTATGGAATCAACATATCCATAATTTTGGTGAATCTGAGATCATCGCAATAGATATCTCGAAGGCCTTCGATAGAGTCTGGCATCCTGCTCTTTCAAATAAATTTCAGGTATTAGGTCTAGAACATCTTTTCTTAAAATGGATTGAAAGTTTTCCCTCCCACCGTTCAATTCAAGTTAAATTTGACGGTGTTACCTCGGACCGTTTTCGAATCCATACCGGTGTACTGCGAGGTCCTGTTCTCTCTCCTACTCTCTTCCTAATTTTGAGTAATGATCTGTTAGTTCTCACTTTCAATCTTATTCATAGTTTTGTAGACCACAGCACCCTGGAATTCGTGTACTCCATCGACTCTATAGATGATTCCCATATGAATGCTATATCAGAAAAAAGAGGCTACATGCTCAGTTCCCAAAGCCATGACCTCACAATAATACTCGCGTAGGCCAGCTAGATTCGGTTCTTGTTTAATGCTTTCAAAAGACAATGCTGTCTTTTATCACCCAAACGTGCTCCAACTCCCACTCAGAGGAGATACCTCGAACGCACCATCTAAGGCATTGATATATCAAAAATCTTAGTTGGTCTGATCACATTTTTGGTATTGCGAAAACCGCAATGAAATGCCTGAGCTTATTGAAAAGATGCAAGAGATATCTTACTCCATCAAACTTGGTGCAAATCTATAAGTCTCAGATCAGGCCTCCCATATTTAGACAGGGGTTGGACAAACTGTATTGCCACGTTAGGCAAAGTTTAAAAGAAGACAAATTAGCGGTGACATATCAATAGCAACTATTGATTCCCTAGAGCACAGACGTAATATAGGATGTCTGTCTCTCTATCAGGTCATTGCTCCGATGAGATTTCTAGCCTGATCCGCTGTAGAATTCGTCCTATGCTCACCATTCGAGCTGTAATGCGATCCCCTCTCACACCGTTGACGTTCAATCCGGCCGAACTGTGAAATTCTGTGAATTCTTCTTAAGCAGAGCAGTACGAATGTGAAACAGTTTGCCATCCTTTATTTTACCCCCCAGCTATGAGCCACAAGCATCCACTGTAATGCGCACCATCACCTACTTGTCTCAAACTAATAATCCTCAATCCCGTTCTTCCTTTCCTGCCAAGGCTGCAAGGCTGTGCTACAGCATCGTAGAGTTTCCCCTTAGCTTTGACAGGATCATAAAAGAAAAACATCCGTTTTTTCGACAAGAGCAGAATATAAGAATGACTGTACGTATTATGTGCCACACAAAATTAACTACCATGGTATGGAATTCGCATTTGCTTACCAGGCTAAGTTCACTCCTTACAGCTCAATAGACGAGTAAAGTAGTTCAATGTTCATATTAAATGGATGAAGCGATAGGTTTTCAAAATTCCAATTTTCATAGTTCCAAATTGGTTGTAAAAAGCGGATCCCTTATGGCTAGAGCACCGAATTTAGACAATATGAAATTAACCGAGTTTGCTGCCAAACTCTGCAGCTCGAGAATTGAGTGGAAAAAAAACTCTTTTACAAAAGTTAAATCTTTGAAAAAGAAATTTCTATGTAAAAGACGGCATTTGGTATCAGCAGGAATCGTATACCCATCTGTACGGCTTGTTTACTAAGTACATATATGAGGTAAGCTTGGCTGTTTACTTTGGCGTATACGGCATGCATGAACCACCGTACTGATGAGTATACAATTCCTGCCCATACGAAACGCCTTCTTTGCGTTCATATGCATGGTTTAACGTTTACTGTAGTCATATGTTTGACTTGATAGATTGAAAATATCAGGGAATAAACAATTCCGTGGAAAATACCAAATGTAGAAAGTTAAAAAATTGCAGAAAGGTTAATTAAGGCGATAAAATACCACCGCATGGACCCACCTTCTTCTTATAAGTGGGCTATGTATTTTTATTCTTCATAATCTTTATTAATTTATTCATTGAAGTTTTTTCTATTTTTAATTTACAACACAAATAACAAAATAAATGAGGATTGAGAGCTCTTGTCGCGGTCGTGTTGCTCTATTGAGTTTTCTCGGACGCTTTGTAGATGTTTTTACGGCGTTATTTATGGTGTTAAGTTTTAGCCTTAATGCTCATTCTTTGCATCAACGGAGTCGTCATGAACTACCTTGCGTGGTTCTGCATCGGGATGTCCTTCCAATATATGCTGCTCTGATTATGTTTATGTTTGAGTATGGCCTTCCAGACATATTACTGAGCATTAGTAAACCTAATTAGTTCATTTTTGTCAGCAGCAAGGTAATCACTTCAGACTCTAGCTTCTCCTGTGTCTTAGTTGTTTTCCATCCCTGTTTGACACTAGTGTTCCACTGAAGGTAGTCAGTAAATTTTTGTCCCTTGCTCTTTCACTCAAATATCGGGTATAAATATTGAAGATAATTTCGCAGGAATATGACCAGATATCATATCCACTTCAAGAATTTTATCCAAAACCTCTCCTCGTAGTGTCTCCTTTGCTAGGTTCCTGCACGAGAAGATATAACACATATATCCTCGCACAGAGAATGCCGCAACCTCTACCAAAAACAGAAGTTTTAGTTTTAGCAGTATTTCCAATGCCGGTGTTGGAGCTGTGTGCATGATACTAGTGATACCTGGGTAGGTCATAATCCATATATGCCGCTGGCCACATTCAGCCTTGCCATGCGCTACCATGTTATCACCTAATATGTTAATATGTCAGCCGTATAGATCAAGTCTTTATATCGTATGAGGCTCGGTACGCTCTACGGCAGGTCCGCAACAATTTTCGAGCTTTCTCCGCAATGTTGTCTTGATTGATGCTGCATCTATTATAACTTAGAATCTAAGAAAATTTTTAGGTATTTCGCTTAGGGTGTCTGCTTAGGGGAAACCCGTAATTATGAATACAACATCATCATCGTAGCTTTGCTCACCAAGTTTAATGTTGAGGTGGATTATAAGTTCGATTATCAAGGCACCAAAGTAATATAAGCCGCCTTTAAAATGGGTGAGAGTCCTCTTGCCAGAAGAGTTCCTGGACCATTGGAATAAACCGATGGGAGCTCAATCCAACCAATTAACTAATGAGCGGATTTGTTATATATGACACTTCTCTACATCACAATATTTATATATTTGCATCCTATCACTTTCTCCCACAACCCCTTTAGTTTTAAAAACGAAGAAAATATCTGTGCCATTATTTATATATATGTGAGTCATAAGCCTTATACAATATAAACGTTCTGTTCTATTTCGTGGGTAGTTATACCGAGTATAGCAAGTTAATGCCTTTATTGCGTTGCAGTTTGACTTCGAAGTGAACTGTTAGTCGTTCAAGTGTTAACCAGATATAATAATTCTTGACAAAGGCTTTCAAAGCGTGGGTGATCTGTCATGTTTAACATCCACACAGTAGTACCCATAACAGGCTGAATATTTGTTTTTCCAGACTATCTTCCGTGATATTATAAATGGTATACTGCGCATGCTTTTTAAATCCTTACTTAGAATTCTTTTTCATAATTGGGCTCTCATCTATAATATCTACGAATTGTTTTGCAACACCACATACGAAATTGAGATGCCAATACTCATAATCGCCGCGATGTTGTTAGTTAAACCATCGTAGTTATATCTGCCTTCAAAGTTTTTGTAAAATGCGACATACTCCCAATCAGGGTTTCCAATTATCCGACATTAAAGATTATCCGGATACCGAATACTGAAAATTCAAACTATCCGGATAACAGCAAAAAAATAAATAATTAGCTTGAATCCAATATTTCATGGTGTTTTTTAATTTATTTGTTTTTTTTTTTTAAACATTTTAATTATGTACATTAAGAATTAATAAATAGTAAAAAAAAATTATATGATTCAAATTTATTTCGTTTTTAAAAATGAATATTTCATAAAGATTATTGAATTGAAAATTTCAAAATTCAGACAAGTTCTAATTTTTGTCTTAGTCTGGCTTACAATTGAAAATGTAAATATTGGCTTTATTGTAAGAAGTGCTTTGAATAATATATTAAATCCTCTATCCTTGTTTTTGTATTTGTTAAAAGCATGAAATTTTATTTCACGAATGTAGTAATTGCGTAGTTCTACTCATCAATATAGGTAATTGAAGAAATTGCCGCTTCCAGTTATCGCTGTAGAGAATTTTTAAATAAAGTTGTAGTATTTCTTTGACTTTCAAACTCTCTTTCATTTGCTATACGTTCTTCAGCTACTTCCTCTATGTCATCGTAGTCATAAACAGATACATTAATTTTTCGAAAAATTTCTACTGGATCTAGAACATCTAATAATTCTTTTAAGCTTTGTATATTATTCTCTTAAATGGTTAAAAAACAGAAGACGGATATACCGGAATCTTGAGATATATATTTATCCATAATCAATGTATGTATATACTACCCTTTTGGGCGATTACCTCAAAATTTTATTTATAAATATATTTAATTTTTAACCACACTGTTATCTTTTAATTTTCCAATTAAAATGTGAAAACACTAATAGTGCGTAGAAGAGTGAATTTCAAGCAAATGAAAAAAATTTCAGTTGTTGGTAGGTTTTGTTTTTATATGGTATACTAAGTTAGTCATTCCGTTTGAAACGCACAGAAATAATTATGGTAGAGCACCCACCTATAATATGAAAAGTTATTTTGCTTTGTGCATGTCCGTCCTCACGACAATTCAAGAACGCGTGTACGTAGAGAGGTGAAATATTGCAGATGAGCTTTAAAAAAAAATTAAGTTCAAAAATGGGACAACTCGGGTAACTCCTTCGTGGGGTTACCATACAAAAATTTCGTGTTTTACTTGGACACTGAGTGACAGCGCGTTAACATAGAAAGCTGAATTTTGTACACGACGTTTTCATAAAAAAAAAGTAAAACTAATTTCATAAATGAGCTAAGTTGGGCAACCTTTTCTTTTTGTTGCCATATAAAACTTTCGGTTTTGTACGTATTCTGTGAAAACAGTCAACTCTAGACGTTATTTGTGTACGCAAAAGCTCTTAAGAATATGAATTGAAATAAAATTAGTTATAATAATTTTTACTGTCCAACGAACCGTTCTAGAAATATATAATATGAAAAACCAATTCGATAATTAAACTTGCACCGATGGGTTACCATACGATATTACATAAACGCAGTTTGAACAATCCAGTCTCAGTATGCTGCCCTTGCCGCACAAAATCTGTAGATATGGTAATGCTTCATTCTTGCCTCAACCATCATCTTACCAACAAGTTTTTGTGAAGCAGAGGTAGCATACTGACCTATCTAAACAGGCTTATACCGACATTCATCTAGTGTATCATAAGAATTGGTCTTAGACCAATTCTAGCTTTCTTATTTGTTTATTTAAAATTTGGATAAAAAAAAACATTCACAAGTAATTGTTCACTATATATATTATTTTGAAAATAGCTGAACAACTAGAAAGAAAGCAGTATTTTCCTGAAAAAAGAAATGTCAAAAATTATCCGGATTATCGGATAATTAAGGAAAAATATCGGGATTTTCGAATAATCAAAATTGGTCGGATAATCTGGATAATTTTATATCCCGATATCCGGATTGGAGACCCTACTCACAATTACCTCCTTTATTGAAAATGAGAAAGATATCACCCCACACCCGCACAAACTTTCTAGACTAAGTCACTACTTTTGGTAGGTATCAAAGAATTTCTTATGATTGAGCTTATATATTATATGACAAAATTCATAATAATCAGAGTTTTGGAACCCATATTCAAAGTAAGTACAATTACAGTTCATATATTTATTACTATATCCACGCGAGGCTCAAATAGACGAAAGCAATAGTAAATTATAATATTTCTAGAATAACAGGGGATAAGAATAAGTAAATTATATGTGTACAAACAATATTCAGATACGTTAGCTGAACGTATTAGTCAATTAGTTAATTTGTCCATTAATAACAGCATCTTCCCTAAAGTATTGAAGCATTGCTTTCTTACTTCGATTTATAAATCTGGCGATCCTAGATGCGCGGTATACTATCGGGCCATTTCCATTTCAAATAGCTTAATTTTTGGAAAGATTGCTTATGGTCCAGCGACTTGAAACTATATCACAGAAAAGCAACACGCCTTTTTCTCCGGTAGATCACTATAACCAACTCATCCTTACTTACAGATACAATTGCCTGCTCAAAAGCATTCGACAAAATTAATCATAAACGGGCATTGGTTAAAATGGAACAAGTGGGATTTTGTAATAGTACTATGGCTTGATTTTTATCGTATCTCATGGACAGAGAAAGTATTGTAGTCTTTAACCTACAAGCAATATTCTGATGTTCCAGAAGGGAACGTTCTTCGACTTGTCACTTGATTGACCTATATAAATGACCTTCCCACCCAATTAAATTCTGACTGTATACTCTACGCATACTGTTGATGGCTGCCTCTGGAAGGAGGAAGATCTGGAATAGCTGTGTTGTAACCCAGGTGCCTATGTCCCGGATCACAACCATAAGGCCGATAAACCAATATATAGCCCTATGCATTGTATTGGCGTATTGCTGGATGACCCTGAAATCTAAAATTTATTTGGTTTCAAGAATTTCATTTAAAATTTTAAATGCATTTAAAAATTCATTTTCTTGCTGAAACAAAATGCAATTTAGCATAAATTGCATTTTGTTATCAGTCATACATTCAGTTCACACGGCATACAGTACAAACTACATACATACATACGGTTTTTCTCTAAAATTCCGCTAAAACTTAATCGCATGTACATACATATACATACGTACAATTATTCCAGTCGGTCGTATTAAAAATATCAGATTTCATGCATATGCACTGCGTCTAACCTTTTTGTACTTTCCCACGTACGATTCTTCACGTCGGTCGTGGGAAAGCAATAAAAAGATTAAAAAAGCTTTTGGAAGTTTTGTGATCGGTGCCTGGGTGCAATATCGCCGACCCTCTGGAGTTCATTTTTTAAACCGGTGGAGTTGAAACGTAAAAAGATTTTTAACAAATATTATTTTGAATGAAAATATTAATTGAAGGTGAAAAAATATTAATTGAGCGCAGAAAAAAACAAAAATAAAATAGCGTTGAGTTCATTATCGAAGCAATTATTAATTGAATGAAAAAATATTAATTGAGTGTAAAAGAAAAAAAAATGAAACAGCATTGAGTTCTTTATCGACACAAACCATCAATTGAGTGAAAAGAGAATACTAATTGAGTGTAAATATATATGTATAACAAAACCTTCAATTTGTATGCAGAGAAAAATAGAAAAAATAAAAATAATATTATAGAAAACGTGTGGCGACGCTTCGGTCTTGGTTCGCCCATTTCCAAACGTTCGTCACACACCGTGTAAACCGTTCACCAAAAAATTCACCGCTAGCGATACCTTGTCAAACGTAGAAAGCCGTAGCTAGGCAGGCGTGGATTTTTAATTTATAACGTTGTGAAAAAGAAAACAAAAAATATCAGTAGTCATTTTTTAACCTTCTAACAGTCGTCGTCTAAAAATAAGAAAAATAATTAAAACGAAAAAAATTGAATGAAAATAAATTTATATCCGAACTATTGGAAAAGAAACTAAAAGAGGACTTTTGCATTTCTTTACGCCACATATGCCCTTATTTTCTTTATAGCTCAACTTCATGGCCGAATGGAAACAACTCAACTGGGTAACTTACCAGAGTGCCCTTAAAGATTCAAGATAACAGGCGGTACCATATCCAGAAGCTCAAGCAACCTCATTCTGTCGGCTGCCGTCACACTTCCGTAGTGGTAGCGATATCTCACTTACTGCCATCATCAGATTGCTTTCGCTGGGAGAATCTGTTTTATGGTATAGGCGTTGCTACGGCTCCACCAGTCTCAAGCTAATCTCTTATTCAACAGGAGATTTGTTCTATTACCTAAAAAGGGTAACGCATCTCCTTGACATATACGCAAGAGGAATAACTATACTATCGCTTACACAATTGATGGCAATTGCCGTCGACAGATATCTGTCCCATATTCAAGAGCGAAGATTTCAATCGGGAACGACTATCAACCAGACCGCAAGCAAGAATAGACAATTGGTACTAACCAACTTACCTAAAAACGTATCGAAAAACAAAAAGTGTTTCTTTTTTTTATGAAAATCTACGACTGCTCTCTCCTTCGGAGCACGGAACAGTTCCAACTAAAACAGCTGGTGGCAGCGGAACTCGAACTAAGATCTGTGCCTAAAACAAAAATAAATAAAATAGAACTTGTGAAATAAAGTTAATAAAAAAACAAATTTAATAAAAATAATACATTAATCATCTGCAATAAAATAATAAACAAAAAAAAAAATAAGCCCGGGTACCCTTAATACAGGGTACTTAGAGGATTAATGTTTTGATTGTTTAGAGTGCTATAGTACTCCACCGGTGGACCCTTAGAGAGGCTTCATCCTTGCCTCAACAAGACGTTTAACAAAGACGAAAGGAAAGAAGACCGTAACAATACGTCAACTAAAACAACTGGAAAAACGCCGCAAACATCAACAAATTCAACAAGTTCTAATCATCATCACAAGCAACGCTTTCAACTAAAAGGAATCGCTCGATTGATTGCTCGGCGTAGTATCATCAGGAGCAATCAGAAGTAACAACAATACCCAAAACGACAAGGAAATCCAAAATTGTGGCGTAGGTTAAAGGTACAGTGAAAAGCATTTTCTCTTCTCCTCTTCTTGTATTTCAAATTAAGTTTTTTTTATTAATAATTAATTCAATAGAATATATGTATACAAAAGTGAAAAATAGTTATTTTCAAACTTCATAAATTTTCTTTTGATATAAAAAAAAATTTAATTCAACACGGAAAAATTGAAATCCGCTCTTCCTAGAAGCGACCTCTGCGGCAAGACTCCGTGATCTTGCTGGTCAGGGGACTTCGACAAAAATCAAATATCAATCCCCTGCGGTAGGACTTCGTTAGCCTATCGGTCAGGAGAAAGATATTGATTGGAAGAGCCATCAATTAACAATCGAAAAAATTTACACATCAGATAAGAAAGTGATTTCCTTCTTAATTGCATTATACATATTATGTAATATCGAAATTTTTTTTGGACATGCACATTTCATTTAAATGATCGTTGCAGTCATTAACTATTTAATAATAATAATAATTCCTTTTTTTTGTGTTGCAATAAAACATTTTTTACTACATATTTAATTTTCCCACGAGAATTAAAAAAGACACCTACAATAAACAAATAACAATCATTTCCTTGAGATTAAAATTTCCAGCAACTTCTTCAACTTCTTCTCTGGCCATAACTAGGAATTTTTTTTTTCCTTTTTTATTGAAAACATCGCCGGTCCATTCACTAATAATAAATTAAAATCCCATTACTATTAACAAATCCAACAAGTTATTTTACCTGTATCCCACAGTTTACAATATTTTTTTTTACTCCAGTAAAACGTACTGTTTACATATGACAAACTGATTCGCAACTTACTACTATTTGGAAATTGAACAATTCGTCTCATACTCAGCCATGTTTTTCTATTAAATACCATTTTATCGCATCGTCTATAGTTCCCCCCGAACTGGTGTAATGTAAACTCTCTAGAACTTAATATTGATAAGTGCAAAGTGATGAGTTATACTAGGAAGCTGAAACCCACTCTTTTCGACTATACCATTAATAATAAATATATCGCCAGAACTTTAATTTTTGTCCTCTCATATTGATTTTATAACATCAAAGGCATTCCATTCTGTCTTGTGGATTTCATTTCTCTTACAAAGAAATCATTCAAATGTGTACATCATCTATTGTAACGTTATTTTTGTTTTTTTTTTTTTTTTTGTAAGAAGTATTATTGAATAATATGCCTGCCAGGTATGGAGCCCTTTCCATGCTTCATATTCAGCTCAAATTGAACTGTTCAAAGAAAATTTACAAGGCTTGTTATGTTTGAATTTTAATTATGTTGTGATAACCCCTTTTTATTCGGCTGTCTTCTTGGTCTGATGTACTGACTTCATCACAGCAGCCCAATAGCATTAACTCTATATTGAGCTTGTTGCTTCGAAGAGCCCTTGGGCTGCTCTGCATTAATTCTTTTGATAAATATAGGAGCGGCTTATCAGAGCTTTATCTCCTGTCTGGATTATAGCAGCAGCACAACTCCTTAGTGAAAACGGCGTTTATGGCTTGTACCTTACAATACAGAGCTTGTACTTGAACTTCTCTTTATTTCATTTCTTCAGTCTATGCATAGGTCGGAAATAATTAGGTGCACATTCTTATAATTTTGGGTTATGCGTCACTTCAGGGTATTGCAAGATTTTGCAATCATCGGAAATGCTTGACCTATATCATTGTTTGTTTGTGGAAATGGTGCGTTGAAATTTTGAATGTTGCAAGATATTGTGTATTGGAAGATATTGGTAGGTAATTGCAAGGCATATTACAATGTGTCCCTCGAATAACATAATAGACTAAGGAGGCATAATCTACCGACTTAGCTAATCGAAGAATCTTTCTATATGCCATGTTCCTCTTCAAAGTCTTAAATGGAGATACTTGCTATCCATGCCTTCGATACAGATTATCACGCACCTGAACGTAAATCTAGACTCCAAGTCCTAGGCCATTTACCCTCTATTAGAACTAATCTTAAAACGATGTCGCCAAATGGAATATAACTTATATCTTAATAATGTTGACATTTTTTGCTCCAGCCTTCTGACATTCAAAATATAACTACTTATTTTCTCTTCTTTCTTCTATTCGAACTTCAATTTGATCCTTATTTCAATTTTGCCGTTCTCTCTTTCTTTTTCTCTTTTTAATTATTTTCCTCTGTGGCTCTATTAATTTTTAGTTTTGTAACTAACGGTTTTATATTAGCAATTTCTATTTAATATTTAAATTTTGTGTCACTATAATAGCTCTAATGTTGCGAAATAATTCTCGTAGCATTTTTAATGACTGATGTAGTACTTATTATATTGTATCATAAAGCAATAACCTCCTTGTATATGCCACTTTTGTAGTATTTAATAATAGTATAAATAATGAAATATATAATTCCTTTCTCGATGTATCATAGCATATTATTTTATATCAATTACAATTAACTTTTATATTTCTCTTTATTTTGCATGAGTAAGTTGTTGCGGTAGTAAATAATTGGACTCGTAGAAAGCTGTATACGGTAGCCTTAATTTGTAATTTAAATAAATAAATATGGCAACTTGATAATCAAGAAGAAAAAGAAAATAAACCAAAATGAATAAAATCCCAAGAGAGAGTTTTAAAAAATTCCAACAGAAACAGGAAGTGGAAATCACTCTAGAAGCCTGCCGCTAGTGCTGAGTACTAATTACTCAGTAGATTACAACCAGACACCGGACGGAGGTATTGTACAATTAATTCACTCAGTAGTGTTCAGCAACTGTCCTTCTTTATCTCTTCCTCGTTCCACAAAAATATTCCAATTACCACAAATTAATTGAAGGAAAGGAAAGAAAAGTAAATTAGAGACACAACTGGGGACTCATTGACACTTATGGGTCTTATGGGATACGAAGGAAAGATCTCATAAATAAATTGTATGCCTATCCCAAAAGGATGTTTATTAAGTTTTGTCTGCCACCATAAGAAGTATAATAACAAAGAAAATCTAACTTAAGTTATGTTCTTTGATATAGGCAACAGCTCTTTTAACCAAGGGTATGGAGTATATCTCTCCGTTGACAATAATGTACACTCATTGTCTAAAAATTCTTACCTACTGTTTCATAGGAATTTATGAGTTATTAATGAATATCGCATGAGGTGGGCGTATTGACAAATTCTTCTCGCATATTTTACAGAAGGAGAGAAAAAGGCTTACTCTTCCACACTTCAGTCTGCAGACGTACTATAGGGAGTAGTCGGTGTCTGGTGAAAAGATGAAAACCAACAAGACATGATTATATTATAAAGAAATCTTTATAAAATCATGTTTACTTTATACCTGCATGATATAGGGTAGTTCTCCTCATTCTTTCAGCATACTGTTCAGGCAAAACCAAATATTGTTAGATTGCGTCACACACAACAATAAAATTTGTTCTTTTTTTTATTTTTTTGTTTTTTTTCCGTTAAGAGTTAATGCTGTTATTATTATGCCAAGATGTCAATTTTTGGTTATCTAATTAATTGATTTCTTGGATAGCACTTGGTGGAATTTACTAGTTAACATTTTTTCTAAAAAAACACTTGTTCCGAATTTCCACATATTCTGACGCGGTTATTCCTAGTCATTCTTGCCATCCTTGGAACACAAAAATTGCAGCCTTTCATTCGTTAATAAATAGATTATTAAATGTTCCTTTAAAAAATGAAAACTTTAAGAAAGAATAAGTTTTATAAAAATCATTGCAAGAAATAATGGGTATGATACTAGAATCATTTATAAATTATTAAATAAAAAACAACGAAAGTTGAATTTAAATGAAGTGTTTGCACTACTTGAGAAGACGGATGAGAAAGGTTGGAGAAAAATCCCATATATCCAACATATATCTTCCAATTTAACCCAACCCTTGAGGAATAAAAACATTGAACCAGCATTTTTTAATGCCAGAAATTTAAAAAAAATTATTAGTTAATAATAAGATTGGACGTAAAACAGATATATTAAAATCAAGTGGAGTGTATAAGATAAGCTGTGAGGACTGTCCGGGTATATATATAGTAAAGACTAAGCGTTCATTGAAACAACGTTTTGGTGAGCACATTAATTCAGCAAAATTAAATAAACCTACCTCTGGCTTAGCAAAACATTTAATTGACACAGGACACAAGTGCAAGGTAGAAAATGTAGAATTGATGCATAGATTGCGTGGCGGACGTGTATTAGATAAATACGAAATTTATCAAATTAAAAAATCCAAAATTGATGGCGGGATCTTGCTGAACGATCAGATAGATTTCACAAATAAAAGCCCACTTCTTGAACCAGGTCTAATGAAATTGTAATTGTGTATTTTGTTTCTTTTTTATTTATTCATTTATTTATTTATTTTTAATTTGCCTTTTTATCTATTTATTTATTTATTTATTTAGTTGTGTAGTTGTTGGTTACAGTCTCATATACACACAAGTATGTTTTTATGTTTTTATTTATATATTTATGTATTTTATTTATTTTATTTGTATACAGTAGATCAGTAGATATTCACATACACACGGATTGTTAATGTGTTATGTTTTGTTACGGTTGCAGCTTGCATTTTGAATAGAATTAGTTTAGTAGCTCTGAGGATGCTCTAAGAAGGCGAAACGCGTCAGCTGTTGTTTGTTAACAAACTTAATAAAAAAGTTTTTGTGGAAATTCGGAACAAGTGTTTTTTTAGAAAAAATGTTTTGGTTATCTGTTTATTTGAATTTCATTTATTTTCAGCTATTGTTCATGTTCCGTTAGTTATCTGATAATTACCAGAATTTTGTGAGTTTAAATCTAATTTCAATGCACTTATGAGCTCAGTTCCCCTTGTAACTTAGTCATGTAAGATATATAATAAATTCACCATGTGTTGAAAATTCATTGATAATACAAATTTATTTTATTTAATATCATCCGTATAACCACAAATCCGTGCTCTACTATAATCTGGCTGCGCAGATTACACATACTCCAACCATCCAGGTGATATGGATAGGTTAATTTAAATGGCATTGTTTCAATATACATTCCTCGCACGACTGTTTGCCTATGATGCCTAAACTAATCCAATCAGTATCTGTTAAGACGTAAATTGCTGTAGTTCTCCTTCTAATTAATATTGAATTTTGCATTGAAAGATATTTAACAGATCGACTCGTAAATCAAAGATAACGAAGAGGTATAGTGAATAACGTCAGCAAAAATAAAAAAAAATGTTTTGGAATGGAGATATTAGTTCGGAAACTTCTAAAAAATTCTAAAAATTTAAGTTTTTAAATCAAATTCCTATTAGCAGGTATTCTCATTTCTTTAGATTGTGACTATTTTAGAAAGATAAAGCCAACGTCAACTTTTTCATTTTTAGCTGCGTTTTTTTAACTGTTTCGCTCTAACAGTACTTGTTTTTTCTCCCTAAAATTCACTGACGAAAAATTGCAATATTTCGTTGAAAGTTGCTTAAATGTAAAGCAAAATAGTACGTTTAACAATTCTGTGCAAAAAAATTTAGAAGAGTTAATTCTCGTTAAAAAATTTCAATTTCTTTGAGCTGCAAATTTCCACTTTTCATCTTAAGTTATCGCATGTTGGGTTTCTGTCTTTTTTTTTTGACTATCAGAACCAGCTTAACACAAGCTCGCTGCAGTGAAACGTTTGATAGATAAACGGTCAACAATACATGCTTTTCATCATTTAGTCGGTGTTAGTATTAGTAGATATGTTAAACTAAACATAAACCGAACACCGGATAAAATGACATGCAACATAACAACAAAAATTAAAAAAAAATTAAATACAACAAAAACTTAAATATTATATAGATGTTTTTTTAAAACATGCTTAGAAACGTCAATAACAAAATTCTCAGCCTTATTATTAATAGTAATGCACATGCGATTAACAGGTTCATACTTGCTAAAGTTAGACCTTGAGGGGTTAACATGCAACAGAGGTAGCCTTCTCAAATTGTGCCTACCATCGCGAAAAGAGATTTTGTTAAGTATTAGAGAAGAATCAATATTCCCGTTTAAGAGTTGGTGTACAAAAGTTACATCGGCAACCATGCGACGTTTCACAAGCGAGTGCATATTTAGAAGCTTCAACCGATCCTCATAGGGTGGAAGAATTAATGAGTTATTCCAGGGTAGGTGCCTGAGAGCAAATCGTAAGAAGTTCCGCTGAACAGACTCGATACGGTCGATGTGTGTACCGTAAAATGGAGACCAGACCTGGCTAGCGTATTCAAGCAGTGGTCTCACAAAAGCAAGTTCACAAACGCAGAGTTATGGTAGGATTCGAAAACTCTCGTGACCAACGTTTTATAAAACCCAGGATAGAACTACTCTTTGATACCATGTAGTTTATATGGGGGATAAAATTCAGTCTTTGATCACATTTGACACCCAAGTCACAGACAATCGCTAACAGATTTAATCAGAGTGAAAACTTAATGTCGTCAGCTTATATCAAGACTTTACAGTGCCTCACAACAGAGACAATTTCGTCAATTGATAGAATAAAGAACCACGGGCCCAAGTAACTACCTTGAGGCACGCCAGACGAAGCCATCACGATTTTATAGATAGAATAGCGGAATAAGCTTTGGTATGTTCTGTTATCTAAATAATACTCCGTCCATTTTAGAAATGTGGGGGGAAACCCATACTTTTCCATTTTAAAGAGCATCACGGAGTGAGATAACTTGTCGAACGCTTTACTAAATTCTGTATAAATACAATCCGTCTGGTATCCTTTTAATCCGCCAATGGTATCCGAGACAAATTCCAACAAGTTAGTGGTTGTAGATCTGCCCGAAATAAATCCATGTTGGTTAGAAGAAAGCAAATTCTTGCAGAAAATTCATAGCTGAGAGTAATTGATGGATTCGAATAATTTAGGCATACAAGATAATTTTGCAATAGGCCTATAGTTAGAAATTTCATTTTTACTACCTTTTTTGTGGATAGGTATGATAAAGGAATTTTTCCATAGCTGCGAGAAACAACCGGTATCGAGAGATTTTTGGAAAATAATTCTTAGCGGAGCTGCCAGGGTAAGGCAGCAAGACTTAAAAAAGGCTGGAGGGATCCCATAAATATGATCGAGTATATCGGCATGTGAAATTGAAGAGACAGTGAATGAAACGTTATGGGAGTCGTTCATATGATTGAAGTTGCTATTTAGAGGTTGAAAATTTGACGAGGCAAATGCGTTGTCAAAAAATGAAGCAAACATTTTGCAAATTTCAGACGAATCATCGCTAGCAGTACTGCAAGGTATTGGGGTAGTTGTCAGTTTTTTTCTTCATATTAATAAACTTAAAAAAGATGCGTGGGTCACTAAATAATTTCGTTCGCATGCTTTGGACGTACTCATCATAAAGTGTAGAAGAAAGTTCTTTGAACTCATTATAGGATGCGAGGAAGTTATTATGACTTATAATATCTTTGTCCTTCATATAACTTTTCCACAGTTTATTCTTCCTATTTTTAAGACGTTTCAGTTCTTTATTGAACCAGGGCGGTGATGTTTTATGCAACCGCTGGCGCTCGCGGGGAACACGAGAAGAGAATAGATCAAAAAGAATTATGTAAAACTTAGAAACATCTTCATCGACACTATCGCAAGATAGTAATGTGTTTGAAATTAATAGCGGTAAGTCTACTAGATATTTCCGGGAAGTCAACTTTTCTAAAATTGAGAAAGTATTGTGTTTCGTCACAATTTGTCAAGTTTTCGGTTTCATAGGAATACGTAATTAGTATAGGGGGGTGGTATTTGTCAAGAGTAGAAATTAAAACGGGGCTAGGTTCAACTAATAAGTTATCCGCGTCAGTAGAAAATACCAGGTCTAACTGCCCCATATTATTCTTAACATTACTGATTTGGCTGAGACCAAGAGATGAAACAGTGTCAAGGAAAAGTGATTCTCTTGCTGTCAAGTTGTTAAGTGGAAGATAGTCATCGTCTTCTTCATTAAGTACACATTGTATATTGGGTAAGTTAAAATCACCAATTAGTAGTAATTCATCAAAGATGGAACTTACCATGGATAAAGTTGGATGTTGAAATGAGCAGGTCGTAAATATTCTGCCCTTTGTCATCTATATTATTTATGGAGTCTGGAGGAACATAGCAACAAAGTATGTATAAGTCATATTTTAAGAGAAACAACGTAAGAGCTATAAGTTCGATGTCAAGAGTGTTGGAGAAACACGCTAGGTTTACGCTGATTTAATTTGAATTTTCTCACTTTCAGGATACAAACCTAGGTATCTAAGTTGAAGCCCTTGCTGAGTACTGACTCCTCTTAAAAACCAACTCATATTATTAAAAGTTATTTTGATTATTACTGCATGTCTGTCTATCCGTTCGTCCGTCTGTCTGTTTGTCCGTCCTCACGATAGCTCGAGAACGTGTTCATTTACAATTGGTTTTTTTTTTTATTAGTAAATATAAATTCGAAAATGGACAACTCGTCAAGTCTTTCATAGGGATGCCATACTAAAATTTTGTTTTGACTATTTTGTACACGGCGTTTTCATTATTCTTTTTCGCATGACATGAGGTTTATTTTGTACCCCAAAACAGTTTTTGTTATACTTGCTATATATAGTAGTAAGTTGGGACAATTATGTAAAAAGACAACCTAAGGAATACGTCTAAATATGAACACAAATGTCCTACATCGGCACTGTTATCCACCAAAAATAGACTAGAAGAACAATCAATTTTTACATTCAGTGAAAATATAACGATGATTTCGTATGTTCCAATAGCCAAGAAACATATGATTGTGGTAAGTACCGAGCATTATAATGCTAGCGATGAAACAAACAAATTCAAACCGGAGATGATGCTACGTTATAATCACACTAAGAGATCTGTTGATACCATGGATAAGATGGTCTATGAGTATAAAAATAACCAGCAATTGATGGCGATTTGTATTGTTCCAAAACTTTTGGATTTTGCTTCGTTGAACAGCTTCGTTCTATGGACTACAAAAAATCCACTGCTAAAAAAATGGTTATCGAAGGAAGTTCTAGTTGAATCTAGGAAAAGAACTTATAAAACCTACCATTCAAGAAAGTCTGAAAAATCGACCGAAAAACTTACCTAAACGTATTTTTGCAGTTATGTCTAAACTAGTTCCAGAAGTAGGAGGAGAAATGTCAAATCAGGAAACCATTTGACCCCGATCTAAGGACAAAAATGCCGAAAATCATGTCAACGTTGTTTTAAATTGATATGCCCTGATCACAGCATTACAAAAAATTTATACAGTTTGCACTTTATTTGCGAATGAAGATTAAGAATTTTTTTTATTCCTTTATACCTTTAATTTAAAATATAAGCAAACTTTGTAAAGTTAAGTTATTATATATAAAAAAGAAGTTTTTTAAACTTTTTACTGTGTTTATTATTTTACAAAGTGTTAATGTACAATTCAGTCATTATAGTAACCGTGGGGTACATTCTGTACCCTTAACGGTGGATGTGGAAGTTTCAAACATATCGTACGAGAAAGGTTAATGTAGTAAATGTAATTTCAACAAGTAAAAAAGCTAGAATTGACCTAATAAGACCAAATCATATGATACCCGAAATGAATATCCGCATGTAATTTTCTATGGTCACCTCCCTGTGTAAGTATTTTTTTTGCAATTGTTTTTCGCATATATTTCTAAAGTGGTTCGCCGGACAGTAAAAATGGTTGTAATTAATTTCATTATTCTGAAGAACCTTTCAGTACATTAAAACTGTTTAGGACTCCACCGTTTAAGCTGGAAAATTTTCATCTTTATTAGACTGAAATTCATTGGAAAAAAAAACGTTTCTTTTCCCAATGAATTTACAAAATGCATTGAGATGCAGAAAAAATACCGAACTTTTCGAACTATCGATCAGAGAGGTCTCATCAGTGTGCTAATCTTTGATCGCGTACCAAAGAGGTTCGATGATAGAGGTCACCCAATTGCACATATAAATACTTTTTAACAAAAGCAAGTGTGGAAGATTTGCGGTTTTTTTTTCGAAAATAGTAAATATATCGGAAATTTTATGTATCCCAGATTCCAAAAAATGGGGCTTATTTGATGAAAAAGAAGGTATACTTTCCATAATTTCATGAAATTTGAATTGTTTTACGAGAAAAAGAAATAGAAAACTGAAAAATTGGTTTTCCACCATTTTCCCGGAAAATTTGGGGTGATGTTGAAAAATGCCTTATACGAAAGTGTTAGATATTTTTATTATCCATAACTTTTGCGAAGAATATTTTCCGCTAGGAAGTCACATTTCGCCGAAACTCTCGCAAAAAAGCACTTCCAATCCCTTAACACCCCCCCCCCTCCCCCTGCCAATTTCGCAGTTTCACTTTACCTCGTGTTTAATATTTAAATGAAAATAACGTTAAATCTATTTATAATGACACTCCCACTCGTTATTTACTGACGGATTGAAAGTGAAGTTCGATTTATAAAAAATTTATCGCGAAGAACCGCTTTTGTTAGAATATCAGCTAATTGCTCTTCAGTACGAACGTAACTTAATTTAAATATTCGTTTTCGACACATTCTCTAATATAATGATACTTGATGTCAATGTGTTTAGTTTTCTTGTGATGCTCCGTAATGTGCGTCAAGCGACTAGCGCTTTGATTGTCCATGTTGAGTGGCGTTGGATTCTTCAAGTCAACATGAAGTTCTTGAAGCAAGCTTTGAAGCCAAGTTACTTCTTGAGAAGCATCTGATGCTGCTACATATTCCGCTTCAGTTGTTGAACGCGATACGCATTTTTTTCGATGCGATGACCACGTTACAGGACCTCCAGCCATCAGAGTAATGTAACCTGTCGTCAGGATTCGTTTCACCGCCGTCCAATGTTCTTTTCCAGGGTTATTGAGGAATCGACTAACTTGACTCACCGCGTACATAATGTCCGGCCGTGATAAAATTGCCGCAAACATAAGGCACCCAACAGCTTCTCTGTACGGTATGTCTTGCATAGACTCTTTTTCCTTGTTATTTGAAGGGCTCTGCTCATTAGAAAGAGGAGCATTTGGATCTGCTGGTACTGAATTCGGTTTGCAATCTTGCATACTAAATTTGGTTAAAATTCGATTAATATACCCTTGTTGGCTAATGAAAACTGTTTTCGTTTTTCTGTCTCGTTTTATTTCAAGACCAACGAAATAACTCGAGTTCCCGATAGTTATTTCGAAACGCGCATTAACTTCTTCAACAACCACGTTCATTAAGTGTTTTGATTTAGACATCATTAGTCCATGGTCAACATAGAGAGCGAGATAAATCTCTTCCCCATTGATGTTTGAATAGAAAACATATCTATCAGCATTCAATTGTTTGAAACTTAATTTCTTAATAAACTCCACGATTTTCTTATTCCTTGCTTGAGTCCGTAGAGGTTCTTATTAAGTTTGCAAACGAGAGTAAGATCTGTGCTGGTGAAACCTTCAGGTTGAGTCATAAAAATTTCTTCTTCTAACTCTCCATTCAGAATTGTTGTTTTTACATCAAATTGTTTAATTTCAAAATCATTAACAGCAGCTAATGCTAGAAGAACTCGAATAGAATCAAATCGAACTACAGGTGAAAAAATCTCTGTGTAATCAATTCCTTCCTTTTGCGAATATCCCTTTGCACATAATCTGGCTTTGTGCCGTTTTATCGTACCATCGGGATTGAGTTTTAATTTGTAGACCCATTTGCAGCCTACACGTTGGCGATTCGGTGGTAGTGACTGTATTGTCCAAGTTTCGTTCTTCTTCAATGATGCAATCTCTTCGTTCATAGCTTGTTGCCATTCTCTTGCATTCTCACTATATATAGCCTCCGTGTATGTATGTGGTTCTATTCTATTTTTTGTGCCACATGAAATAGCAATTCGCTCAGTCCATTGTTATAAGTCAGTGGGCTCAACTTCAATTTCAATATCTTCGGGTAAATCTTCTGCGTCATCAAGATATTCGCCCGAATCATTGGCTTCTCCGTGGTTTTCATCCAGCAAATGTTGTCATTTTCTCTCTCCATTCCCTGAACCATTTGCTCTTCTATTTTCGGATCAACTATTTTTCTCATGTCGTATGATGAGAAGTGTTCTTCATCCAGACCAATATATTTTTGGAACTCTGTGTTGTCGTTTTCATTAAAATTTACATCTCGCGCTATTCTTACTTTTCTAGAATTTCTATCGAATAATCTATAGTTCGTACTGTAGCTGTCATAACCCACGAACTTCAATTTTCTCGATTTACACTTGAACTTTGAACGGAACTGTTTTGCCACGTGTGCAAACGCCGTTGCTCCAAATTTTCGCATATGCGTAAGAGTCAGCTCCTTTCTGTCCATTTTTCATACGGTGTCTTCGAATTATTTAGCATGCATGGACATCGATTGAGTGTGTAAACGGCTGTATTTACTGCCTCAGCCCATAAAGAACGTTGGAGATCGTCCTCGTGCTTTCTATGATCGATCTAAGATCGCGTTCAGCACTTCCGTTTTGTGGTATACGGCGTGCTTTTTTCATGAATAATGCCGTGTTTTTTTAAATAGTCTATAAATTGTTGATTTATAAATTCTTTGGCCATTATTACTGCGAAAAACTGTTAATTTATTGCATGTTTGCTTCTGCACCAAATTTTCAAACTGAAGAAATTTTGAAAATACATCACTCTTGTGTTTGATAAAATAATATGTAAACCGGTATGAAGTGCAATCATCTTTGAAGAGAACGAAATAGTCTGCACCGCCGACAGAAGTAGTTGTCATTTTTCCACAAACATATGAGTGTATATACTCGCCTGGTTTCTTCGCACGATCTTGCAAATTATCTCTGTAAGGTTTGATATGTAACTTCCCAAATTGGCACGGTTCACAAAAGAGACCCTTGATATCTTTTATTTTCAACCCCCGTATTTTTCCTTCATCGGCCATTTGTTTTAGACTAGAAAAGTTCAAATGACCCATACGTTCGTGGCACAGGGTTGCGGGATTTACTGTAGCGAGATTTGCTTGCTCAGTACCAATTATTCTAAAAAGCATCTTGTAACACTGATTCTTCAGCTTTATTCAAGTCGCGAGTAATCCCTTGTTTCGAACTGCGATCTCGTTTTTATCGAAGATCACCTCTAAATTTTTATTCGTTACTGCTCCAATTGAGAACAAATTTTTCCCCAGTCTCGGCACGTACAAAGTATCTTCGAGGGTACGTCGTTGCCATCGTCCCTGCACTAATGCCTTAATTTGAATTGAGTCAATTCCCTCAGCATACACAATCGAGTTATCACCTAGTTGCAGTGATGTTTCAGATTCTGTCAGTTTCAAATCCAGGAACCACTCCTTATGTGAAGTCATATGTTTAGAGGCACCGCTATCTGCTAACCAAATATTTTCGCAGCCTGTTACCGATAAATTTTTGATTTCGACAACCAATGCTTGATTTTTATAAACATTGCCATCTTCTTTATAGTGTGATCCCAATCTCTTCCTACACTCCGACTTGAAATGGCCCTTCTTATGACAAAAATAGCATTCCACATTTTTTTTGTTCCTTTTATTAATCTTATAACTGTTTTCGTGATGCGTTTTTCTTGAATTCTCCACCTTTTTTATATTTAAAGTGGTAAATGCCGTGGCCATATCATCCCAAAACATTTGCATCTGTATCTATATCGCTTAATGTTTCTCCTACGTCAACTAGCGCTTGAGCCATTGATTCGACCTTGCTTATATGCTGAGCAATCGTGTCTGTTCCGGTCATCCGGTAGTTGAAATATTGTTGTTTGAATGTTACCTTATTTATCGCAGAACGTTGTTCATGAATTATTTTCAACCGTTTCCACATATTTGGTGCTGTGGTTCAAGCCATAAGTGTTTGTAAATGCTCAAATTCCATGCTCGTAGAAATTATGAGCATTGCCTTAGCATTCAAATCGTCCCATTTTTTCTCGCATCATCATCTGGTTCCGGACGAATCGATATTTCCTTGATTAAATCGAGAACCGCTTCTACTCGAAAAAGTATTTCCATCTGATATTTCCAGAGCTGGAAATTTTTCCCATCGAACTTTTGAAGGTGAAAATTCTTAAGCTTGTCCATCATGACCTCACTGTCCCAATTTCCAGCCACCAAAAAAACAAATTGAATTGGTAGCGTTCTGCGATGTGACGATTTTTATTTTCACTATTCACACACTGATTATACGTTCATGCCCTGAAGCACTGGGCCCATAACCTTTTGATTTTTAAATAAAAGTTGACCTTTTTTGTGTAAAGAACTTTTATTATTTTTAATAATTACACGATAAAAACATTCTCTTTAGGAGACGATGTAATTGACATGACGTACAGAAAAAATAAAATAAAAACATAAGACGTACATATGATAAAACAACATTAGTAGGCAATGACATAGTCTACTCGATTTAAATGAAAATAACGTTAAATCTATTTATAATGACAATTATAACCTTAACAAAATTTTCCGTCTGGTTACCTGTTATTATTTTTTTTCCATTTTAGCCCTCACAATCTGTTTTGGCACTAGTCTAGTAGTATCGATTAGACCTAGACTTTTTTTTGTACCAACAATTTGAATCAAAACATTTTAGATGGACGCAGAACATCACCTTGTGAAGCAATGCAAATGTATCATCTCATCCTAAGGGCTTATAGTAATGTGTTATGGACAGATTGCCGATGATTCAACAAGATTAAAGCGAGTGAATTTTGAGATACCGAATTATGCAATTCACTAAATTATTTGAATAAACTGAAAATTAGAAGCTCTGTAATGACTTCTTCTTGATATATTAAAAATTCTCTACGGCTTTTAAAATCGCCTCCCAGTATGTCAGTACAATTTCTTTACTTTAATGGTCTCATTTCAGGAAAAACTTCCCGGTGTTTGTGAATATAATTGATTCAAAGTCACCAGATTTTATCATCCTAGTGAAACCAAAAGTAAACTTCATTTCCAGGAGGAGTGTCAATATTCAAATAATAAGGCAAGTAGATATGTAAGTGATCTTAGAAAACGTTGTGAAAATGCATAGCTTAACTTTTAATGTGCATTGGCAGTGAAGCAAAGCCGGTCGATAACAGAGGAGTATACTATAATTTTCCCCGTGGATTATTTAATTTTGTCATAAACAAAGGCAAACATTGAGGTCTCTAGTGGTGCTCGGGTGAATAGAATCTACCAGTCATTTTCAGCATGAAATGCAAGCAGCGTTATTGAATTTTGTTAGTACAATTTACATAGTTACATAATAGCTCACCCATAGATGTCCGGGTGAGAAGGTTTTTACAAAAAAAAAGAAAGAAGCGTAAATTTCGATGGGGGCAGATAGAAATTCAGGTATTTTAGATGGGCCGAGATTCTCCAATGGTACTAGTGTTAACAACATTAGAAGTTGGCTTCTAGCGAAATGGGGTTGTAATGGACCTGTAGTTATGAGGGCTTCATTTTCGTTTATTTAAAAGAAATATTTAAGGTTGCAAATAAAAGGGCGGTTGTTAACTGCTGTTTATGTTATGGTGGCTGTTTCCAGCAGTGCTGCTACTTTTGATGGAACAATGACTATTCTATTCGGATTGCGTCTGAAAGAGTTGCATTCGCATTTACGTGGAAATTTTTTACAACTCTTTGGGAATTACAAGGAAGTGCAAGGTTTTAATTATATTAAAATTGCAGATGGCAGTGGAGATTTAAAAGATTATTATTAATGAGATAAATTATAACAGTATTACCAATAAGTGATTTTTCCGATTTACATAATATACCTATTTTTCGATAAAAAAAAATGGTACGGTTATAGTCAAGTGTGATAGAGAAGCCATATTCGACGCATAACTGTTATTCCTTGTAGTTAATTTTTTACTATATAAAAAACAAATACTTTAAAAAAATACAATTTCAAAAATGGACTAAATAAGGCAACTACTTCGCAGGGTTGCCATACAAATATTTCGTTTTTTAGTATACTATATTTGAACGCTAGCTGACAACGAGACACGTAGAGAGCTGTAATTTCGTACACGGTATTTTCATAGCAATAGTAGATAAAATTTGAAAAATGGACTAAATCGGGCAACCCTTTTTTGTGTTTCCATACTAAATTTGGGGTATTCACTATATATTTGGAAACTGTCTGAAAACGCATCAACACGAGGGGAGCTCAAATTTTATACACGGCGTTTTCATAGAAAGTGCAAATAATGTTCAAGAATGGACTAAATAGGGCGACACCTTCTTGATGTTTCCATACAAGCATTGCCGTCTTTATGTTCCAGGCCGTGACATCGAATTCTTTGAATGTATTAGAGTGGTACGATTTCGTACTTCTTTTAGCATTTGTTCTTATGGAAAAATGCATTACTTTCAACTTCAACCTTCTGCACAATGTAAATAAGCCTTCGTACTAAAAGTTTTATTCAGGAATTTTGTTATTGAATTCCTTGTGCATTTACCAGTATATAAATCTAAGTACTTTCTTTAAGAAAATTCTTTATATTTTATTACTCAAACATAACACTACACATAAAAATGAGAAAATGCGTTCAATTCTGTTGCCTTCATACCAACTTTCATTTCTCTATGTGTTTTCTCACAGAGAAATGAAAGCTCATTTTAAAGTGGGAGCAAATAGTTCTTAAATCAGATCTACTTTTGTTTGAAACTGATTTTCTTTTGAAAATGTATTAAAACCTAAAGTATAAATTATACAACCATAAAGCCAACAAAATTTCCTATAAAATAGGCTAATATTTGAATAACCTTTGAATTATAATTTAAAAGTTATGAAGAGTTAAACACAGAAAACCGTTGCCGTCCGTTCGATTCACAGCGCAGTGAGCAAGCGCAGCTTGTGAAAATATGAGGAGAATGTGTAGCTCTGCCGATTCATTGATTAAAAAATACTTTGAGTCATGTTTGAAATGAAAAAACTGAATTATTTGATATGGAATGTGGGAAATATTTTTAAATTGATAGAAGCATTACGGGATAATATATAAAAATGGTTAACATTGTCTTTTTGTCTTTATTATACTTAAGAAGTTACTGTGTGTTAAACATCGAAAAACTTATTTTTTTCATATAACTCAATAGGCAAGCTCAAAGCTCTGATTGTTTTCCAGTGTGATTTGTGGTATGAAGGCAACAGAATTGAACGCATTTTCTCATTTTTATGTGTAGTGTTATGTTTGAGTAATAAAATATAAAGAATTTTCTTAAAGAAAGTACTTAGATTTATATACTGGTAAATGCACAAGGAATTAAATAACAAAATTCCTGAATAAAACTTTTAGTACGGAGGCTTATTTACATTGTGCAGAAGGTTGAAGTTGAAAGTAATGCATTTTTCCATAAGAACAAATGCTAAGAGAAGTACGAAATCGTACCACTCTAATACTTTTGCAAGTAGCAAAATCGTTTTGTGTCATGGCCTGGAACATAAAGACGGCAATGATACAAGCCTTGGTTTATCACCATATATTTGGAAACTGTCACGGCGTTTTTATGATTATTGCAAATACGAGTTCAAAAATGGACCAAAGCGGCTCATACGTTTTTGTTGTTGCCTACAAAACTTTACTATTGTAGTTGGTAGCTGCCCGAGAATGCTTCAAGGTGGAAAGATCATATTTTGTACAAGGCGTTCTCATAAGAATCGTAAATACAGATCGAAAATGGAACTAATCGGGCAACGCCTTCGTAGAGTTGCCATCCAAAAATATCGTGTTATACTGTATATTTGAGCACTGCCTTTGAACGCGTCGATGTAGAGAGCTACACTCTCCCATACATATGAATGTATGCAGGCCACACACACACACACACACACACACACACACACACACACACACACACACACACACAGAGTGAAACAATACAGTACGGAATCGCTCCGTCTAGTCAGATAATTACTTAGATATTATGCATTTCTGAGCATCCCACCCCTTCCCATCTAATTATCTATACATATAATCACCGGGCCAGGCCGACGGTGTAGTATATATATATAATGTTTTTTTTCAGCAATACAATTGTCATTGACGGGCAAATGGATTGGACCATGGCAGGATGTACATGTACGGCGATTCTCTAACTGGATCACTAGATGTTGGCCGTACATTTACGGGGATACCGCTGAAATCCGGAATAAAACTATTCCATTATTCAATTAACTTAAATTGTAGCGGGATCTAGTAGTAATGAGGTATAAGAATTAAGTGAAGTGTTCGAAATAAGTGAAGTAAAGAATTTCAGAAATTTACATTTACATATGTTCTTATAATCAATATTCAATTTAGCTGGCAGAGATTTGATTCACAATTTTAAAGATCAAAATCGAAAAATTTGTAACAGATCAGCGGAAGCATCATGAAAAGCAACGGCAGTAAGTTCTAATAAGTTAATTTTATGAATTGAGGTGAACTCCTCGACTTTCTTATGTAGAAATATTCGACGCAAATGAAATTGAGACAGCAATAATAAATAATTCGTTCCTTAGATATGCATATTAGTTCCATGAATTCTTTTCATTTTATGTGCAGTCATCAATGGTATGTATACACATTGAAAGGTAGACGACAGGTAGGAGCTATTACTTCTCTCGAAATAGGATTTTTATCTACCAACCGATTTTTTTTGTCATCCTACGGGATCTATCGAAGCTTTTGCAGAGTGAATTAGGAATTTCTTAAATTACTGAATCTTGTTCTTATGAGTGAACATACATCACATAAAAAAAAAATCAAAATTTCAATGAAATAGCCAGAATAAATTCATAACCTTTTTTCATTCTCATTGCACCTACAAATTAGTCCATCTATAGATGAAGTATTTATGATACTAATGAAATCGTACTGCCTACAATATATTGAAGGGTTTTACTAAAATAACCCAGAAAGAACAGCATCACTAATAAAATACCAAGACTGATCACGGAGCTTATCTAATGGTAGTAACAAATTACAATTGAGGAGTTGTAGTTACTACCACTACTCTCGCTCAAGCTACAGATTTGCATTTGTTGTTTTCAGCTAAGTATAAAACTCAGATAAAACTCTCTTTCGGAAGACAGTAGGAAGACAGTAATCGGCTAAAGCTAGACGCTGACTGACGCGGTGGTGATGGCTGTGGCGGTGTTAAGGCGGTTGGAGTAACGAAGCGGTTGCGGTGGTAACCACTCACACTGGTGTGGTGGCGATTACGATTTTTTTTAATTTGCTTCATTTTGATACGATTTCTGAAAAGAATCATTACTTCTTAAATTAGTGGAAATACTGAAGAAGAACTTTTGTTATTTATGTTTGCATTATGCGAAGATGAAGAAAAGTAAGTATTTCTGATTATATTATAGTTTACTTTTATGTAGCTAAGTTTTTAAATTATTTTCTATTATAGAAACGAAGTTTAAAAAGGAAATGGAGCTGTGACATCAATTTAAGCCGAGAAATCAAAGGAGGATTTTATATCTTGTTCGCAGATTTGCCGAAAGATGAAAAGTGGTTTTATCAATTCTTTAGAAAAACGGAGCCCAGTATTAATGAATAACTGGGTTATATAGAAGAGGATATTCAAAAGTATGTTACGAATTTTCGTTGTGTCGTACTGCAGTACAACGTCTGGCAATTACTCTACGGTAGGAAAAGTATATATTTTAATATTTTAATTCATATATGTATTTCATTCTTTGTTTGTGATAAATGCTTACCTTTAGGCAATTCATCAATAGAGCCATTACCATCGCTACGAACATATGTTGCAGATTTTGGAATTTTTAAAAAAGGCCTTAGAAAAACCATATGTTTTGCCCATGCCCAAGTTTTTTAAGCGTTTTTTTTTTTTTTGCTGCTTGGCCTGTATGGGTTTTTATACTTCTTAAATGTTTGCTGTAAGAATCTCTTAGATTTTCCAATGTTTTTTCAGTTCGTCTCCTGAAATTTTCAAAGAAAAATAATTAAAATTATTATAATTCATAAACAAAATATGTTTTCAAATTTCTACCTACTGGTGACAATTGGCAGTAGCTACAGAGGAGGATTTACTACTATAGGCTGCATTGTTCGAAAAGTATGTCAAATAATTTGGTAACGAATGCAATCTACTTATTTACCCGAGCCTATAAGACAAACATGGGAAGCATCAGCCAATGGATTTCTAGAAAAATTGAAACTTCCGAACTGTGTCGGAAGCATACACAATTAAGTGTCCTAAAAAAAAAAACGGATCTATGTACTTTTCTTATTTGAAAAAGTTTTCGATTGTTCTATTGGCTATTGTTGGACCTGATTAAAAATTTATATGTATATAGATGTAGGCGGTTATGGGAAAAACATTGAAATTTGAAAATGAACAGTTTGCTCTTCCGGCAGCAAAATCATTACGAATCAAACAACAACTACACCCTATGTATTGATTGGTGACGAAGGTTTCCTTTTGAAAACATACCTTATGCGGCCATTCGATACTTGTCTCAGTACGGCTAGACGAGTGGTGGAGAATGCATTTGGCATTCTTTCTCAAATATGGAGAGTTTTTTCCAGGCCGTAAGAAACCAATGTAATAATAACAATAAAAATAATTCGAGCAGCTTGTGTAATTTTGTAAGATTTAAAACTTGAGAATCTCCTGAACCTCAAATAAAAGCTTTTTCAAATTTTAAATAACATGTAAAAACATAAAGAAATGAGGTAAATGAGTCAAAACTTTTTATATTATTTTAACAAAGAAAAAAGATAAATACATTTTATATCTTTTTTCCTTTTCAATTTCGTCCCATATTTATTATTTTTTTTTTTATTTTGTTTTTCGTTTTCATTACGCAAATTATACGAAATTGGATATTTTCTCACAAGTTCAATCACTTGTTCATATTCCATTCTGCACGTGCTACTTATATACTTGGACCTTATCTGTTTAGTTTGTTCCTAAGAATTCGCCCATTCAGCTTTACTCAGGTAAGGCCCAGCCGATAAGCTTATGAAAGATTTGCATATTTACGATTAGTAAAGATCTATAACGAATATAATGAGCGGTTATTGGAAAATAAATTTCCCCTTAATGCTATCAAGTCAGCAGTTTGCCTTTCTATAGAACCAATATCCAGTCAACTGATTTAGCTGATGTTTTACTTAACAGCAGTCCTTACCTCTTTCAGCTTCGTCAAAAAACTACTACATATATTTCAATGAGTCCGAATTGAGTTAAGGATTGAGCTAGCGTTAAGTTTTGTTGGCTGAGTTAACTCGATGCTGTTTCCATGAACGGCTTGACTTGAGTTAACATATGCCTAATATATTTCATACAAAGTTTCTGGATTTGTATTGAATAAGCCGCAGTACTTTAACTAATACTTACACAAAACCCAACTCAACCCGACTGGTTTCGTGGAGTTAATATGGATTGAACGAAACTTAACTCAATTCTCGTTTCCATGAGCGCTAATTCGAATCCAATTCGGATTGAACTCTGCAGGGAAACATAGTACTGGTGACTCGATAGATTAGAGAAATTATACGGCTGCTCTCATTTGAGATAAGCCTTACATTGGTGCGAACACTCATTATACTGCACTTCTTTTACGGAACCTAATTTCTTACATTGGATTTAAATTGCAACCGAAAACTTTCTGATGCTTGTTATGACTTAATACTTTCAAATATCACTTGATTCAGAATGATAAATTCACGATGATAATTCGTTATAGTTAAAAAATAAAATCTAGCGCCACAAGACAATATAGTTGCCAAGAGTTTAATGGAAGAATTGATTGCATTATTCTAACTCCAGACAAGCAACTATTTTAAGTTTTTATTAATAAAGTTGCATTTGGTGTTTACGTTCATTCTTAATCAATTATAGTAAAATTTCTGTTCGATTCAATTTGAATAAAAACTAATTTTACTTTTCGAATTGAAGCATTACCTGAATACTAATAAAAACTTAATTTATTGCCATCTTTATAGCTCCATCCACGGCATGAATTTAAGATAAATCGCTTCAGTTCCCACATTTCGGAAAAGTACACAGAAGTAGAATGGCTGCCATAAGTTACTCCATAGGACAAATAATGACAATTTTCATCTAGCTGTTATATTCTTGAGAAAAGAAGAAAAACCTTTTTAATGGAGTTGCTACATACAGCCATACATACATACTCAGATAATATTGTCACATGGTTTTCAATGGAAATGGAGTTGACCATTTGATTTATTGGTCCAAAAAGGCTTTCCAGACATCGTTGCATTGGGTCATCTGAATTGAACTTCAAAATTAATTTGGTTACATATGTGGGGACACATAGTTTATGGAGCTATTAGAACAATTGATAAGCTTTATCTTATTATTCTTCTTGTTTTCTTATGTGTTTCTTCATCTTTAATGAGAATTGTGCCAGCTGTATATCTGAAATTAATTGTATATATAGTATGTCTTAAATTAATTTCATGTTGCTGCTAAAGGAACCCATTATTGGTAATTCTAAATCACACTTCATAGGATCATAAAAAGGGGTAAGGATCGATGGCACAAGCTCCGCCATCTCTGTCATTTATAATTTGGCCGTTAATTCTGTCCACACATTTATCCATTCCGCCCACTTATTCCTAACTACATAAAGAAGGCGGAAAATTTTATCTTGATTAAGCAAGTGAAATGAGGACCAATTTATTTATAAAAAGTCTCACCATAGTTTTCGTACCGCAAAACGGAGGGAATTTCTAATTAGCTTAAGTGACAAACGACTGAATTACAATCCCATTTACCGATGCATTTGAATTAAGTTTCTTGTGTACAGTTATGACCGGAAAGAAATTAGCAATATTTATGCAGGTGCCTCTGGGAGTGCTTTAGTATTGAAAAATAAGAATATGTAGTCCCGTTCATTAAGCAGAATTTATAGCGATGTTTTTGATTTATCATTGAGTTCAGGAAACTCATTTGTTTTCATAATGGTTGGGTTAAAAGTTTGAAAATTTATTTAATTTTTGCAGTACATTTTGTTTGTTTGGAAAATAATACAAATAATAGTTATGGAATAACAACAATAATTTATAAAGGAAATCTTTGCTACGTTCCAGCTAAGCGTAACAAAGTTTTCAGGGAAAGGTATGGTTCTAGTTATTCTATAAAATAAAAGTCATATAGGGTTCCATGTAATGTTTTCTCCTGGAGTGCGAAACCTATTAAATTACACAAAACGTCTGGATCTTAATTGCGTGAAAATGTTAGAGAATATCGTTAGGGTCCGTACTACGTGTAAGCCAAAACACAGTGAGAGCGACACAACAATCAAAATCAAGGTCACCGTAAATTGGTTGTTGTCAAAGAATTGAATATATGGTAGTCCCATATTACTTAACATAATGAGGGTGACGCGACAAGTTGCCCACAGAAAGATTCAGAAAATCTTTTGTTCAGAAGCACGAAATTCACTTACCTGTTTGCCCCTATTACCTAAACTGGTTAATTAACCAGTTAATTACATGGGTAATATTCTCGTTAAATAATTACATATTTAACTGGGTTAGCACTATTGGTTATTTTTTTGGTGAAGTATTTTGGCTTGCTAACTGGTTAGAGAAGTAGACATAACGCATTGAAATCTTACCTCAGATTTAAAGTGACGCACGTCACTGTTTCGTGAACTCGATTGTTGATATTGAAATGTTCAAAATACATTGAATTTTATAAATTTATTGCATTTTCTTTTCTTTCCCTGTAAAAAAGAAAATATTTTCTGAAAAGACCAATAAATTAAAAAAAAAAATTCCTATTAACACTATCTGGAAATTTACCCTATATATGTAAACTGCAATTATTTACATTTTCACAAGATGTGTGCAATTGCACTGACAGCAGCAAATTGTTGACGGTGATGTTTGTACTTTCGCTAGACTTTGGTTGCAGGAACAAGTATCCACCCACATTTGCGCTTTCACAAGAAAAAAACAATAATATCTTGTTAATATATATACGTTTCGCTTTCTCAACTAGTGTTCTACGTGTAATATAACACACTAGCACAGAAAGTAAAACATTCACGTGACTTAAATTTTTCAATGAAACATGATGTAGCGTTCCTCAACCCGCACATGCTTGTGCCGGAATTACTAGGCTAAGGCGCGGGGTTTTCACCCCAGCATGGACAGGCACAATAACTCAAGGATAATATGAGTCAGTCTTTCCTAAGGCTGCCATCTGTAAAGTCCTTAAACTACGACAACAAGCAACTAAGGAAATGGGTTCAAATTGTTATTCATAGTGTCTTTCTTTATTTATTTATTATAAAATTAGTCAGTTTACAAAAAACAGTAAAAAATAACAAAAAGGAGATTCGAAGTGTTTGTAGCTAGGGTAAAGGATATGCTTCCAAAAAAATGCTTATCTGGAAGCAATCTGAAGTAATTTTGAAGCAAATATTGAATGCGAACGTGATAATGCAAGTTTCTCATGTTGACATCTTACAATTAGTCATTGTAATTCACAGAGTTTTAGAAGACATTTGCTTTGAGAAGTTGATTATATATATAATGCTAAACTTTAAACTATGTTATTTTCATTTACTTCACATAATCGTAATAGTCAAACTTTAAATTTTCTGTAATTAACTGTAACTATTTGTTCCGACACTGTAGCAGCTGCAATCGTGCAGAGTGTCCAATTTGCTTCACACAAAGTGCTTCAAAAGCTATTAAAACGAAGCTAAAAGGAAGTGCTTGTTTCTGCGGATATGCAATTTTAATATTTTTATGAAACTGAAGCACAATCGAAGCGCTTTGTGTTTCCGCAGGAACGCTTAAAAAGGACTTTAAGAGAGCTTTTTTTCCCGCTGGGTAATTAAAGGAACTAAAATTAGTAACTTATTATATTTAGTGTGCCATATAGCTTTCAAAGTAGTTTGTTTTCTTGGGAAAGATGAAGCTACATGGCGAGAGACTTTAACTTCAAGAGACCAATTTCTCGATCTCTGGACACCCAGAGACCCATTTATACACTTTGGAGATGCAAAAATTCTCTAAAGATACCAAATTACTAGAGATTAAATGATGATGACCAATTTCGTAGGATTTCATATTCTGAAAAACTTTTCAGTGCAATGAAATCATCTAGGACTGGTTTTTTTCACAGTATACGTACAAATATTAAATTTTTATATGGCAACTACAAGAAACTGTTGCCCGATTTAGTCCATTTTTGAAATTATATTTACTATTTTCATGAAAACACTGTGTACAAAATTTGAAATTTGAACAAAACTAAATTCAATTATCGTGCCATGAATACTAATTCGGATTCAATTCGGATTGAACTCCGCATGTAAACATAGTAATTGTTGCTTTACATCATCATTGCTCTGAGGTAACAGTTCGGTTCTTAGCTTCCTTCTTTAATCAAATTTGGCACATGTTTCATCAGATATCCATATTTTCCCGTCTTTCAATTCTTAATACCTTTGCCCAGGAAGCGAGTCAAGAGCTTTCACTTATGCAGCAACAACAAATAGAACCCGAGCAATATCAACAAGAAATAAACCTCTCAGCCACAAATCTCTGTATTACAGGTATTACATATTAATTTTTCACTTTCAACCTAGACAGCTCTCATAAATAGTGTACTATAAACCACGTCGGCCTCATCCTCAAAACAAGTGAGGGCACTAATATGTTCTTCCCTTGTAAGTTTTTACGTCTTATTTATACTTTAGGTAAATGCCCATGAGTATGTAAGAATTGAGATTCGGGAGTATGACCCCGTGTTACACTGATTCTGGTTTAGCGGCCACACAAAAATGAAATGAAAATCATAAAACAATTTTGATAGGTATACAGTACCTTGCCAAATTATTAGACCCATTGTCAACAATTCATTCGTTTTACTTTGGATTTGATATTTTACAACTGCTTTTATGGATTATTTGTTGTTGTTTTTCATTATCTGGTGTGTTGGCAATAATTTAATGCTAGAATTGTTGGCTAACAACTCGAATAACGGCAAAGAATTTCCTGTTAAGTGGAATAATATATCCGGTGAGTTTAATTTTTATAACTATTATGAGCCTAAAAACCAAATGTGATCAATAAATTTTTCATATAAGCTAATAATGCTAAAACCATGATTGGCTCATCTCCATAATAAAAGAAGAAATTGCGTCAGTATGCCTCGTCGTATGGCTGTTTTTTTTTTTGTTTTATCTAAGTAATAAGTACTTATTAAATAAGTTTGGTGTTGTTTTTTATTTCCTAAGGGATAGGGAAAGTGATTAATAAAAAAAAAAACAAACGACGGCCAAATATTGGAAACATTTCAAGTTATCATAACTTAAACTGAAAATGCTAATGGGTCTAATAATATGGCAAGGTACTGTAACTGTAAGGAAGGATTTTAATTCATACATACATATATGTATATATATGTATATATTTTTTTTGTCAAGCACAAATGCCGAAAAAAATGGTAAATTAAAAAAAAATAATAAATAAGAAAATTATAGAGATATCAATCGCTAAGAGGATTTTTCTTAAGCGGTCTCTTAGTACCCTGTCGTTAACCAGTTAAGCTGATTGGATGTCTTCTTAGTGCTACCTTATATACTTCAGACAAACACCCATTGATAAGTAATTTTTTCATCTCATTCGTAAACTAAGCGCAATTTCAATTTCATGGAATTAAAGAGTGGCAACAGAAGTATTGCGCACATCTGGCCATTCCATCGGACGAAATTACTAATATCAAAATATGACAAATAAATACTTGCATGGTAATCCACAGCTGATACAATTGTTGGACCAATTCAAAACCCTCGAGGATACTTCCCAGGTTATGAAACAGAAATCTATATGTGTTCGTCGGGAGTCTGTTCTCTATTGTTCTATATTGATACTTATAGAGCCTATCCATACATGAAAATAGACTTCTAGTAATTTAAAGCTTAGTTCCTTACCTTCCCAAAGGTTACACTTACTTAACAAAATAATAAAATAGTTTTGATTACAAAGTATCCTTACCATTTTACGCTCGCTAACTGTCAACTGAGTAATAATTGCATGTGTGTATGTGCAGCCAGAGTCCGAATCTGTAGGCAGCTACATTCAGTTTCATCAGACCCCATATATGTACAGCGATCATTCAGATGAGAGTTTTTGTTTAGGAATCGTATTCATTTGGTTCAGTAAAATTTTTTTAAATAATTTTGTTAGGAAAGGTATAACAAATTTATTTCGGTTCGGAAGATAAGAAAGCAGTCCTAAGATTATTTTTCTGTTAATTTTATAGGCAAGAGCTATTCAAATCAAACTTTTGTCAATTTTCCATAAGAACACTGCAAATATTTTAAAAAGCTGTAGGACTCCGTTGGGGCTCTCATGTCGTAGTGAGTGAGTTTGTTTCATAGCTTGTGAAGTATTCTCGAGGGTTTTGAACGATTCCTTTCACCGCATATACAACAGCGGTTTGCCTGTATGCACATTCAAACCATCCAACAGATCTTGCGATACAATTGGCCCACACGTCACACAACGATTTTACGCCAACATGAATTGGACCGACAGTTGTATCGTGTTTGGGCTGCTTTAGGCATAGGTGTGCATGTACTTTTGATTTATGCATTCATATTTCATGAACGGAATTAATGTAATACATAAATAGAAGGAAAAACTTGTGCATTGTGTTGAAAACTGTGGGTAGAAGGTAGATTAATAGTTCGGAAAACTAGTTCAAAATTTGGCTATATTTATTTTTATTTAACCGAAATTTTTATGAACCTATATTTGTCCATCTGCTAAGTAGTCTATTTAAGAAAATGTTCCCTAAGATCTCTTTTTCATTTTCCTCTGGTTATCCAATCTATTTTTTTTACGCCATGTATTGATATTAAAAACCCCACCAATAGAGGAAAAGTATGTTTAAACTACCTATTTGTATGTATCTAATCATTGTATTTATGTCATCACTGCCTTATTACCTAACACAAGATATTTATCCAAGTCAAGGAAATTTTCATCATTGCCAATCATATTTCTCCTTCATATAGAAACATATTCCAACTTTGCAAGCTTTTCATTTATCAAGCTTTTTGTCAATCCTGGGCTGGTAGAGCGTGAACTTGTAATCAGGCATAATAGAAGAAAAGCAATTTTTCATCAGTAAAATAAGTGCCATCATCATATATCAAATACGCCTCCAGGCTTTTGTATCCATGTCATACAGCAAATTTGAAGCATATACATATATATATTTTCCAAGGATATGGAAGACTTATGTATCCTCAAATCCTGTATAACTACCTCTATTGTTTGCTCTTATTTAACATTCGAAAATTTTTGATGCTGTTTGCAGAAAGTTTCACAGCATGTATGGCTTTTTATTTTTCAGGAAAGAAATTGAACACGAATTTTTGGTGCAGATATGAAATGACTGTTACAATTAGAGCTATGGCGAAAAAGTTGATGATGTATTTCCATAGTTAATTGCATTTCATGGATACAGCATGACTGTGAATAATAATTAATGAAAATGTTTCGCCCCGCCTTATGTACATGGGAACTTTTTACTCTGAATATTTTATTGATAATATCCTTATGTACAGAACTATCTAGTCATTGTAAAACGAAGTTTGATTTAGTTAATTGTAGTATTGTAGACTGTATGTACTGAAGACAAAAGGTGAGGAGGAAGAAATTGGTTAAACTGTCTACCATAAGGCTTAAACACAGTTGCGATGGCCGACGACTATTGCAGTAAGGAACAATTTCTCTAGGAACGTTTTATGGAACGAAACGTAGGAACATGATAATAACTACAATAAAACACGGTATGTGCGTGGCATACATATATTGTGTTTTGTTATAGCCATCGTAGTTCTTGTGTTTTACAATTTGTTCGGATGATCTGTTTGCCGGATTTTGTCGATCTTATGCCACAATAAGATCGAGATTTTGCAATAAGTTAACATCCGGAGCATAAGCTCAGATTTTATTCAAACATCGACAGAAGGTCCACTTCACTGAAAAAACACAATTCCTCACCTAAATATTGTTTTACCCTATATGCAAAAATTTAGTTTTGAGATAAATGAAGTTAAAGTTGCAGCCTCTATTATACAAAAAACTGTTCGATAATTTTTTTTTAAATTTGTATAAAAACTCAGTTGTTTTCCATCTATTTATATCTTGAATTAGTTTTATTTCTGATAAAATTTCATTAACTTGCACCTTGATTTCCGAACACTACATTGCTTGTACACTTTACGAATAAAATTAAAAGAAATATTTTATTACTTCAAAATCTTAATTTAGCCCTGTTTTTCTAGTTGGTTTAATCAAAAATACATTTCTACATTCGCAATGTATATAATTTTATGATTTTTTACAGGGTAAAGTTTATATTTATTCAAGTAGGCCTTTTGGGTATTCTCCGGTACAAACGAAAGGCAACAAAAAAATTTTTTGTATTTATTCTATCACACAATCATTTGATTTAGGGCGGTAAGGTTTCAAGGCTTGGCTCGAATCATTAACAGATCCCAAATAACGGAATTGCGTGACTTGAAAACAAATTAATGAAAATATGAGAATGCAGACAAAATTCTCAATTGAAATTTTGCCGCTCTAAATAAAATAATTATGTAATAAAAAAACAATAAAAAAAATCCCTATTTTGCGTTTATTTGTACCGGAGAACCCCAAAAAGGTCTACTTGAACAAATAAATATTACCTCATTCTTTAAGTTAATAAAAACAGGAAAATAAAAAATAACAGAAACAAAATGAAATACGCAATTACTCACTAACACTCTTTATTTGAGCATTAAAATGTTTGATAATAATTTCTATTTGCATCTCGAAGATAAACTAAAAGAGATTTTATATCTTTTGCCTTATCTTTAAATCCAGCTTGGTGGATGTTAATCGGTACATTGTATTGAGATAAGGACTGTTTCAGAAAACATCCGATCACCTATCTCCGCTTCCGTTGGCAAGACATGTGATGCAAAATTCTTATGCAGTAAATATGGAAGCCAGCCAAGAGGAATGTCGGAAATTAATTCTTTCCACCCATATGGATAATCCGAATATGTCTTACAGAAGCTTAGCTAAAAAGTTGGAAATTCATAAGACCACTCAAAATATTCTCAATAAATTTCGAATATCCTATCGTGTCCAGAGAAAGTCCGGGAAGGAAGGAAAGTTCGGTAATAGAGAAGACAGTATCAGAGTAGAAAACTTTAAGGTAAGATTTTTGCCACAGAGCTTTTGCTGAAGTGCTCCTAATCTACTGCTAGTAGCACATGGCTGGTCTGAAGCTTGTTCGATGGTGTTAAGCGATCAGTAGCCAGTACACACAATATAATACAGAGAGATTTTTTTATATAATAGTTTCTTTTTAATACCTACGTGAATTTTAGAACTGATATTTCCTTGTCTGATTTTATTTAATCTTTTCTCCTTAATTATCATTTGAGAGTTACGATATTTCTTTGAACAATATCGTCCTTTAGTAATATTTGTTAGGTGTTTAATTTTAGAGAGTTTTGGTAATTGCCAACACGACAATGATGAAATGCTGAACATTTACTGAAAAGCTATTGATGAGACAGAAAATCAATCATCCTCTAATGAGAATGACAAAGAAACACATTTATCTGAAAGTGATGTTAATAAATCTACCAAAGCTAGTCAAAATTTTAAGATAAATATGGACAATATTTTATGTGAAGACATTTTGCCCGATGACTTGTCTTTTGTAGAAGTTAAAGCGACAGAATTATCTAATAACGCAATCCTTATTTTTCTGGATACGTTATATACAAATGGTTAAAGAAAAGCACCTGGTAAATATTGTGAATCTTGCCGTAAAAATGTTCAGCCTAACCCCAATTCTGTTATTTCCTCGTCAAGTGAGCTTCTAATTCAATTCCAAAATTTTAAAGAAGGTACGCTGCAGGCAGCGATGGACAAATTTTTCGTTACTTGCAAAAACGCTGTATCAGTATTTAATAAAATTTTTGAAAAGGTTTTTTTCAAAACTGGAATTTTTGAAAATATTATTCATATATGCATTAAGTTAACCCTACTTAGTACAATGAAAACCACCCTTGCTATTTTCACCGTAAATCAATACATGAATTTATAATTTTAGTACTTTTGAGAAAAAAATTGCACTTATCAGATAGATAAAGTTAAAAACAAACACGAGAACAATTACCGGGCTCGACAAAAACTTAAAATCTTGAACTTATAAGAAACAAAAGGAGTTAAGTTATCAGACTTTATCATCAGGCCGTCCTTTTTTTCTCAATAATTGTGATAAAAACACATTCGTTATTTATATAATGTCGACCGAAATGAAGTTTTTTATCAAATTTTCTTAGGCATGATCAATAAAATATTCAAAATTATCATTCGGATTTTAATTTTAATTTAAAATGTTCTCCTAAATTTCTTGTAGATTAAATCCAGTTTATTCAAGCTTATTAATTAAAATATAATCTAATATTATTGTCAAATTAAAATTTACGAGTGACATAAGGAAAGGCTTGTTTGTGAGCATTGCGCAGTCTAATTAAAAAAACACCATTGCGAAACATGGATCATAAGCAAACTGAGAACCATATTGAGGGGAAAAATTTGTTTTAATATAAGCCGTATAAACTGGTCCTAGAACGAGATACAAGCTGTGGCCAAAAACAGATTTCATTCACCTCCCTGTCCCGTAACAGATAGCCTGTCCTGAACATGTGCCAAAAGGAGAATATACTAAAAACTGTAATCTACTCTACCTATCCAATATTTAGATCTGTACCCGCTAATTCATTTTATACTTTTTAGTTATTTGCATTTGAAAAAACTGTATAAAAGTTAAATTTCCAGTAAACATATGAGAAATTTAAATATTGTACATGGAAAACTTTATGTCTACTTAACAGCCAACACACCCCACTGGGGAAAAGAGCGCTCTAAGAGCCCTCCTGACGCGCTTCCATTGAAGCTTGTTGTGCTTCTCTTTCCTATCCCAGTTCATTGCTTTTTAACATAAGGATTAACGCAGAGGCAATCGCTTCAATATTGTTCTTAAGAAGCGCTCTAGGAGCGGTCTAAATGATGACCGAAGAAGTTTTTTGATTGTGTCTTTTCGAAAGCTTTAATGAGCTTTTTGGATAATCATCGCAGCCCTTCTTCCTTAATCTCATAAGACGCCTTCAAGATATTACAGTAGTAAGGCGCTTGCGTTTGCTCATGATTGTTTGTGGTATTAAATTTTATGAAGGTGAATAAATAAGCCAAAATTATCCCTTTTATTTTGACTTATATTAACCTAAACTTTAAGTTATGTACATAGATATCTCTAACCACTCTGAACATCACATGGAAAATGAGAGATGAGTTACTTCGTACAATAGTGGAATAATCCACGGATTAGATTCGTGGAAAATTATATGAGACCACCTCTTATTGCACTTCAATCCGCTGGAGCTCATCAAATAATCTTCTATAGAGCTTCCAAGTGATGGTTCTAGAAGCACTTGAGTTACATACTTGCGCTCTTGCTTGTTTTTCATGATAAACCATTGATCATGCTTCTAAAGCCCTACCAAACAATGGGCAGAGAAGCACTTAAATTGTGCTCCTTTCAGCAGCGCTGGTTTTTCATCCCAATGGGACTGGACAGCACACATACTTTATTTACTCAGAAAAAACATTATATCACCCAGCCTAATTCGAAGATAGCTTGCTTTTGCTTTGCCTATGATGGTTGTTCAAACAATTTTCACAAATGAATTATGTTGTTGTATAGCTGGGTACGTTTGAAGGTGACATGCATACGAGTCGGGCAGTGGGAAGTGGCAATTATTATCATAGTCAATTCAAAAGCTCTTTTCAAGAGAGCTTTTAAAATCGAGGGAATATTGCTGCCATATATGTTGTTAAATACATAAAAAAGAAATGGAAATAGGTGCAGGAATAATAACACAAAGCAAAGTTCAATTATTATTAATTCAAAATCCAAATTCAAACCTTAATGCTTACAAAAAAATTAACTTAATACAATTCAAATATGTAAAAAATTATAAAGAATTCAGTCCGTTTATTTCTTTTTGAGCTGGAATTAGACAAGAAAAGAGAGAAATATTATTCGCAATTTTTGGTAAATGCCTAATATTACGGATAGTAAGTGCACACTTCTCTACTATCGCGTATTAATGACTAAATACTTAGACTAAGAGTGAGATTTTCAAATCAATATTTATGAGAACCCCACGGGAGTGTAGGAGACCTGATCAGTATTCAAGCCTTGAGGATGGGGATGTGACCAAGTCAATATGTATGTGGGAGGAAGGAAATTTTTGTTGAAACTGGCTCAATGTGCTCAGTTCCTATGGGTATTAAAGTCTAGGTCAATTTCCTAGCCTTGTTGATAGGATGCTGGTCAGAGAAAAACTGACTGGTCTTCAGCTCCGTGCTCGCGTTTTCATAGCACGAAAGCTCAAAAGCTCATGAAAGCACAGCTGTGGATATCGGTTTATCCGAAATATCCGAATAGAGCCATGCGCGCCATCTGTTGACAACTTGTCAATATCTAGTTAAACTCCAGTAGCGGTGGTGACAAAAATAGTTTGTTTGGTGACCAAACATTCTCCCACCGAGCAAAGTTCAGGGAAGACTTGCATTTATTTGGTAAATGCTCTGATGGTCCCATCCTTGAGGCGTTTAAATTTGATAACTTGGCCAGTCGGAGTTGTGTGGCGGAACATTTTTTTTGTTTTTAGAACTTCGTCGCCTGTGGATGTTTTTGGTGTTGATGGTTCTGGGAGTATAATTAATTGTTGTTTTTCTTTTGTGGCAGTAGGAACTTCTTGTGGGTGTCCATTTTCGGTGTATTTGCGGTAAGCTGGATGATGTTGCTGCCGGGTTTTTTCTTTTTCTTTTAGTTCGTGATGATGTCGCTCTTGGCTTGGACCTTAGACCACTGAATGGCAATTGGACCTGGTATTGCCCATTATTTAATCGCTGGTGTGTTTTATGTAATGGTCCTCGAATAAGTCAAGCGTGGTAGTCTCAGTACTTGGAATCTCCTCAATCTCCCAAAATTTCTTTAGTTGTGTATCCAAATTCTCAATTCTTGTCGTGAATGTGACGACCTCTGGTATTTGATTTGTGCTAGGAATGCTGCCCATTAAAACCCATCCTAACTGTGTGTTTTGTGCAATTGGTCGGCTTTTAATGATGCCATCCAGAATTATTTCTGCGTAAACGTCAGCACCTAGTAAGAGGTCAATTGGTCCTGGGTTCGAGAATTTGGGATCAGCTAGTTTTAATGTCATGATGTGACTCCATTTAGTAGATTGTATTGGCTCTGATGGTATAGCCTCTGTAAATTTTTCCAGTACAAGGGCGTCTACGTCATGGAGAATTGATTAATAGGAGACTTGATTTTTATGTTGATCTGCTTTGTCGCAGTAGCTGTTGGTGTTTTTTCAAGCCTGGTTACCACAATGTTAGTTGGCTCGCCTTTAATATTGAGTATTTTACAAATGCGATCTGTGGCAAAGGAGACTTGTGAGCCTGAGTCCAATAGTTCGCGTACAGTTAAAGTTTTTCCTTGAGCGGTTTCTATATTAATCATTACTGTTGATAGCAGATCTCTTTTGATATTGGAAGTGAGAAATGTTTGTATTGACAATGGTTCTGTGTTTGTTGACGCCTTGTGCGATATTTCGGATGGACTTGAAATTTCAGCAGTGGTGGACATTTGTTTAGGACTTGAACTAGAGTCGATATGCAGCAGAGTGTTTGCCTCTTTTGACATTTTAAACACCCCTTTTTGCTCCGAGAGTTCCCCTTTTTGTGCCCAAATGTGATGCAGTTAGAAGAAATGTCATATTTTGTAATGAATGTGTTCCGTTGCTCAATAGTTAAACTACGAAACTCGGGACAATAAAATAGGGAGTGATTTGATTTGCACTTGACACAGTGCTGTAGCTTGTTAAAAAATGACATGGGGTATTTTGCTGAGTTTTTATTGGGTGCTTGGTTTTGACTGCTATCAAGCGCTTCTAGTGCTCTACACCTGGCATCTAGGAAGATTTGTAATGCCTTATAATCTGCAAGTTGGTCGTTTTTACTGCATTCGTACTCTCATTGGTGGTGAGTTTCTGGTGGAAGGCGTTGAACGAGATTGTATACCAGAATGGTATCCTATTGCGCAATAGGTAGCTCTAGCTTTTTGAGCTCATGAAAGCTTTCTGTTGTCTAATCCAGGAGAGAGCGAATAGCAGAAGCTGATTCCACCTTTACTGGTGTTTGACTTAATATCGTCTTTAAGTGGGTGTTAACTATAACTCGTTTATTGTTGAACCTCTTCTGTAAGAGTTCCCATTCCTTTGTATAATTGGTCTCAATTATTTCAAATTGGCGTAACAAGCGCTCTGCTTCCCCAGTGACGCTGAGTTTTAGGTAATGCAATTTTTGTGCCTTTGATAGGCCAGGATCTTTGTGGATGAGTGAAGTAACTAAGTCGTGAAATGAACGCCATGACTTGTAATTCCCATCAAACGTGGGAATATGTATGGGTGGAAGTCTAACTTCAGACTTTGGGAGACATAATGCCTGTGTAATTGGCTCAGTCTAGTTTGCGGGCAGAGCTGGGAAAGAATTCTCCAGTTCTTCACTCAAGGTGGAAAGAAGTTTGATGTATGTCAACTCAGATTCCTCGTATAAGGTACCCTTGGCATATTCGCTTTCAGAATCGCCCTGAGTTGTCCAGATTTGTATGTGTGTATCTGTGAACGCTTGCCACAGGCTTTCCAGTGAGTGAATTCTAGCCGCGTAATACGTTTTTGTTTGTCTAGTTTCTTTGCTAGCCTTTGAATGATTCTCGCCGGCTTTGGAAATTTGCTCGTGAAGATCTAGTTGTTTCTGAATAAGTTTTTCCATAATGAAGTTATTGGCTTGTGTATCCGGCTCGAAGGACCTTTATGTTAAATACATAAAAAAGAAATGGAAATTGGTGCCGGAATAATAACACAAAGCAAAGTTCAATTATTATTTATTCAAAATCCAAATTCAAACCTTAATGCTTACAAAAAAATTATCTTAATACAATTCAAATATGTAAAAAGTTATAAAGAATTCAGTCCGTTTAATTCTTTTTGAGCTGGACTTAGACAAGAAAAAAGAGAAATATTATTCGCAATTTTTGGTAAATGCCTAATATTACGAATAGCGAGTGCACACTTCTCTACTATCGCGCATTAATGACTAAATACTTAGACTAAGAGTGAGATTCTCAAATCAATATTTATGAGAACCCCACGGGAGTGTAGGAGACCTGATCAGTATTCAAGCCTTGAGGATGGGGATGTGACCAAGTCAATATCTTTGTGGGTAGTTGGAGGAGGGCAATTTTTATTGAAACTTCTCAATGTGCTCAGCTCTGATGGGTATTAAAGTCTAGGTCAATTTCCTAGCCTTGTTGATAGGTTGCTGGTCAGAGAAAAACTGACTGGTCTTCAGTCATAGTCATAGTCAGAGTCTTTCTTGCGCATTTAATATATATATATATGTATTGTCCTTAATGTGTAGTCCTAACTTCCCTGTTAGGATTTATGGTACGGTAGATTTTAACACTCAGGCTTTTTATTTTGGCCTTGATTTCACAATTGTCTTTGTTTTGTCTTCTTTTGTTACATATATTGATTAAAAACTTTTATGTTTGGTATGTTTGAGTTGATTATTACAGCTTCGCGCGCGACACTAAGCTGTTTCCGTGGCGGTTGTTTGATATATGTTGTTTAGGAGGGTGAGACGGGAAAATTGGGATGGGTGCGGTTAAGGAGGATGAGGAGCTCTGGGGCTTGGACCAGGTATCCTTGTGGGAGTCTTCCTTCTCTAGGCAGTTCCTATGTGGTGCATCCTGCTATGATGACGATGGCAGATGTTTCGGAGATCTATCCTCGATGGTGGGTACCTTTGCTGCAAAAGAAAGTAAATCTTTCGCCAGTATAGTAAATGCCCTACTCTCAGGGTCAACAAGTTGAAGAGGTGAGATATACCTGAATTCTGCAGGTGGAGTGTGTGCAGGCAGGTTGAATATGAGAGGGTTTGGATGATGAGGAAGTTTTTCCATCTGATGTTGGGCTTGTGCGACAAGGTAGTTGTCGATAGGGAGGATTTTTGCTGCCTCGTACAGCTTTTTGTTATGGTAGTACAAACTGGTCTTCAGCTCCGTGCTCGCGTTTTTATAGCACGAAAGCTCAAAAGCTCATGAAAGCACAGCTGTGGATATCAGTTTATCCGAAATATCCGAATAGAGCCATGCGCGCCATCCGTTGACAACTAGTCAATATCTAGTTAAACTCCAGTGGCGGTGGTGACAAAAATAGTTTGTTTGGTGACCAAACATATGTTTCAACTCTGTTATTGCTTTTCTATGGTTCGATAGACCAAAAGTTGTTCTTTGGTAGGATATAACTTTGACCGAAATGCCAATATGTTGTTGAGAGATATGGCTGATAACTGGAACCTTATATGCTATGATCCATCCAATTAAAAGAAGAGAGAAGTTATGATATTCAGAAAATAATGAAGAGAACACCTGAAAAAACCTAGTTACAAAATCTAGGAGCCGAATTTTGCATGAAAATTTCCTAACGAAATTCGGCTTAGGTGAAAACATGTGGCGACGTGTCAATACCCTGTCACCATCGTCAATCAACACGTAAATCGGGAAATTTTACTTGTCTAAATGCTTACCTATTAATACTTCTCTGAGCGTAGAAAGCTTTAGTAAAGTAGTGTTGATCTCGTATGAAATACTTTTTTAAACAAGGAAATTAATTAATCTATTGTCAGAGTTTAATAGGTAAAGTTGTGAAAAAGTTTTTATAATGTTTGGGAAAAGAAAACAAACTCTTGCTGAAGATACAAAAATATTTTGCAATAAAGGACTCAGAGAATTCTATTCCAGAATCAATGTCTTTTATTTAGACTCACGTCTATTGGAGTTTATGTTCATGGCCGCTCGAATGCTGGTTCGTATTTTTCTTTTTAAGTGTTCTATTTAGGATGACCTGGTGTCCGCTTAAACACAACACCATCATGAATAATCCGTAGATGCTACAGAATGCCGGTGCATACGGATGTTCATCAAATCTGCCGTAGAGCATAGGGTCCACTAGAAAAACAGGGAAACGCCTCTACCTGTTTGACATAGGCTCAACTGGTTTTACTTTGTACGCTCCACACTGCAGATATAGGTTCCCCAGTAACATGAGTTGTACGCAACAAAATTCGTGGTGATATTACGGCTAAAAGTAGACCTATTGGCCTGTACCAAGGAGTGCGTGTGCGCTAGCTGTCATGATACCCATTTCTTTCGTTTGTTTGCCTTTCTTCTAGGATTCTCCGATCTTATCCTGTGTGTGACCAATACTGGCTAGACATACAAGTGGACATTATAGTGTTAATACCAAGCTCATCCTAATCGCTGTTCTAATTAATGTTTCAAAAGCCTCTGACGTATCGAGACTCATGTCCTAGGACATTAAGCTTGTCTTGTGCCAGCAATAAAGATCATCGTAATTGCTGTCTGCCTTATTAGGTCGAGGACCTCGAACACGTAGCCTCATATCTCCGGAAATAAAGTGTGGTTAAAATATAATGTCTTACCTTCCTCATTTGAAGCTTCCACATTAAGAACACTAAAGAATATCCAGAACTGAGGTTTCACATATCTAGTTCGCAATCAATGCGACGCGTTTCAGTTGGACTGTCAACCTCAACGCAAAATATCTGGTGGGCCCTGTTAGCAATACATAGGGTACCTACTAAAAACGAACTTCATTCAGTGTCTTCAGAAGCCTTTTCTTTCATCATCTTTCATCATCAGTTTTTTTTGGGCGGGTTTAGCATCTTACCATTACGAGAGAAAAGGCAGGGATTTCTACGATGCCCAATGCATACGCTTAGTACCAAAGGGAGCAGATCCTCCAAATTGTCCAAAACTAGGACCAATCAACAAATATTGGTCTAATATTCACAGAAAATTTAGCAAAAAGAAAAGACTCTGCTCCCATAGGCATTTTTAAGAGGCAGTATAAAAGAGCGTCCGATGCGTTTGATACTGTCTGTACAAAATTTAATGAAGGACGTAAAGCAAAAATTTCACCAATTTTATAGCATGTAGTAATTATATCATGTCGGTTGTGAATAATGTAGATAATTAAACAATTGTTCAATAAAAGTTATTTCATAAAAATAAAAAACAAGTTTCTCTTGTTGCTTTCATTATTCATAGGTAGTCTTTATTATAAACAGTTCTTAAATTATCAGTGTTCCAAGTTTATTTATGCCAGCTGTCATCAAAATTTATTCCGAAATAAATTGTGCCTGTGCTACAGATATTTTATAATACATATGGCTTAATAGGCTCTTTTTTTTTTAAATACAAAAATTATTTATATAAGGCGACGCTGAAACTACACGGAGCAAACCAAGATTTTGGCAAAATTTCTTTTGATTTACTCTACGTGGCAGTGCTCTTAGCTAAATGGAGCAATCCAAGTTTAAATATAGAGTTAAATTTCTGTACGTGCATCACAACAATATTGTAAAAAATATTTTAAAGTATTTCATGTATTTCATGCCCCATGTATAAACAAATTTGATTTGGGGTAAACCAATACTAAATTTTGTGGCAAAATTATGATATGGGGCAAACATGACACGATTTATCTCGATAGATATGTAACTTAGAGAAAATCTTATTAAAGCATTTAATTCAACTTCACAAACTAAACTAAACTAATGTACACAGTCACGAAGAATTTATATTAAACAGGTACCCTGATCTGCACTATAATTTTATTTAATAATGATACCCCCAGCGAATGTATGTACCAACTAATTAAACTGTTAACCAAATAAACTTAAAAAATTTAATGAAGTTTCGAAAAAAAATGCTGTTTCTGATCAGTAGATACGATTCTGGAGCATTTCGCTTCTTGCCTAGTACCTTACCTAGCTCGAGATGACTATAAATAAGGTGCAAGGACAAACGTGCAGGTGGCGGAAATACATTTAGAGAAACCCTATTTCTAGCCCAGTCAAGAGGATCAGCATGATCACGGGTGTCCAACACACGATACAACCATGCATTATCTCCAAATGGGAAGTCGGATAATATAGTAGATGGTATTTTACAGTGGTCTTATACCCGAAGGCTATGAATAGGTCATACTTAGACGAGCAAAAATTGTAAGGGTTGGGGGTTACTATCGGTTTCTGAGATAAAGCGACTTAAAGCTTCTCGGGTATGTTTGTATAGATCACCCTGCAATTTCTGAACGTTACACCCTATGATTTAAACTTTGGTGGACATGTAATCGTTAAAGTTTTTCAATGTTCTATTATTTTTTTCAATAACAAATTAAAGTTTCGGAAGTTTTACTCGTCTTTTTTATTTAAATACTATTTTTATCAAAAAACATGTCATCAACACCAATTTTTCTAACTAGATTTAAGAAGCGCAAAAACTTAGCTTTAAAATGATCTATCATAACCTGTACCCAAAATATAATCCTTTCTGGGTTTTTTGCACATTTTCTTAAGCATATCCGGCAAAAAATGTAGTATGGATTACATTTTGGGTACAGGGTGTAGTAGGTTATTTTAAACCTAAGATTTTGGGATTCTAAATGCGAAATTAAAAATTTATATTAATGGCGTGTTTTTTTTTTTATAAAAATAGTAGTTAAATAAAAACAAAACGAGTAAAAATTCCGAAATTTTAATTTTGTTGAATCATAACATCAAAACGAAGAAGAGAACTGAAAAAATCTATAGACCGTTGTAAAGGTCTAACGAGTGTCTATCTACCAAAGTTTAAATCATCATCATAGGATGTAACGTTCAGAAATATCTTTATCTTTAACTCCACTTATCTCGGAAACCGTTAGGATTACCCCCTCCTCTCCCCACATATACAATTTTTTGCCAGTGTAAGTATGACCAATCCATAGCAATCAGATACCACACCACTTATGGGACACGTTGTAGAAGCATATTGATGGTACTTTCATTAATTCTAATAAATTGAGGATCTTATAATACTAATTTCATTGCAGCGATACAGCGGGCGAAAGCTAGTTTTTAATTCCGCTTTTTCATATGCTGTGAATATTTTCCGAGAATTTTACTAACTCACTTTTTACTAATACTTACTTAAATTATCAATTACTTGTTGATGACTATTAGTTCAGTCAGTAAGGGGTTTTTGCCCTACAAAAGGTGGGGTAGTTGTGATTTTTATATATGTTATTTAGTTCCGGGCCCCGATGAAAATAGAAATTCAGCCATCTTGGATTAAAGGTACCAAAAGTTGGTTTTTTCAAAATAATTCCTCCTGAAATTCCGTGTTTCAGTCACTAAGAGAGCAAATTGTCTTTAGTTTAGCTCACTATAACTCTTGAGGGGAAAGGAGTACGGAGCTGGTTGAGCAGTCGTCAATAAGGCAACTAAGTTCTCCATACAATGAGCTCTGTAAGTGGCCGTACACTGCCTACTTTTTAAAATACACGGTACTTTGAGAAAGACTACCGAATTTTCTTAATCACCCTGTAACTCCGAAACAGTTGAAATTCCGCTCCCCCCTTGCCATATAATTTTTTGTTTGACTAGGTGACTACTATCACCTCCTGTCCTATATATCACCATGGACGAAACACTCTGTATAAATGGTACTATATGTATACATTTTTTCGGAAGAATGCTCACGTTTCCGCCTCTGTAACTCGTTACACATCACCGCGCGGTCCGCGATCCTGGACTAAAGGTACCAAGAATTGGTTATTTGAAAATTATTCTTCAACGGTTGATCCTACGACAAAAATTTAAAAATAAAAATTTGTGGAAGACTAGATTCTCAACATTTTTTGTAAGTCTGATGTGTAACGAATTATAGCAGCGGAAACGTGAACATTCTTCCAAAAAATTGTATGTACATATAGTACCATTTATATAGGGTGTTTCGTCCATGCCCATCCATAGGACAAGAGGTGATAGTAGTCACCTAGTCAAACAAAAAAATTTATGGCAAGGGGGCTGCCCGGCATCTTAACCAGTTCGGAGTTACAGAGTGATTAAGAAAATTCGCTAGCCTTTAACAAAATACCATGTATTTTAAAAATTATAGAGTGTGCGGTCACTTACTGAACCCATTGTATGCAGAGCTTCATGGCCTGCCCAACGACTGCACGATCAGCCCCGTGTTGTCCTCTTTCCGCAAGAGTTATGGTGGTCTAAACTTGAGATAATTTATTACCTTACTGAAAACACTTCATTTAAAAAATTATCGACTAATTTTGCAATGACCTGAATTGCTTATGAGTTAATAAATGTTTAGCGGCTACCTTGAGCACATAGGTATAATAAGTCACATTATAGAGAAGAGTCCATAATTTACAGTTTTTATAAAATAAATTATGTTAACCACCTTTTTTGTGAATAAAAAAAGAACATGTTAAAGTAAAAAAAAGATAGGAAAATCCGAAATTCTTAGATTAACCCACCTTAACTCCTGAAGGGAGAGGAATACGGCGCTGGTCGAGCAATCCTTGGAAAGCTCATTAAGTTCCGCATGAGCTCTGAAAGTGATTGTACACTCTGCACTTTTTAAAATACAGGGTATTTTATGAAAGACTACCGAATTTTCTTAAACACCCTGTAAACGAAGCGGTTGAGATGCAGCTCCCCCATTTCCATAAAAATTTTTGTTTGACTAGGGGACTACATCACCTCCTGTACTATGGACCTCCATAGACGAAACACCCTGTTTAAATGGTACTATATACAGGGTGATTCAGATCAAGATACCTTCCGGTATACCACGCGATTCCTTGAGGTAAGCTGATAAAAAATTGTTCCACATACCAAATTTGTGTGCAAGAAAACCAAAATTTTGGAAATTTGTGAGAATAATTTAAAGATGCTTAATTAAAAATACAGAGTAATACACTTTTCGACAGCTGCGATTCTAGGCTATTTAATAAGCTAACAATAACCAAAATCTATAGCGTGATTCAAAAGTTATATTCATTTATGCACATCAGGGTTCACGAATATTGGCGAAATTATCAACTGGCCACAACTCCTTAAGGAATGGTTTCTTAAGGGGGGGGGGGGGTGGTGGAACAATTTTTTGATCAGCTTAGCTCAATGAATCGCCTGGTATACGGGAAGGTATCTTGATCTGAATAACCCTGTATATGCATTTTTTGAAAGAATGTTTATCCAAGATGGTGGACCTTGTGGAGCACCCCCCCCCCCCCCCCCCCTCCACCACAGGGTCTAAGATTGGATTTTTCATCGGGGCTCGGAACTGAATAACATTTATAAAAATCACAACTATCCCAACTTTTTATATGGCAAAGGACTTATTTAGTCCCTATTGACTGAACTATATACTTATCACTATATTTTACTAAGTTCTGTACATGCAATCTCTGGTCCCTTTCAGAAAATTCTAATTGTGTCATTCCTGCTTACATTCTATAACAACTATAAGAAGAAAAAAACACCAATAAAAGCTCGGAATAGTTTATCCTTCCTAGAGACATATATGTATCTCCATTATAAAACTATGTATGTACATGCGCTGTCTTACTTTAAAGCGTTCCAATAAATAAAAACGACAATAAAAACTCTCGTTTTCTACTTCAGCTCGAGATGGAGACATGAATCTCTGATTGCATACATTTAAGAAAATTAGCATGAAGACCAATGGCAATTACCAATAAGAAATTTATTGATCACAAATGACAATGTCGGGTGTTATAGTCTACCGTGTAGCTAGGTATATTGTTCTGATATAACCCCGGAATTTATGGAGACATTGATTGCATTAATATCAAATGATTATGAGCTGAAGCATATGTATGAAAGCAAACAAATCGTTGAACATCACACAACATCACATGAGTTTCGAATTAAATTTGTTCATTCTGTGGAAAACATACATAATTAAAGGTGTGCATAGGAATGTATTTTCCTACTGTGCACATTCGTTCAACGACAGGCTGTTCTTATAAATTTGCGGTGTTGTTTGTTTCGATGGTATGTACTCGTACTGCCGATAAATCTCCGCATATCTACCTAGCATTTGTACACACCTGTGGTGAACCCAGGAGCAGTTGAAGTGGCGGAGGACCACTTTCAAGCCCCTTTTGGTTCTATGTGGTTTTGAGAAAATATTGCAAAAGCGTGAGTAACTTTTGTTACCGCCTTCGATATTTAGTATATGAACACCTTCGAGAGCACTTTAATAGCTTTATTGGGAGTTGCATGAATATAATTCTTGTATAAATCTTCAGAAAGTTTGTAAAAGTAAACGCTTCAAAGTGGACATCTGGAATTAATTTGATGCAGATGCAAGGAAATTCTAAATGACCAACACCCTGGAGACAAGTACACAAACACTTGTAAAATATATTAACAATTGTAATGCACGACTACCAAATTGGATGGCAATTTCGAGAATTTCCTATTTTTTGCAAGATAAATATTACTTACAAACGAGATCAGAGCTGTTGACTTTTTATTTTTAAAGATTCTACGCCATTTCTATTTAGAATTTATGAGCATGTACATAACACTTGAATTTATGGCTGAATTTAATAGGATATCCGCAGGTTAAACAATGAAAATGTTTACCGCATGTGTACGCGTTGTTCGATTTTGTATTCTCCATCTTGTTAGGCTTTTCATAAAATGATCAAAAGATACTCCAACTTTCAACAATAGATTTATTTCTCCGATCTCATTACTACACCTTTTCCGCCAATATCAGACAGCAAATTATGTTACCTACAGTACTCAAGACTCTAAATAATAAAATAAAGAAAATTTTATTATTATTTAATTGCACCTGATGCTGGGAAACTTATTATTCGATTTTGAACTAGGTTACAAATAGCGAGCGCATATACGATAATGAAGGATTAGTATCAAAGAAAAGCTCTTATCGAATAATTTTACTCCAAAAGCTTCGAATTTTTTCTCATTTGGTAGTAGGAGCTCCTCTCTTTCAATATTTCGAATTAGTATTTAAATACGAACATACATATTTTATGATCACTACTGCATAATCTAAAATATATCTTACTTTCTTATAAGTAAAAATATAAAAACTTTAGGTGTAATTGAAACTAGTCATACATTTTTACAATTACATGTTAATTAACGACTAAAATTTAAATTAATTTTAACTGGCATGACACGACCTATATGACTGGGAGACGACCAATCGGATGTTAAGCCACCATGCACCTGATAATTTTGTATCATGGTTACCTCATCGTTCGATGGATTCTGAGAGCCCTGATTGTTTTAGCTTCTGATATGGGAGCGGTCAAGTGGTGATAAAGACGGTATTTTCTGTCACAACAAATACATCTTGTGATGACCAAATATCTCCAAAATTGCTCAAATTAGTCTTGTCAACGATCTTAAGGTACTTTCAGCATGTTTTTAATGTGTATCTAGCGTCGTCTTTATTTCCCACCTGCTCCTCTCCGGCAATCGCAGCCAACTTCAGACCGATTAGTTTATTATAATTCCTCGCTGTGGTCCAGAATAAATTCATGTACTGACAAATTTTAGAATATCTCTGTGAAAATAATCTAATCAGTTCGTGTAAATCATACCTTCGCTGGCATCAGAACTGCGCATTTGATATAACGTTTATCATGAGAGGCTCTTGTTGAAACTATCATCGCGATTTCGCATCCATTTATTTAAAAAAATTTTGTTCAGTAGATCCCATCGTACCACATTCAATAATGGTGATTTGTCAGACTGTTTTTTCTTTCTTCACTGTGGTGTGTCTCAAGGCTCTGTTCTTATCTCAGGGCTCTACTATTACGTTTATACATTCATAATATACCTGAAGTAACTCATGTCGTGATAGTTCACCTATATGCTGTTGATGTCCGGCTTAATTTGAGCTCTTTTTATAATAGGTCTCATCGAAGATTGTGTAAACCCGTATTAACTTTTATCTTCAAAGAATTTACTGCTGATCCATTGACAATGTTCTTAGCTCTAATCCTAATAAATCCCAGAGTATTTAATTCAATCCACGATTAATTGATTCATCTCCACTGCCAGAAATAACACTTAATAGCACTAATAGTCCATATATAAGTTAGGTTCGAAATTGTGGAGTGTTCCTTGATTACCATGTTGCGATCATATAAGTGAGTGCCATACTGTTTAAAATGTATTCAGACCTTCGTCGTATTTGGCTATTTACTAGTGTTCTGTCACTAAGCTTACGCATGACTTTGGTCAAACGGTTGGCGCTCCCTTATTTCACTAATGGTTGCCTTATTTTTACAGCTATAGATTCTGTGTGCTATATGTGTATTCCAAGGAACTAAGAGTGGTATTCAAAATTGTATTAGGTTTATTTACGGGCTGCGTAGATATAATCAACGTCTCCAATTACAGTCTCTCGGTACTGAACTTTTGGAGACATATTTGAAATTTAGGGATTTTTTTTTTTAATATTGCAATTGAGCGAGGAGCCCTTTTATCATTTTCAGTTTCTGCAATTGTTGATTCTGGCAGGGATCGAGCACTCCTACTGTCACGATGTCGTACTTCCATTCTCACTGGTTACTATTTTGTGCAAGTTGTTCATTTTCAAGCGATTTCTTCTCGATTGTGCAATTAGTTGCAAGATATGTATGTATTCGTTCATTGGTAATTCATTTGTATGTAATGGCTGGTAATTCATTTATTTCTTTACACTCAGTATATTTGATATTTTCATATATTCTATTGAATCTTTTTTTTTTGTTATTTGTTTTTTCTATTATAATTTTAATTTCTAATTTTAAATATTTATTTGTATGGTAATCCGTTTAAGTATTCCATTTCCCTTGTTATACACCTCTTTCCACATTCGATTGTGATAAAAGATTGTTAATCTTTTTGAATCTGGGGCCACGGATAATTGAATTGAATTGAGTAGGGGCTCGGAACGAATAAATTATCATATCTCTTTATGATTAATTTAATGTATATTCCATTCAATCTTTTGGACTGCAAAAGGACAATCAATAAATATATTGCCGTTGACCATTATCCTTGACCAGTTTAAGAGGAAATTTTTGCGTTGTTAGGTGGCTATGAATATTTTTGTGTATTGGATTTAAAAAGGCATATAGGCGCATGACAGAAAATTCCAAATCAATTTTAATTATAAATACACATAAGTGATTATACAAGTTTAATAAACTGCATTTTGGGGTATCATCAGCCCTTTGCAATTTCAGCGTATCATGGACGAAATGTTTATTGGCCTTGATAAGGTGGCGATGTTTTTAGATGATTTGATAATATAATATAAAAACGCACCGTCACCAAAAAACGTAAGAGAGCTTCAGGCATATTTAGGTCTATTGAATTATTACAGTAAATTTATGAGAAATTTAGCTTCAAAGTTGCACTCATTATACAATCTACTGCGAAAGAATGAACCATTTAATTGAACAAATTTAGAAGAAACAGCGGTTCAAGAAAGTAAGAATTTAATATTTAGTGAAACAGTTCTAACACATTACGATCCGAAAAAAGAAATTATTGTAAGTAGCAATGCAAGTCTTTATGGAGTAGGCGGAGTCCTTTCGACGTCGACACCTTTTGAAGAATTCACATCGACTTCTTCTATTGAAAAAATAAAACCCTTTTAATAATAGTGTGCGAAATTGTTCTAGGCTATGGATTTGTCCAATATAGGGACAGATAATGTAGTCAAGGAATTACGTAAGGTATTCAGCATTTTTGGATTGCCAGAAAGTATATGTTCTGATAACGGTATACCCTTTAATTCGTGCGAATTTAAAACATTCTGCGAGAGTAATAAAATCGAGTTCCTAAAAAGCCCCCCGTACTACCCAAAATCCAATGGTATTGCGGAACGTGGAGTACAAACTGTAAAAAAGGTTTGAAAAAATATTCCCTACATCCAAATTACCGATCGCTTCCGTTAGATCATCAAATCTCTAATCTACTTTTGATCTCTCGAAATACTCTCACAGCCACAACTAAAAAAACTCCGTATGAACTTTTGTTTAAATATAAAATAAATACTACAATAAATAGAAATTTAAATATGATTTTGATAAGAGTAACAGTAGTAAACAACAAAAAATTAATTTCACAGATAATATGCCATAAAATAAAATAAAATTTTATCCTGAAGAAATTGTACTGTATTACAATAAAAAAGATAATAATGCCAACTGAATAAAAGCTAAGATATTTAGAAAAAAAAACTCGTACTCTGTATGAAACTACTATTGAGGGTTACTCAAAAATAGCCCATGTTGATCAATTAATAAAATATAAGCAAACAAAAATAACTTTTCAAAATAATAAGTGTAACAAACCTAAAATTAAAACCAACTATGATATAAGGAAAAAAATTGAACCTGAAAGAAAACGAAAACAAACAGATTTTTTTAGAGCTGGTAATTTTGATTAGAATATGCATTTTGAAATTTTCTTTTTGTTGTTGCGGAAGAAAATGTGAAAAAATATTGTAATAGGTATAAGTTTATTAAACTAGGCCAGTACTTTTATTTTTAGGGGGGAAGAGGTGTTATGTATGTATACTTACGGAAAGCCCCCTTACTCTCATAAGAAGAGCATTCATGGTAGTTGTAGAAAACTGCACTAGATTGTAATTTAGTCTCGTAAGTCTAGCGGTCGAATAAAGTTGAAATCAGAGATTAAATGTTTTACTCAATACCTAACAGTCAATATTTGGCTGTTAAATATAGATTACGCGTTAAATCTGGCTATATATCACAAATCTCATTATAATCGTGAAGTACAAACTTCTTACCAAAGCTGCCCTTAGTCGCTCAAATCTCTTGTGACGCAATTGTTTTTTTTTTTTTTGTATGGATATATCATTTCGTACTTAATTATTAATATTCTTGTTTAAAGTCTTTACAATACTCAGTTCAAAAATCATATTAGTGTATTTATTTATAGCTTGATCTGGAATTTTATCTTTATGAGAAGTTTTATATTATCATTGGCGACGATCTTGACAAGGACCGTACAGTGGGATTAGTCCTTCTGGATTTCAGTAAGGCGTTTGAATTGATTAATCATGATAAACTACTTGTTAAACTGCAACGAAATCTCACTTTCTCGTCTACAATTAATTCTCTCATTGTCTGTTCTGCCGTTGCCAGTCCCTAAAGATCGCTCAGTTACTATCACTTTCCCCAAACTCTCTACTGCGGTATATCTCAGGGCTATATTCTCGGTCCTTTTTCTGATCTACCCACGATGTTACCAGATACCTTTACAATAATGACGTGCAAATTTACATAGATAATCCCATTAGATTAATGGGGGATGGCATCATCCGGCTTTATGATGACCAAGATATAATCTGTGACTGGGTTAAAGGTAATTACCCAATTCAATAAATCCACATAAATAAATGCGGTTGTGAAGGTATATTCTTCGCTGCAAATGTTAATGATATCCCCCAATGTATTCTCTCAACATATCTTCATAAAACTTTCTATGGCTTTCATACTAGTCCACTTTTTCTTCGGGACTCTAATACATTCTAAACTGGATTCTTGAGGAAATTAATGATATCTTTCAATGAACACGATGCGATTTACATTCGACTTGCAAAGTTTTTCATACCTCGTCCTATGTCGATTCCTTCCCTGGATGTTCTCTCGATAAAATACCAATAAACAAAAGGCTGAAATTCTTGTATAACCTGATTTATGTCAAAGATTCAGCTGATTTATAATTACATATTTATACAACTACTAGTGAATGGTCTTAGCATGGTATATATATTTCATTACCTATTTACAATATACTTAAATTTGAAATTTTTGAAGAAAAAAATCAATTTACAACCAAGAAATGAATAACTAAGTGATATCTGATATCAGTTTCTCAAAGTTACTACCTAAATCAATTTTGCTGCGACAGGAAAAACGATATCAAGCAATATTAAAAATATGTTCCCGGAACTTTGAAATATCTACATACTTATAGCTTTGAAAACAGATCACCTGCGACAACGTAAGACAGTTGAGCGGAATTTAATTAAATTCAATTAAAATCACTAAGAAAATAAACATTGACAGGGCAGTACCCAACAACCGATAGCATACATGTGAATGCTTCCATTGCACCTTCATAAGATAATGATTTTTCTATAATAATAATAATAGTCAATTTCCTCATGAATAGTTCTCAGCGAGAAGGCAAAATCTTTCGAGGCAAACAAGTGCCTTTAAGGTTTTCAATTTGTATTTGGGCTCCCTCAATCTTATGGGATTCAAATTATGGCTCCCATGCTTTGTATCTCCATATGCTATAAATAATTCTGTAGAAATCTGTGGTAATACCCAGAAACATTATAAGATACAAATGTATCTTTTTCTTCTATATACAATACTCGTATTTATATGCAAACCGAAATCTGGTGTTAAATCCTCTCATAAAATATTTGTAGATCTTTGGGCCGAGGCAAGAGATTTCGATATGGAGTTATATGGGTCAGTGGTACACGCAGAAGGAGCGTTGGGATTTATAGTTTTGTTTTTATTTCAGAAAAGTTATCGTTTTACGAAAGGAAGTAAACTTTTGTTTATTTCTAATTATTTCGAGCCTTGTAAAGTTGAGATGGTAGGTGTTTGAAAAATACGAGTATTTTGTATAATTTAAAACAAGCGATATCGATCTGTATTGTAAATAAATTACCAGTACTGCGTACTGTACTGTAGAGTATATCGTGTATTTAATTCCTTTATCCAATCAAGTCTCGCATATTAAAATTCATTGTGATGATGATTAGATTACACAGCGAAAATAGGCCGAAAGTGGGAAAAAATTCAAATGACATTTGTGAAAAACTGAAACAACATTTTCTTTTTTGCAACGTTTTTAACAAAATTTTGGCTAACAAATTCAGCGGTTGAGGTTTGAAAATTATAAATATTCAAGACAGATATGGGCGGATGCAGAAGACCACGCGTCTCACGCGTTGCGCTCTTAATGCCACGATTTTAAGTGAACGGCTTAAGTTTTCGGCAATTTCCAAGCGCCATTCTCTTACTTGGATGTTCCTCCACAGATTGAAGTGATAATTTTTGAAAAAAACATAAAAATTAAAAAAATGTCGTCAAAATTTGAAAAAAATAAATAAAATACCAGCAATAATAATTTTTTTTTCATAGACGTCGGTTCAATGTGCAGAGAAACTTGAAAAATTAAGGCGATATCTTCAATGGTTCTAGAATTGACGTGGCAAAACTAACCAATCCAATTTTGCACTGGTCGATGCCGATGTCGTTTAAGGAAACACAGTGTCGCATTAGCTCTATTTGCGAAAGCGTCAATATGATTCTTAAATGTAAAGTTGGAATACAGCATGACTCCCAATTCTTCCACTTTGTCAAGTCTTCTTATAATACAAAACACAAGAAGACCGGCACAACAGTGAACGCGACACAACAAGTACATATGTCTAACAACTGTCACTGTTTTATTTATTGTGAAAGAAATGGTAACGACGAAGAAATTAAGAAAATTTTTGAAAATTAGCATTATAGCTTTGCGCCTTACTTAAAATTGCAGAGCATAAGGAAAAGACAAAACAAAAGATGGTAGGTCTGGAAATAAATAAGGATTTTTTAAGTCTTCATTCAAAGTGATGCGAGAGAAGGATCTCGAAAGATTTTAAAGGCTACAAGGATGTCAGTACAGGAATTTGATACCCTCTTAATAATGCTGCGTTATTTCAGCAAAGTGCAGTTTAGCCGCAACGCAATAATGTAAGTAATATTAACTAATTTTAAGTGCTATAAACTACGCTTATAATTTAGAGATACCTTGCATATGGTTGTCACCAATATACTTAGCACCACCGAATACAACAGAATGGGATTGGTTATCGCAAGCATAAAATTGCAAATGAAATTTCCTTACAAGTGTGTCCTCTAAAAGGTGGTTCACAATGTTATAATTCTGCTTGTTGTATGTGACGCGGACTATTGTTTTATCAAGATGGATGTAGGCTCAAATGGAGGTCACAATGATGGAGGTATCTCCCAAGAAAGCACCTTCGGGCAAAGACTACTGAGACGGTAGCCCCCTATCCCAAATTCAGATAACCTTTTCAACTCTACCTTAATGTTTCCTTTTTTTCTTCGTTTGAAATGCAATGAAATGCGTCCTTACCCGTTTAAAATTCTGATAATAACTACCGAATGCGCATTATTAATATAACAGTATTTGTTCTTAGTAAAAATGTTTCAGCTGAATACCAGCACTATCACAAATGAATATCCCGAGCTCAGATCACATTATTTATACATTTTTATTTTAAAAAATTTTCTGTTTTCATTGTATTTTGACGCCTCATTTTTTATTAAGTTCATAATTTTGCGCTGCAGGTCGATATACTAAATATGAATCATTTCCACAAGGACACCCTGTATATACATATAGGATAGAGAGAGCACAACTCTTCATTAATAGCTATGCTATGCTTAAGCTTCGTTGGGGAGATGGCAACAATAATTAGCCAAGAGTTTTTAGTCCCGAATGTATGATGAATCAAAAAAATTTTTGATTGAAGAAAGTGCGTGAAGGCTTTGAATGAGTATAGGCAATAACTTGTAAGTAATTAGTCCTTAGCACTAACTTATAACAATGGACTGAGCGATTTGCTATTTCATGGGGCACAAATATTGTGTTTCTGTATATGACCGTTAGAGCACCCTTTAAAACGTTTACTACATAAAATCATATAAAATTCAACCAATCAGATAAGATTTTACACCCTTAAATCGAATTTAATTAAAAAAATATATTTTCTTCTGCCCAAGTGATATTTTAATCCGACTTTAATTTTCTAAAGTTATTCTTAGTTTGAGTCCTGCATATGGGCAAGAGATACGGAGCATGGTAGGTAAACACTCCCTTTACCTTATTCTTTCTGCAGTGATTGCATCTGTAGCCAACATAAAAAGATCAAATAGCATAAGAGAACGTTCAGTAAGCAATATTTGGTGTTAGTAGCTCCAAATTAGCTATAGAGCGAAAGAGAAAATTATAAAACTTGTGCCATTCTTTCCTATAGAAAAATTACAATAAGCTCAGTCCATTGCGTTACGCAGCCCGTTGATGCGTTAGGTGGCTAGCTATGCTGATAACGGGGCGGACTTTTTTATCAATGGTGATCCTGTTTTTGTTTTTTTTGTTCTTTTTTTCTTGGAAACAAAACTTAATTTATTTCACAAATATAACTTCACCCAAAAGAACTATTAAAATTGATTTGAAAATTAAATGATACATAATATATAGGTATATATACTTATCTTGTTGAGTGGAGACTTAATTTGACCAGAATAGCAAAGCGATCCCAAAAGAATAATAGAGCTATTTTTCTGAAATCCAGTCCAAACACCTGTTTTTTTTTTTTTAATATACTTGCGTACTTTTGCAATTTGAAGTTAAAACTAATTTTACTTTAAAAATCTACAATCACCTTCTACTTTCCGTCCATGATCGAGAAGAAGTACTAGTCTATCTTTTTTTTCCTTGGACTCTCGATCTTCAATCGATTTTTCGTACAGTCGTCAATGATACTCCCCAATCGGGCGTTTTTTTTTGTTTTTTTTTTCGATCACCTTTAATGTTTAGGTCTCAACCTCACCACTTCTGGTTACGCATCCATTAAAAATCGTGTAATAATAACGACACACTGCTTTACATTTCATGAGGGAGTTAAGATACTTTTATTTGCATGTTTGTTTCTTTTCCCTTATATTATTTTGTCCTGATTTTGTATTTTTCTTTTGTCGGAAAACTTCTTCTATGTCATTCATTTCAACTTCATTCTGTTCGCGGCTTGTTGTACTTTTAAAAAGGACGTGGACTGATTTAATTAGAAATTGGATAATTTTGCAAGTAGGGATCTCCACACTAACAAATGTTCGTAGATTTATGACAAACTTAGAAAACGTAATTTTATTTATGTCTTTAGACTCAGAAAACAATTTATAATGATTACAATATAGTTAGAAACCGAAATTATAACTATTTACAAAGCTAATTAAATTGCTATAAAAAAAAAATTCAATCCTGTCAATTTATTATGCATATTGTCTCCGTTTATATGCGCATTATTAACACCGAATCCCATCAGAGTGTACCTATGGCTCAGCTAAGGATCGAATATGTACATATATTATGTAACTGGATGAGTAGGTCCCACTTCTCGAAAGACGTCTTTTCCTCCTGATCTGCCATTGCATTGCTGATTAGCTTTCTGAAAGTGGAATTTGTGGGCAGTATCAACAATTCTTCTTTTGAAAGCCACAACCAAAACCATATGATACATAACAGTCCTTAAAATTAGTTCAAAAGCGAAAAAAATTAGGTGACTTTGAAGAAGCCAATTATTTTATTTCTTATTTCTGGACGTCTGTCCAAACTTAATAAGTGTGGATAAAGCCATGCATTCAAAGGAACAAAGGTCTAAATTTAATTTAACTCTACATTTCATTGCTTCAAACTTGTTGATTCTCTCTGAAATACTATTTTCTAATTTTCAAGGGCATTCTCTATTTAAACCCTTACATAAATATCCTTGTATACAATTATTTTTCTCATTAAATGATTCATCGGACGGTAAATGCTAAAAATGGTGATATTGAATGGAACTCTGCCATACATTATGAGCATCTAGGAATAATTGTTTTTCTCAGTTTAACCCTACGAAAAAGTTGCTCGATATTGAAAAGGAACGAAATGAAAAATATGAATTTTCGTAACCCAATCATTGAAAGGTGTTGCGAGATTCAGTCATTTTTGGATATTGCAACCGTAGTTGTCATGAAATTCCTTTGCAAACTATTTGTGGTATCTGTGTTAGCTCGTTGAAAAATTCGTATTTTCCCCGAATATGGCGGTTTTTGCAGGTGGAGCTATAATTCTTAACATGTATCCACGCACAAAATTTCATCTCTCGTATGTCTACTTATTCTGGAATATTAGTAAAATATACACTGAAAAACGAAACGTTTGAATGGTAATCCTTTGAACGAAGTGAGATCTACAATTTTTATAACGAAACAGGATTCAGTATTCTCTGCCAGCGTACTATCGAGCTATGTTTTACAGGCATATTTCATCTATCTGCGTTCTCAAACCCGCCATTGAAAAGTATGTAACTTAATATAGAAAAATTATTAGCGTTTTAATTATTTTCCTTTCGTATCGTTGTATGTTTAAGCTTAAAAGCTTAGAAGGTTCAGACACATGATGGTGGAAGATTTTCTTAGATCTTAATAGAAGCTATAAATCCCTGATAACAAATAGTTCTTATTAAAGTATAGATCCCAATGTTCTCCTCAATATTTGAGTACTCTAGAGTATCTATGTATATATTGAAGGGAACATCCACAGATGCACTTAAGAAATCAGCTAATATGCCCAAACAATTTCTTGGATATGTTATGACTTAGACCACGTATAGCTCATATAAAAAAGTATAGTAAACCTGGATAATCTGTCCTTTATTAAGCCTGTTGTCTTATTATTTTACGGGTAACAACTAACATACGCTCTAAGGTAAAATATCAGTATCATGATTTCATCGGGTATTTAAATAATCCGCAAACTTCCGCTTCTGCAAAAAAAAAAAAAATCTCCCAAAATTTAATCAATTTTACATCGCCGCACGGAAAGCTGTTCCATGCCCATAAATTTCACGATTCTTAGCCATGCATCAGAAAATTTAATATTTTGGTCCTCATGGGGCCTATAAGCCTGTAATTTACCTTGTGTAGTTACTATCATATTGTTGATACTATTGTGAATATTCACGAATTTACATGTAAGTAATCACTTCATAAGATAGAAACGAGCCCAAACTAAACCCTTTATTTTAAGGTATTAAACCCACCGCTTTCTCCATCTATGAAAGTAACTATGTATAGCTCCACTGATGTTCTGATATTCTCTAAAATTTGATGTCTATCTAAACACCTACCAGGAAATAACATTTTATAACCTAATCTTGGGTGAACATTACTTGTTTATGAATATTCTCAGGAAAATTTTGTATGCTTTGCATGTATTTACATCTAAAAGGAAACTCTGTGGTATGAGATGAGTTCGCTCTTTAGTTTGTCCTCCAAAAAAAGGGGCAAAAGTTAGCGCAACACTTGCTTTCAAGTCTAACGCACACATTGGATTTTCTTCTTTTTACCGGCATAATCAGATACCATGCAAAGGAAAAAGCTTTCATATCGGACCAAAATCAATAAAAACTGATACCTGTGCTTTGAATCAAAATAGTGGGTGGTAAGGAAGGAGTTTTTCAGCTGAAGGATGTGTTGGTGCTATTATGTTATTCAATAGTCGATTTTATGCTTCATATTTTTTATTACTTTTAACAAATTTCTTCTGGAACTTACCATGGGATAGGAGAACCCAGGAAAATGGGTTCGGAGTCAGGCTTATCAACTGATATATGAATAAAAGCGATTACTTGAGGTGGGGATTATGGGAGCACTAAAAAGAGAACTGACTAAATCAAGAATGATTTGCGATACCGTTAGGAGTTAGGTACCTTGCCATCCTTCCACACATCGAGATTTATAGACCCTTTCCTCAATCTAATTTGTGACCTCGAGATTTTCCTGATTGGATAATTGTCAAAGATATATGTATTAGGTATGTAGGTATTTTCTGCTCATTAAACCTGTTTTAGGATGTTAATCCATCGAGCCATGCATATCTCTACACTGAAAAGTCTAATTAAAACTTTGGATTTTGCAGAAAACAAATATTTAATAATAAATACGATACTGTGAAGTTTGCTATTAAAATACTGATGTAACGTTATAGTTCGTGCCACGAACAGTGAGCTATAAAGGTCACCATAGGAAAACTTTAATTTTGTACCATACTAAATATTCTAAATGGATAAGGAGCCTTCGAGGAGAATCGCCCGTAAAAAACTTGAAATTTTTCATAATCTTTTCTTTTCCATCATTCTTGAAAGACAATTATTTATTATAAATAAATTTCGTCACAGTACTTCTAAAGGTAATTTGTAATTTTAATTTACAACCAGAATTAATGTAAATTATTTTCAAGTGCCAACATTAACAGCTTCAGGTTGGTTTTTGGAAAAGTTTGGCTTGTTTCTGAAATAAAAAGCTTTGATTTCCAGTCAAAATACCTTGAAATAGGTTGTTTAAAAACTAAAATGCTTTCGTTTTAATAAAAAACTTTTATTTATCAAATATTTCTATTATTTGAAAATATCTGACTCTAAAAAAAAATGTAAACACGGAACAGAAAACGAAATTTTTGTAGCGTATTTCCAGATGTGCAGTATGCTTAACGGTATATAATTGATTAAAATTAGCAACTTTTTTCCTGAATAATTTCTCTAACTTAATTAATGCGATATGGCACGTTCCCATCATGAAATTTATCTATCATCTTAAAATTAATAAAATAACTTCATTTAAATGAAGAAATTCAAAAATTTTGCTCAGGTTAAATTGGTGAAAGACAATTTAAACTGAAATTTCCCTGACCTTGATAGCTCACTTTTCGCAGCACCGACAATAGGTGTTTGTTTTTTTTACGAGGATGTAGTAGATTGTGGGTGTGCCGAAATCGCTCATAAAAAAATACGGCAATTCTTGCACTTCCAAATAATAGCTTCTTTAGTACCGTCCACTATTCCGCCGTTTCGATTCAATTTGATTCGATCCAGTCCATTTCGCTTAAGCAAATGCCTGACACAATTGTTTCGTTCGATTCCGAGGACTTGACCTTAAAATTTTGCCAGATTTTCTCTTTCCAATTTAGATCAATTCATGTAAACAATTGTTGTTGTTAAATAATTCACATTAGTTTATATTCCCTCAATGAAAGCTTTTTTCCATCTTTGAGTATAAACAAATCTTTACAGATGATTTTTGTTGGTTATGTCATCCTTAAAAATTAAAATTTGCTCAACTTATCCGTTTCGATTCGAGCCATTTCGATTTATTTCGGTGTAATGTGTTCAATTGCATGAGTGTCTCATATAAGAAAACTTTACATTTGTACGAATAGGATAGAAACGATGGAATAGTGTTTGATCGTTTACACTCAGCCAATGTTTACCGTGACTGAAACAAGGGAACAATTTATAATTAGTCTAAAGGTGGCTTCCCACGGCGCGTGGTTTCACGAGCCAAGCCAGCTCGTGCTCGCGCGGCGCGGCCCGTGAAAGCACGTGCCGTGGGAAGCCTGCTACGAGCTTTGTCAGCCCGCGCCGCGCCTATACACTTCCCACGGCGCGTATTGGCTCAAGTTGATTTGCGGCGCGGTGCCGCCGACATGAAGAGTAAATGTCACGCGCCGCCTCGAGCCACCTCGCGCACGCTCGCGCCGCGCCTTTGAAGTTACCGACTCGAAATGGATCGGGCGCGCCAGCACAAGCGAGCTCGCACCACCTCGAGCCGGACCCTTCCCACGGCGCGTTGGCTTGTGCTCGCGCGGCGCGGCGTGTGAAACCACGCGTCGTGGGAAGCCAGCTTAAGACCAATAATATTAGACAAACATAAAAGTTAAAAAAAGTGAAAATCAATAGTTTTGTATGGAAGCACCAAGAACTGGCTTCCCGAAGCTCATTTTTGAAATTTTACGTACTGTTTTTAGGAACACATTGTGTACAAAATTTCAGATCTCTACGTCGACGCGCTCTCAGTTAGTCACCAAATATATAGTGAACAACAAAATTTTTGTATGGCAGCTCTTCGAAGGAGTTGCCGGATTGGTCCCATTTTCGAACTTTATTTTAATTTTTTTTTTAAAGTCAGTGTGAAAAATTTCAGTCCTCTAAGTAATTCCGCCCTCGAGTTATTGTCAGCACGGACAGACAGATGAAAAGACGGGCATACAAAAAGAAAATAACTTTTATTATTATGTGTGGCTGTCCAACCCATTTTGCTCTACTAGTATTATTCCCTATGATTTCATCTAGGGAATTAAAGAGTGTGAAACGGAGCACAGACGGGAGCAGCAATAGCAAAATTCATAGAGAGCGGACGAGAAGCAGCCGAAGCACTGTACCGAATCAATTGTGCACTTGGCGAGGTTTCAAATGAAGTTGGACAAACCATGGAAGTTTTAAGCAGATTTCCCGAAAATTGGTCTTATCGCGTTGGTAATTTAGAATCACTAGGATGAACCATCACGAATTTCTGATGTACCCGAAAAAAAATGTAATTTAGTCCATTCACCCAAGTTAAGCTGCTGCGAAGAACATATCAAAATATTTTGGATTTATGAAACGATATAAGAAATATTTTAGCCTATGATATCTAATGCTTCTCTGCAATCTCGACTCGATAGAAGACCATTTCAATACATTTACGCTCTTCTATTGTTATTGAATTATATAAACTGATACCTTTTAGACTAATTCCTGTACGCAATATGGTCCAGTGAAATTCCGAGATTGGTTTTTATGCCGAACTGCATAAATGTTTAATATCTTCTTACTATCTTCCCGCCTTCCATGCATTTACTTTCTGCTGAAGTTGAAATTTACATCGTCACCTTTGAAACTAGTTAAACTAGCTTCTAAAAAATATAATAAAAAATGGTGAGGAAAACTTTCCATTCACTTACAGCTTCTTTGAGTTGAAACTGTAAACCTTACACAATGTCGTGCGATACTTTTGATACACTCTTTGAGCTACCATTGTTTGCAGCTTCAATAAAAATATTTCTCCTGCAAAAGTTCTAGGTATCGTTGTAGGACGTTCTCCTTATGGTTTTTAAAATAGGGACAACAGCATCCTTATGTTGCTTAGTTGGATTCTACTAAACCATGTCACTTGGTTTCGCTAAGACCCATAATAATAACGACGATTTTATGTAGATTAAATTCTTGTGAACTTTATCCAGTATCTCATTCTTTTCCTTGTTTAAATTATTAAGAACACCATTATAGGATCATTTCAGGTTCGAATCTGGAGGGGTAATAAAAAAAAGTCGTTTTGCAAGAGAAACATTTAGATTATCTCAAATTCAGAATTAGGTGACCAATGCTGCAACAAGAATGCATTTCAAAAGCATATAAAACCCCCTTCGCCTCATATCCTGCCTAACATTTAATACTTAATGTAACGAAGTTCCATAAGAAAATGCGATTATTACAGCTGTGAAAATTGACAGGGAAGTAGATGCTCGAACTATACCAAATTTAAGTTTACTCTTCCCAAGAATGCTATTTCCTTCCGTTTTCAACAAACTATGGTTACTGTTTGCCTGTTCTTTACTAAGCTTCTAAGGTGTGAACCTTACTTCCAGCCACTAAAAGTAGTTTTGATAGGTACTAACACCTAACGTCGACATGAGTTATATGAACACTTTATCAGAATAGCGTACACACGTGAAAGTTTTTCTGTATGTTCAGGATACACTTGCGGACAACGAGAGTTTTTTATAGGGTCTTAACTTTAGCACGAACTGGATGGGCGTAATATAATACTTTGTATAGTCTCGTAGTAAATACCCTTGGTGATAAATTTTATATGCTTGCATATAAAAATGAAAATTGCTGGCACTTGGAAAAGGTCAGAATACATGACCGACCAGCTAGGTAGGAACTAACTAAGTTAATTGGAAAGCTTTCGTTGTAAGTAGGATAACTAATAACTCTCTTGAAGAACAACCATTATTTAACTTAGGTATACGTAACTGTAAGCTTATATTAACTTTCCTTCATTTTATTTCACCATAGATGGTTTTATATAAAAATAAAAATATGATAGATCTGACTGAAACGTACAAAAAGCTTTCGCTCTATAATCAATTTTTATACTAAGGATAAAGTTATATTTGTGTTTCTCCTGGTTTTCTGAACACTGAAACAATATCATATTGCAGCGTTTTGAATTAATTAATTCAAATTTTAGTGTTATTATATACTAAAAGATATACGAGCTCACAAAAATTAAATTATTAAACCTAGTACTCTGGTCGGTGCAAACTAAATTTTAGCGAATCTCCATTAGCGGACAGTTCTTTTAGCAGAATGTTTCTATGCCCAATAAGATTTATTTTTGTCTTAAATTAAATTAACTTCTGAAAATATTATTTTCGCAGTCGCACTGCTATCAGATAAAGGTAAAAGATTAAACAAATATTACCCACTGACATATATAACATGGACTGCCTGATTTTCTATTTCATATGGGTCAACTTTTTTTGGCAGGGGTGTGACAATTATCTTAATTTCAAATTTTACTTTCGCTTTAATATTCATATTAAAAGTTCAACAAATTATAGAAGCATTCGAAATTATTTCTATTCTTGGAAGCTTTTCTCCTACAACATCAAATATTTTTTAAACTTGATTTTTAAAGAAATAAATTTAAGCAATTTTTGTCTGCTTGTCCCTAAAAGTAGTTATGGGGGACAGAGAAAGGATTACAAATATTGTATTGCCATCTATTTCTATTATCTTGAATTCCGGTTATCCCGGATGTCATGCCATGCTACAGGGGTACCAACAAGGAAAAATATAATGACAAATACTTTCGCGGAAAATTTGAATTTCTTAATAATTCTCGGTTTGATTATTGCGGTGCTGGGAATGTTTTGAAAATATTTTTAGTTTTTATGTGAAGTATGAATTATACAAAAAAGTGTTTCATTAAAAATTGCTTCGGCAAGAAAGGACTTGTCATAGATGGACAGCCTGTGGTTATGTTTAGGTAATGCGGATACATTTTCTTTACTATATTTCGAGTTGACAGCGCTTTTATGGAATTGAAAAATAAAAATATAAATTTCAAATTCATAATTTAGATTCCCGCGGAATCAGAATGACGTAAAGAAATGGTGTGATTGTGTACACATCGAATATAACGATGTTGTAAGATTTAAAGCCCCATTTTTGTGTAGCATGCATTTTGATGAAGATTATATAAATAGAGGATACCGTACAAGACTTTGTAGAGCTGCCGTCCCTATGGCAGTTGATTGTATCAATCTTAGTACTGAGGTATATTAAATTAATTTTAGTATGGTAGTGGAAAATGCTCATGTGTAAAATTGTACAGCATAGACTCGTTGTAGAAATTAGTTTGGTAATCCAACCGGTTAATTTGCTAGTACCTAGTGACTGATTTTTAAAAGAAGGAAATAAATATTTCCCCTTGTTCTAATTAAGTATTACAGAAGCATAATCAATTAAATAGGTGGCTTTCCTCTATATTTGTTTGCGAAGAGCTTACAAATTTAGAACTTTTTCCTAGTAATTTTAATTATTTTAAATTTTAAGCGATATGATACTCATAGCGAAGAATCGCTCGTCAACCAAATAGCAGAGAATATACTTATGTCAGATGCTGTTACTGATAGATAAGATCAGCAGTTATCTCTGAGGCGGCTTGTACAAGCAATCCCCTTGAAACTTATCTGGATGAAGAAATCAAATCACACCAAATATTACCAAATCCTACTGAATCGTCCATAAATAAAAATATAAATCTCCTTGATAGTTCAGTAGTGACTAGTGTCAACCATCATGAACTCATTAAGGTACAACGATATGAAAACAATTATCCTATATACTCTTTATTATGTTTATAATGAATATTTTTATTACAATATGTTTGGAACAAGTATATTATTTTAGTAGTAATATGTACATATTCTTATGATAGAGTTCTATCAGCTTTATTATGTTATGTTGTTAGGTTTGATTGTCTTAATGTAAATTTATAATATTTATATTATTGATAAAATTATTTATATTGTTTATAAAATATCGTTTTATTCACTTTAAAGTTTATAAATGAACAAATGTTTCAGATCGCAAACAGACACAAACGACAGCGCTTTCGTAATTAATTAATGTGCATTGCAAAAACCGTATATGCCTGTAATATACCTATATACTTGGTATTTGATTACTGAAGTTGAAGCTATATCAAACTACCCAAGGGGAAACGGTAGTATTAAATAGTACAGTACATACAGTGTAGGTACTTGAACGAACCAAAAGAGCTCAGCGCAATTTTTTTCAACTAGCTGTTCCCCAAACGAAGCCGTAAAGTAATGTGCTAAAAAACAAAAATCATATATTAAAAATGTTAAAATGCTGAATGCTTCGTGATAAGCCTGACCTGAACAACCTGGATATATTGTTGTTTCATTTTCTACACTCCAGATCAAAGAATATTTGATATTTGATTATTGAAGTTAGAGCACTAGCGATGAGCTTCGCATCCATCATACCAAACTACCCAAGTTTTGGAAATGGTAGTATTAAATAGTTTCCGTGCCATGTTTTCCTATTTGTTTTGTATTCCAAGGAATAAAAATATGCAACAAAATTGAAAAATTCTTGCAAGTTGAGCAATCATTTGTGTGAGAGCACTATAGAAAGGTAACTTATTTTTCGTTATTGAAAATCTTCATCTAATTTCGTTTGCACTTATTAATTATACTTTCCGAAACTAATTTACTGACATATTTATATATAGATTCAATTTTAATGTGTTACTGTCACAAATGACAAATAGTACATTTGTCAAGTCGGTTCAGTTGTTCAGTTGGCTGCATTAAAAAACCACTGAACTCAGGGTGGCATCCGACAAAACTTATTTGAGGTTCAGCGGAATAAAGTAGTTAAACCAAAACGAGACAACTATAGAAAAGTGATCCCATAATAATGTCAAAAATGTAAGCAATTTCAGTAGGGTCAGCAGTCCATTGTATATATGTCAGTGATATTACCAGATTCGGGGTCATTTTCTCATCATGGCCATCTTTTAAATTAAAAACTAGTTTACAATAATTTTCCAAATCAACAGTCAACCATTTCTGTTTAGAATTATGAATTGTCTTTTTTTATCTTATTAAACATGCACTAGTCTGGAAAAAAAAAATCTGCACAGCGGAGTTTAAAAATTCTCTACATTAAGCTGAATAGTGCAGTCAGCTGCAGAAACTGAATATTCTATGACCGCATCCATAAAGTGCATTTTTACAGATCGTCTACAGCTTTCTATTCTTTTCAAACTACAAATACCGCCCATACTATACATTATTCGTAGTACATGAGTATGAATGAATGCAAATGGTTATGAATCTAGATTTAAAACGGTAGATTGTCAGATTCTAGATTCAACAGAGATATGTAATTGATCCCGAGAAATTGAAGGACTGCAGTTTATGGTTCTACATTCAATTATTTCTGCACGGTAAGGAATCGGCATGGCCATCTTAGGTAGTGACTCGAAAAACAGACTTGGAGAAAAAGCAAGCCAAGGTGGTGTTATCAGCATCAATTAAGACAAGATACATTACCGACGCCATAGATCATCGCAATTCTTTTAAAAATCTGCAAAGGATCGTAGCATACATATTGAGATTTGTATCAAATGCTTGCCAGGAGTCGGATGCACGTAAGAAGGCGGCACGAAGTTTAGAAGAATTAGAAGGAGTACTAGTGGTAATTACAAAGGAAGCGCAATCCCAAAGGTTCGGAGAAGATTTAAAACAATTAACCCAGTTGCACCATGCAAAGTCAAATAGTAACTTAAGCAGCCCGAGCCCATATGAGGATGAAAAGGGATTGATTAAACAGGCGCTCACTAAGGTTCTTGCCCATCAAGGCTAATACCATAGCGCAGTCAATAGTACAGAATTGTGTCCGCTGCTGGAAATTCAAGCCACAACTGCTTGAGTAATTTATGGGCAACTTGCCGGCTCACAGAGTATAACCAGAAAGACCCTTCATTAATGTCGGGATCGATTTTTGTGGACCTTTTTGGGTACATTTCAAGTTAAGAGGGAAAAGACCCTCAAAGGCTTATTTGCACTATTTTGTTACTTCGCAACGAAAGCAGTCCACATAGAGGTCGTAAGTTAGTTGACCACTGACGCCTTCTTGGAGCCTTGAAGCGATTCATCAGTATAAGAGGAAATTGCAAAACCATCTACTGCGATAATGCTACATACTTTCTCAACTAAGAGAATTGGAAAGAGTGATATACAGTAAGGAGTCACAGGAAAAGATCACAAAGTTCAGTACATCAAAAAGTGCAGACTTTCACTTCATTCCTCCAAGAGCGCCACATTTTGGCGGCTTGCGGGAGACAGCCGTCAAATCTGCCACGCATCTGTTCCAGAAGAGTGTATCTTCGGCATCGCTTACATACGAGGAGATGGAAACGGTAATGACAGAAATAGAAGCCATATTAAATTCTCGACCACTAACGCCAATGTCATCGGACCCAAATGACATCTCCGCATTTACCCCAGGGCATTTCTTAATTGGGGAGCCATTAACAAGCATAGTGGATCCTCATGCTGGCCCGGAAAAGTGGAGCTTACTTAAACGATGGGCGCTGGTCTCTCATTTGAAAAATAATTTTTGGCAACGATGTTCAAAAGAATACTTGAGCGATCTGCAGCACTGCTATAAGTGGAGACAACGGTGCAACAACGTACATCCCGGCACAATGGTAGTGGTAAAAGATGAAAATATTCCCGCATTAAATTGGCCACTAGGGAGAATAGTCCAAACCATCAAGGGCGATGACGGACAAATCAGAGTAACAGACGTTAAAACTTCTTCCAGAATATTCAGGAGACCAATTCGCAAACTTGATTCTTTCCGAACAGAGCAAGGAGAGGCTTGTTTTTCCTCACACACTGACAACCTACCAGCAGCTAAAAAGAAGCATTCAAGAGAAGAAGTAAATAAGATTGACCATTCCGAATCCTCCACCAGCAACGAAGAAAAAGGTCCAACCGTAACTCATGAAGAGATCCCGCCTAAAAAATCTCGTCTCTCAACTTCCGCTGTGAGCTTATTTTTTCTCACATGCCTAGTCATGCCGATACTAGGGAGCTGTCAAATAGAAGTAACACCATTTAAGAATCAGCCCGGCATCTATTGAAGGTATGGGCTCGACCCACTTAATCTCTAATGAATGGAATTCGTCATATACTATTATATTAAATCCTATTGGTACTGCCATCTTAAATCATGTCTGCAAGAATATGATGGATCATCCGGTATTTTCACAAACATGTTCACAATTCCATGGAATACGGAAAGAGATGGAGAAGAACAACGAATTTTTACTATATCATGTACGTATGTTTCTGTAACCAAGTTATAATTAATTAATGTAAATATTGTAATTTTTACAGCCCTCAGAAAAGGACTCACAGCAAGAGTCGAAACGTCGGGCCATAACAAAAATAAAATGAAAACATAAGAACGTAGCCTGTGTTTTTCACTGATGATCGGAGATCCCCAATAAATCACCACATTCTTCATATATCATGTACCTACACGTATGAAAAGAGCGCTGCTCGATATAGTTGGTAATCCGACCGGTTACTTGTTCGGAGTATTAGATTTTCGCTATGCTGAAAAGATGAGGCAAATCATAACCAATGTTGAAGGAAATCAACAACATTTGCTGGAATTATTAAAGAATCAGACCTCCATCATCGACTCAACGGCCAATATCATAAAAAGGTCAAACGAAAGAACGGAGAATCAATGACGGGATTTTGAAGGACACATTAATCAGATGATGGAACAGATGAACGGTATGCGCCAAGAACTTCGCGATCAAGGAGCAGCAAATTCATCAGATTAACCTTAATGACGTCAAATTACCAAAGAATGTAGTCTATGTTATTGGATGTCATCATAGGCACACACACCGTCAAAATCAACCCACTTTTATTGTCACCACAACAGCTCAAGGCGCAGTGTAATCTTGTCAAGGAGAATCTGCCGTCAACACTACGTTTACCAGCAGGCCAAAATAACTTGGTAGAGCTATACAACTTCATGAGAGTGCAAGGACGTAGGATCAGCTCAAACAATCTTCCGACTCAAGTTACCCTTGTTCACTTGTGAACCATTCGAATTGATAAGGATCGTCCCAGTACCGGTGTTGACGTACGACATATTTCTGGTGGTAGAACCTTCATCACGATTCTTGATAATAAGTTTACATCGAGATGAATTCTATCCACATTCGGACCATGATATGTCAGCGTGTTCCACAATTGGACATTCAATTCACGTGTGCAAGCAGCATCATCTGCTATATAGGGTTGATTCTGGTATGAGCGCTTGTGAAATTGGATTCCTGACTAACTCTCCGTCGCCCTCTATGTGTAAAATAACAAAGACTGCAAAGGTTCCCAGATGGATTCAGCTCACGAATCCAAACCATTGGTTTTATGTGATAAAAATGGAAACAACAGTCAATATAATATGTGGCCATTCAGTTTCCCAAAGATCATTATCAGGATCCGGAATGCTCAATAATAGTAATAGTTCTGCCATTAAGGACTAGGCAACTACAATGCAAGCCCACAGTCTTTATCCGACCTCCATGAGAAGCGCTTTAATGCCATCACAGAATCTAATTGAAGTGCTTCCTCCACGTGAAGTCACAAAATTACTTCACAAGCCAATGTCATCCTTCAACATCTCCCACGATTTGTCAGAGCTGAAGCAAAGGTTACAAGGTCTTCAGCTTGAAGAAGAAAGTTCTATGACACCATTCCACCAAACAGTTCACCACTTCAGCGTTAGTTAAACGAACCTTCTCCTCGTTATGGGCATTCTGACTTTTTTCACAATAAGAAGATTCATCAAATGCCGTGAGGACCGCAGGACAATACCCCCGTAGCTGCACACGGAAGGACGCCGCCGACCTTTGGCCTCAGCCGCGAGACGGAAGAACTGGTTGAACTCAACGTTCAACGCGGGGGAGGATGTTGAATTCCACCCTGGCATTAGAGTTAATTACTTAGGACATTGTAGCATTAAATTCCAAATTCCAAGTTGCATGAGAAATAATAATTCGTCATTATCAGCACCAATATTCACATTCACAAAGAACGCATTCCTATTACATTATGATAAACAAATCGCATCAGATTACTTTCCCATAGCCATGAAATATTTATCGCAGCAACAATGTATCGTCGCGCCGTGGAATTAAAGCCGACGATGCAATTCTTTATCTTCACTCTTCAAGTGAGAACGAAATGTTATGTTTAAGTTTGTATTTTTATCACTCCCTAACTTGCATGTTATCGACTTAATGAAACTAAGCAAATTTAAATTTCGTGTTGGAGAAAAATTAAGTCATTACTGTTTGAGAAGTGGACACGTTTTTAATTAATATTCGAGAAGTGAAGTTGGTGTGATTTACAGCATAAAATTGGAGGCAGTTAGTTAGATCAAAGTCATGTGTTTTACCACAAACAGTTTAAGAATTGGGTTGTTCTAGTATTTCATCAGAGCATTATACACCAGTGCACTGATTTCTGTACCAGGGCTCCCCTATCCAGGCGGCCAGTAAAGGAACTTGTCGCGATATAAACGCCAACCATAAACCTCTTATCGAATTCGCACAATTAATGACATTCCAATTCACGTTAGGTCCCACAGATATCCTAACGTACACAAAGAAGTGGTAAAGGGACAAATTAACTAGATGCTCGAAAAAGGCATCATAAAGCCAAGCTATTCACCATGCTCTGCACCTGTTTGGATAGTTCCAAAAAAGATGGGCGCAAGTGGTTAACCAAAGTGGAGAATCGCCATTGACTACAGAAAGTTGAACGAGAAAAGGACGTTAACAAGATAGCATTCTCAGTGGAAAATGGGCATTATAAATTTCTTCGTATGCCCAGCCCCGGCGACACTCCAGCGCCTGATGACCGACGTGTTAAAAGAATAAATTAATAGAATTTGTCTTCTTTACTTAGATGATATCATCATATACTCCACCTCCCTCCAAGAACTTATAAACTCCTTGAAAATGATCTTTAACAGACTATCCGAAATAATCCTTAAAGTACAATTAGATAAATCGAAATTTTTCAAAAGTGATACCGAGTTTTTAGGACATGTAGTAACTCAAGAGGGTATTAAACCCAACCCTCAACAAATTGAATGTGTACAAAATTTCCCAACACCGAAAACCCACAGATAAATCAAAAAGCTTCTTGGCCTGACTGGCTAATATCCAAGACTCATTAAAGACTATTCGAAGATAGAGAAGCCTATCATAAGATACCTAAAGAAAAATGTGACATTAAATATAAACGATTCAGAATATATTCGAAGTATTAAGACACTAAAGCGTCTCTTTACAACTGAACCCATATACACTGATTTTAATAAAAATTTCACAATCACTACTGACGAAAGCCAATATTCCCTCAGAGTTTTTTTGTCGCAGGTCGACCACCCAATCTGTTACGCAAGTCGCACGCCCAACGATCACGAGCAAAACTACAGCAACATTGAAAATGAGCTGCTCGCTATCGTTTGGGCTACTAAATATTTTCGCCCATACGTATTTGGTCGAAAATTCTTTATAGAAACAGATCACAAACCAGTACAGTGGCTTTCCTTTGTAAAAGAACCCAACTCAAAGCTATTTTGTTGGAAAGTTAAACTATCCGAATACGACTACGATATTAAGTACAAAAATGGCAGCAAAAATATCAATGCAGACGCTTTGTCGCGATTGGAGGTCAACCACAACGAAGAACTGCAACAAAACAAATCTCTCTTGAGCAAACCACCACTTAATACATTCAAAAACCAAACTACTATTCAAAAGGTGAACTCTGGGTCACTAAGAATCAAAGACAAAACTATTTTTAATAAACATCGAAAAATCATTTATGTCAAAACGCTAGATAACGAAACTGTAACAACACTTCTCAGAAATCACTTCAACCCAAATGCCCTTAATGCGCTGTGCACCCAAGAACCTAATTTTTTGAATACGATAAAATCTGTCTACTTCACGCACTTCTCCCCAGAGAAAAATTTCAACATTCTACAATGCACGCAAGTCCTCGAAGATATCCTGGTGAAGAACATATTGATAAACTAATAGAAGAAGAGCATTTGATAAATAACCACAGAGGTATAACCGAAGTACAAAAAGAATTACGCCCTAAATATTTTCATCCCAACATTAGGAACAATGGAAAACAACTCGAAGTAATTACAAGTGAAAATACAGAAAGTAGGATAATAATTTTGTCTCTAAATGTAACTGTAATATTTATAATTTCAATATTTCTTATCAAAAATACCATCTCAAAATTGTGTAAGAGAAAAATTATAGATAAAACTTCGTCGGAGCCTCAGTTTGACGCTGGGGGTGTTATAGATAACCCTTCCCACGTTAAAATAATATAGAATATCTTCCCGCAGACATAAATGTAATAATCGCAGTTTCCCAAATCATTTAATTTCCCATAGCCATATACAGAAAAAAAAAATCATTTAAAATTCATAAACTTTTCCCTCGTCCGGTACACCTTCAAATGCACCAGACGCTTCGTAAGCATTTTCTCACCAAGATAGCATAAATCGCAATTCCCACATTAAAGAAACTTGCAGAGCTTTCAGTTTTTTGCAATAATGTAATTAGAATTAAAGATAAGTTAGTTTCGTCTTAAAATTAAAGGCGAGTAGTCGGGAAAACGGAATAGAGTTATAAAAAGAGTAAATTGGTATTTTCATTTCAATCAATATTTATTTTTTTGCTGTAGAAAAGATCTCTACCTAAAACTAAAAGTCTCTTTTCTTTACTTTTGAAATGATTTTCTTCCTTCAGATTATCAGCAAATATCCTTTTCTCCATTTTCTCATCATGAAATCTTCGAAAGTGAAATAAAGATTTTATGTAAGACCGGTTTTTTTTTTCTGGTTTGTGAAGTCGTTGTGGGTAGTAGAAAAAAATCGTTACATTTCGGTACCTGCAACGATTTGTTATATGGGAAGCATGAACTTTCGTTACTTTCCACACTGCTCTCAGAATTCTGATGTTAATTGATCAGTTAGCGCCTTAGTTAATTTTATGAATTTTTATGCTAAGTTTTATATGATGCGGGTAGTAAATATTTAAATGCTGTTATGATTCCCTTATTTTGCATTTCAGATTTAGATTTTTTAACATAATAGCTTTCACAAAATTAATAATTTTTTAAATATAAAGAGATAAATAAGTTGTTTTCCAAGAAATACGGAAGGAGAAAATTATTTTGAATAAGAATAAAAGTATATTGTGTTATGTACAACAGCTCCACCTATCGTGTTCAAAACTATACTATCTTTCAAGCCGGAATTTAATTGAAATCGGCTAGGCGGTTTCTGAGATAAGCGTGTACGAAAACAGGGACACGTGATTTTAATATAATAAGATGATAGGATAAACACGCGTACCGTCATGTCACCGAATCAATACATTCTTTAAAAGCAAGAGAGGATATTGAAACAACAGGTAATTGCATCCAATGAGTTGTGGTGCGCTCATATTATGAGAGCTGCCGCAAAGGCGGCAATTCCAAATATTCCCTGGTGGCATAAACACTTTAATAAATTTAGAGCAAAGGTCCGCATGCTATGTAATAAAGCGAAAAGAATATCGAACTGGGTAGAATAAAAACAAGCCCTAACCTAATTTGACTGGAAAATCAGGAGATATAAAAGGCGATCATGGCGGAAATGCAGAGAAGGTTTTAGCGAAACACCTGTCTGTGCTGGAATACATAAGGTCTTATAAAAGGGATCCCCTAACATACTCGGATTATTAGAAAAGATGATGGTAGCTATACTTGAACAGGAAAAGAAACTCTGGAGCTTCTTGCACCGAAACATTTCCTAGGTTTTGCAGTAAGGGGAGCTTAAGAGGAGTGCAACAGTCCTTCCCTGGCAGACGATTATGATTTCAGAAGTGCAGCTGCCAAAATTTTTGTCTTTGTGTCATAAAGTCAGTTATACCATACAAGTCGCCGGGAGAAATCTTCCCGCTCTCCTAAAAAAAATTACCAATGCTAATTAAAACTTTTGGAACCAGCTTTGCAATGGTATATATCCCCAAAGCATGGAGGAAAATAAAGGTGATATATATACAAAAGGCAGGAGGCAAATATGTAGCCCAATATAGGTCGGTATCCTCTCAAAAGCCTTTTTTTGTTAAATCTATGGATAAAATAGTGAAAAGGTATACTAGAGACGGAGCTCTCCAGGGCATCCATTAAGTTTGGATCAATTTACCTACATAAAGTATCGGTCAACCCCAGCAACCAAATTAACAATCAACCCCAGCAAAACAAAAATTATACCCTTAACTGGAAAATGGAAAATATGGAATATAATTAGCCACATTTGGTAAGGATTTCCAAAACTTCTATATATATTGAGATAACTCTCGATGATAAGTTCAATTGGAAATGGAAATGTAGAAAACTGGCTGGTTCAACATGGAGACTCAAGCCAAATATGATGATTTGGCAATATAATCAGTAATCAGATCTATGATCACCTATGCTGCTTCGTCGTGTTTGAACAAATGTATACAAAAGGCAACCATCAGGAAGCTAAATAAGTTCCAAAGAATGGCCTGTCCAGCAGCCATGCGAACAGCATCCACCAGCGCTCTAAAAACACTATTGAACCTACCAGCTCCAGCATTCACCAACGTTGTTGAAAAAGAGACTGGACTAATGTTGTGTAGAGCCCGGACAGATGGTTATGGTGAATGAGACTCTAAAAGTCTACGCTTCATAACTGAACGAATAGAAGAAAATCCAATACTAGACATTATATCTGACAAAATGGTCGTTGAGCACGACCTCTTTCTGCCTAAAGATACCAAATAGGGTGGAAATAGATCCAAATCGAGGAAACGAAGCCCTAATCTGAAAGAAGTAGGAGAAAGGAGTAAGAATAGGAATATATGGTTTAAAGCCAAGAGTTCATATTTATCAAAGCTTAGGAAAATACGGCTCAATATTCCAAGCAGAGGTATAAGCCATCAGTAGATTGCATACGAAAACCTCAGCGAATCCTCTACAAATTAAATATATATATATCCATACAGATATCTAAGCGGCATTGAAAGCTATTTTCTCAACTAAGGTCAAACTGGGGATAATGCGGAAATGCATTCAAGCATGAACAAACCTTGGCAGAAGGAGGCACCTAACATTTCACCGGGTGTCAGAATACTCGGGAAGTGGGAATGATAATACAGATTTACGACCTTCTATGATAGGCTCCTGACAAGTCAAAAGATTCATTAAAAGACCTTTACCAAAGAAGAGCCTAGATCTTTCAAGACTATCTAGAAGTCAACTCAAAATCATGAAAAAATTCTAGCCGAACACTGAAAATTAAAAATACATATATTGGATAGGTGTATTTCCCACTGATGGATGTAGGTTATACTTCGAAGAGGATGGAACATCGGACTACGTCTTATGCAAATACTGGGCCATTGCACAATGTAGATTCCAGGCCTTTAGTTCATACTTCCTAAAGCCTGCCGGTTTTGAAGAAACTTCATCCAAAAAAGTACTGCTTTTCCTAGGAAAAGTGGGATTGTTGAATGCACTGTAAAAAAAGTGGTGCGTAATAAGTCAATGAATAGCTGCAGTGCAAAGGCCAGTCGCCCTGCTTACTCCTAATCCAATTTAACCTAACATACTTTTGGAACACTTGTTTTAATTCTACTTATTCTACTTGATTTGGACTTAACTGCAGGTAACCCTCCTATAACACAGTATTCTACAACACGGTTCCACTCTAACACGAAAAGCAAATTGCATCAACCCTCTTATAACATGGTACTTCTACAACACGATAACGGAGTTAAGCATTATGTACCTATGTATATTAATTAGGGGAATACCCGGAATTATTTTATATAAAATATCTCAACTATGTATGAATGTACAATGTACATATTTGCTTTTTCCTATTAAACTTGAATTCATTTTGTGTTGTAAAAGTTTACTTTCGTGGAGAGCTATTAGCAATGTATTTTTTATTCTTTAATTGAAGTTTGTAAAATATGTATATATAAAAAAAAATTTAAAGAATTTCTAGTTTTTTGAACCTAGAAGAAAATTATTTTATTTTATATTGTCGCAGAAAAGATTAACTTCATTTTTTTTTTGGGTAAGTGTTAAAGAGCGTCTTTGTTTTTTATTAAGCCTAACATTTGCAAAATTAAATTTCAGTCCCAAACAATGCATTATAAAAATAAAAAAATTATGTTTAAGACGAAGTTCATATCTTTAGAACTGAAAATGCAAATTTTGGATTGCTTTTCAAAAGCGGAAAAAGCTTCACACATTGCAAAAATACTAAATTTAAATGAGACAACAGTTCGAACTATTAAGAAAAGTGAAAAAGAAATTAAAAGTGCTGTTGGTGCAGGCTCTTCGATATCTACAAAATATGCAGCTCGTCCACATCCACCAATAATTCAGAAAATGGAAAAAGCATGCAGCATTTGGATTGATGATAGTAGAAAAAAAAAGATTCCATTGAACGGTAATATAATTAAACAAAAAGCTTTGAAAATTCATAAACACCATAAAGAAAGTGGAGAATCTTCTGTAAACCCAGATTTTGTTGCAATTAAGGGTTGGTTTAAGAAATTAACAAAAACGTTATTCAATTCATAGCTTAAAAATACAAGGTGAAACTGCATCTGTTGATCATGAAGCTGCCAAGTTATATCCAGATAAATTACAACTAATTATCCAAGAGCAAGGATACACAGCATATCAAGTGTTTAATACCGATGAAACTGAGCTTTCCTGGAAAAAAATGTTCGATCGAACCTTTATATCAAAAAGTTAAAAAATTACGCCCGGATTTAAAGTATCAAAAAATTACATTACTTTTGTCTGAGACCACATACAACTGGACGTGCAAAACTTCATATAAACCTGGAACACTTTTTGAAAGTTCTTTAACATTTTATTCAACCAAAGAAAGCTATCATTGCGAAGAATTTATGTGGCATAATACAGCAAGAGAGAGAGAGAATGTGTAGAGCTTTCTAAAAGATGGCCATTAGTTCGTTTTAGTTGGGCCGCGTCTTTGTAAGGTTTTGCACATCTAGATGTAAGGTGTCTCAGCTGTTGTGCAGCAATGCGTCGGGAGATTTTATGACAAAACCCATCCCCACTTATAGATCTTTGAATGCCCGTGCACTTAAAGGCGTAAATAAAAATACATTACCGTTATATTGGAAAGCAAATACAAAAGCTTGGGTAACTGGCGATTTATTTACAGATTGATTTATAAATGTTTTTGTGCCGGGGGTTGAAAAATACTTCGAACAGAAAAATTTAGATTTCAAGGCACTATTATTAATTGATAATGCGCCAGGTCACCCACATGATTTTCATCATCTACCACTTAACACTACTGCATTACTCCAACCATTGGATCGAGGTATTATTGATACCTTTAAGACTTATTACATCAGAAGATCACTGCAATGGATTTTAGACAAAACAGATTAAGAATCTATTGATGTAAGTGAAGCTTGGAAGCAATAAGCACTGAAAGAATTGCAAATATCAACATTAAACGGGTGTTGGAAAAATGTAGAGAATGATTTGTTTGTCGAAGAAGAAATTGGCGAAGCGGATTAGAAATAGTGTCCGAAGTAAATCCAATCGATTCTGAGCACAATAATTCTGATAAAGATTGTGAAATGAATAATTTTACACTAAAAAAATTACAGAAAGGCCTAAGTTTAGGAAAAAACCTTGAAATTTTTTTATTGAGTGCAGATCCTTCTTCTGAAAGAAGCTTAATATTCAAAGGGAGATGCAAAATTGCTTGTCACAGTATCATGCAATTTACAACGATCTTATAAGGGATAACAAACACAGCAAGCTTACAGTTTTTTGTTTTAAAGGGCAGGAAGTGCACAAAATCTAGAAGAAAGTGAAGATAATATTGTTCAACTAAACAAAAGTCGTTTAATTGTACTGAGCAGGGATGACGAAGAAAATTATTAAATAAATTTGACATTAAATGAAATTAAATAATACCACTGTGTCCAAAAAATAAGGGGATATTGAATTTATATTGAAAATTCTTTATTTATTCTTCCATTTCAATTTCATCGCCTTCAAAGTAATCTCCTCCCGATGCAATGCACTTATGCCAACGGATTTTCCAATCTTCGAAACAGTTGAAAAAATCGATTTCAGGGATGGGCTTCAGGTCCTTCCTCACGGCGGCTTGAATCTGCTCTATCGTCTCAAAACGGTGTCCCCGGAGCGGTCTTTTGAGCTTGCTGAACAGCCAGAAGTTGTACGGCGCCAAATCAGGTGAATACGGTGGTGCGGAACGATATGAATCGGGTTTTTGGCGAAATGGTCACGAAGAACGAGTGCAGTGTGAGACGGCGGCGCATTATCGTGGTGTAAAAACCAAGAGTTGTCTTTCCAGAATTCCGGCCTCTTTTGGCGGATATCGTTACGCAAACGACGCATAACGTTCAGATAATATTCCTTGTTGACTGTTTGACCCGGGGGAAGGAACTCAGAATGCACAGCACCACGATAATCGAAAAAAAAAACAGTCAACATCACCTTGATTTTTGAGCGACTTTGGCGCGGTTTTTTGGTCTCGGCACACCCTTGGCACGATATTCGCTCGATTGATCCGTCGTTTCGGGGTCGTAAGCATAGATCCAAGTCTCGTCTCCAGTGGTCATGCATTTCGTCTTGTCAATGTAGTCAGAGAGCATTGCTTCACACACTTCAACGCGACGCCTTTTTTCCAAAAAATTCAATGATTTCGGTACCAGTCGAGATTTGACGCGTTTGAGGCCCAAAGCATCCTTCAAAATGGTATTGGCTGAGCCTTTCGATATGCCAATATCATCAGAAAGGTCTCTAATCGTTAGTCGACGATTTTCAAACACCAAATCTTTATTTTGTTGGACGTGAGCTTCGTCGGTTGAGGTTGATGGTCGCCCAGGGCGCTCTTCGGCTTCCGACACGTTCACGGCCTGCTTGGAACTCACTATACTACTTGTAAACATTTTTTTTCGACATAGCCTCATCACTAAAGGCTTTCTGCGCCATCCTCAATGAATCCGCAGAAGAAAATTGATTACGCAAACAAAATTTAATGCAAATTCTTTGCTCAACAAATTTCGACATCGCAAAAAACGAGAAATTCACTTTTAGCAGCTCAGAAAACGAAGCGTATCTCAAACACTAATGAATATTTTGACGTGTGATTTGGCAGGGATGTCAAAGATAGTCCTACCAACATAAGAAAGGAACCAATTCGCCAACTCCTTTGACACGCGCAGTTTAAATTCAAATGTCACCTTATTTTTTGGGCACAGTAGTATATTTATTTTTGTTTTGTTTCCTAATAAAAAGAAGTAACTTATATGGAATTTAAAAATAACGTTTCTTATACAGATCTTCTTAATAGCTTTTGGAACATTACTCCTCCGTATTGTAGTGTCTTTTAGTCTTATATAACACGGTTTCGCACAACACGGCACTTTTTAGAAACGTATCTACCGTGTTATAGCAGGGTTACCTGTATACAAAAAAAAAAAAAAAATGTACCTGGATAAAATACCACATATGTATATAGGATGGGCAAATTAAGCCAAATATAAGAAAACAACGGCCATGTGCGAGTCGGACTCGCACACGAAGGGTTCTGTACCATCGTACAAGATTTAACACTATGTAGCGCGTAGAGCTTCTTTTCCCTATCCCAGCTCATGGCTTTTAAGTACAGGCATGTCCGCAGAGAATTCTTTAAAGATCGACGAAAATTGTCCAAATTTAGGTAATGACATCTCAAAACAAGCATATAAGCCTTAGTGAAAGCAAGAGGCTACCGATACCATATCAAGCACTGAAGAAATCTCAAAATCCAGAAATCAAAATGTAAAGCGTCCAAAGAAACCATAAATTGCACTCACTTAGATGAACTAAATTTACCCTTATTAGTTTGATTAAACAGTCATTGAGAGCTTTACTTTTGAGTACAGGTGAACTAAATTAGAATCTCCCAACTAAAACTTGAAAACTATCAAAATATATCTAAAAATAGCTTTTGACTGACAAAAATTGGGACTCATGCGATATTCAATTTAAGTCCAACTTTAAATCTACTAGTAAAGTCTGATTAGATCTATTAAAGATACATATGCCCCTTGAAAAGACTATCACAATAACATGGAAAATAGTTAGAATCACTCAATATAAATAAATTAAAATGTAATGGTCATTTGAAATACCCTATATCCCCTCATTCGGAACCGCTCCATGATTGACATGAAAAATATCGTGGCGCATTTTCATGATAACTTCCCGGTTCCAAACTGTCAGGAATTTTCATCCAATTTACGATGGCAATGATGTGGTAATTGACTTGATACCTGATTGAGGTAATCAATTTCACAACAGAACAGACCTTTTTTATGGTTAGTTGCTCACATAGACTTCCTTTGATGACGAAACTGGGTTCATTGAAAAAATTCCTACTGTCCACGTTACAGTTGGTTAACAAGACCTCAATAAGGAAAGCGTAGAGTATAAGTTTTGTGAGGCGTTCAACCAGTTTTAAAAGTTTTACAAGAAACTTTATCGTTTCAGTTCGGTTGAGGAAAAGTTTATTTACTTTTTTAGATGCTCGCTTTTTTAAATCAAAGGAAGTGAGAAGGAAGCTTTTTTTTTATAAGCGTGAAGATTTTAACAGAAATCTTTAGTTAATGTGAATAGTTGAATGAGAGGGCCTTAGGAGAAATTATGATGACAAATGCAACTGATATGGATGATTTAATATTCAAAATACGTGTTTGCTGACATCAGGCTACAAAAAGAATCAAACTGTTGCTTCTTTTGTGCATCGTGCCTAATAAACAGTTTTCCACCATCCTCGTCATTTAGATGTCACATTTTTATTACGTTTTATGAATCTCACTATGTACATCTCGTTGTAGTCTTTTGATCTACTTTTAAATTATGTCAAGCTTACCTGCTACATAGTTAATGTCAATTTCGGATTTGCATTAGCCAATTCCGATTGAACATCTTCCATATGCCAATGTAAATGTGCTGCCTAAGTAATCTAACTTAATCAGTGTGTTGTAAGGAGGCATTGTTGATTGTAATTAAGTGCGAGAATTCTAGTAAAATTGCAATTTGTAAAGTCTTTGTTGTGTTAATTTTTCATTAGAAATTCTCAGTTGTCAACAGGGACCGAAAATAACTCATTTTTAGAAAAAAAACTCTTCAAAACTGATTAGTAATGGCAAATAGTTAATATTTCCCAAAAAACTTTAAGTCTCATAATAGTGAATAGTTTATTATAACTGTTACCGATAAGTGTCCCAAAACGTCACCTGGAAATTGGTTTGCCGTATACGCCAAAAAGGCACTTTTTAGTTAGATATTGATTTTAATATGTTGAAAAGAGAAGAATACATTCCTTTTATCCATTTTCTTCTACAATCACTAGATTTTGAGATATTCAGCGTTTAGTTTGCCCCATATCCCTGATTTTTACTGTTGTAGAATACTGCTTTGCCGCATAAACCAAATTTTGGTATATACAGCAAAATTCGTATGAAAATAAGCGTTGGTGTTTATAAATTACAGCTTTGGCGTATGTATATACCACATGCACGAAAGGCTTTGAAACTTGAAATAAATTAAATATTGATTTGCCGTATGCGAATATATTGTTTTAATAACAGTATGCACAAACAGCAAATTGTAATGTCAAAAGATTTTTTTTTTATCTGCCGTATGTGCATTAGAAATCTATATTAATATCAACCAGATCAGAATTTCTTCAGTCTGTTTTTGAACTTTAAAATGTAAAAATCTCAGCTGTTACGATGTCTTCACCAGTGCCTGCAATGAGTCCATCTCTTTTAAGGTAGAACTAAAAATTTTTATATTTATTTAATACAAATCATTTGAATTAAGTTAATTTTTCCAGGTTACAAAACGATTTAGTTCCTTCCGAATCTACGATTCCTTCATCACCTGAAGATACTATCGGTAATTTTCTAATATATAGGTTAATGTCTGCATCAACGTTTTAGTTCTACTGTTAAATTATTGCAGCTGGTGATGACTCAGAAGTAGATCCCGATTTTGTACCGAGTTCAGTAGATCCCCTTTCATCTGTAAACACTTATTTACAGAGATGTATACCTTCAGTTATGAATACACTTGGTGAGGTAGCAATGGAATTTGAATTTGAATATATCATAATTTGTTTACAAACAGAAAGCGAAATCGAGTGGAATTCAAGTAGGAAGAGAAAACGTCAGTCGGAAAAGTGGAAAGCTAATGTAAGGAAAAGAATGCGAGAGGAGGGCCAGAAATATACCAATATAAAAGGAAAAATTATGTCAGCTCGCAATTTACGCGAACGATGTCCCGTTACTTGCTATCATTTATGTACAAAGCTCTTTCCAGAAGAAGATAGAAGAAAGATTAATTCTGTATTTTGGGAGTTAAGTGATAATGAAAAGAATGCCTTTTATTCCAAATTTGTGAGACTCAAACTCAAAAAGAAAGAATAATACGTTTAATTACTTTGTAGAAACAGATAACCGGATTTTTCAAGTTTGCCGAAAATTCTTCTTAAATAGTCTTTCAATTGATGAAAAACGTATTTATTATTATTTTAAAAATTTACATAACAAAGAAACTGGAATACCGCTACCTCGTAAAAAAGGGAAAAATGTTAAAAGGTTAACGGATCCTGAGAGGATTGAAGAAGTGTGTGATCATATTTTAAGTTTCCCTGTAGTTGATTCCCACTATTGTAGAGCTTTAACAGGAAAAAAGTATTTAGAAGCAACATTATCTTTACAAAAAATGTATAATTTATATAAGGAAAACTGCGCACAACCCATTTTATTAGCAGTGTATAGGAACATCTTCAACGAAAAGTTTAATATTGAGTTTCATAAACCCAAAAAGGACCAGTGCGATAAGTGTTTTTTGTATAAAAATCAGGTTCATCTGCTTGTAATCCTGAAATTCAAGCTTCATACGATTCACACAAACAAGAATTAAAATTACTTAAGTGTGAAAGAGATCACGTGGGCAAAATATTGATAACAAGCATGTAGTTTTGTGTGCTGATCTTCAATCTGTATTTCCTCTTCCCAAAGGATTTTCCTCTTCATTTTACTATAAACGTTAAATTAATACTTTCAATTTTACAGCAACAGCAATATTTAGCGATAAATCTAAAATTACTTTTTCCGGAATATGGGACGAGTGCAACAGCGAGTGAGCTGGAAATAATATAGCCAGTGCATTAACAAAAATTCTTGGACGTTTATTAAAAGATTATCCTTTTGTAGAATACATAACAATTTGGAGTGATTCATGTGTCCCCCAAAATAAAAACAGTATGATGAGCACATCACTTTTACAGTTTTTACATGATTACCCTCAAATTAAAGAAATAGTGCAACAATTTTCAGAACCGGCTTGTTCAAGAAGTTGATTGTGTACATGGCACAATTGATAGATATTTAAAAAATGTCGAGATTCCAAGTGTTATATCATTAATTCGTTTCTTATTGTCGATGAATAGCGCAAAAACAAAGCTGTGCATAATTCAAATGACTTCTTCAGACTTCTTTTTGTATTCAAATAAATCATCCAAATTATACTTTTCAAAAGTTCCTTATAATAAAATTAAATTCATTTGTTACAATAACACCGATCTATTTGGTCTTAAATTTAAAATGTCAGCAAAGGACATTGAATACAAACATACTCGTATAACTGTAGTTCAAAAACCAACTAAAAGCAAATTATGTACCCCTAAAAATTTGTATGATTGCCATACTATTCACATACCTACAAAAATAAGTCATCTTAAGCATAAAGTGAATAACATAAAAGCCCTTTTACCTTTCCTTCCTGTTGTTGATAAGGAATATTACCAAAAAATGTTAAAAATATTAATATTTATGTTATTATAATATTATATGGCAGACTGAAGAGGCTATTTTGTTTGTTTTCGTTTTATTTTAAAAAGATCTTTATTTGTGTTAAAAATGGATATTATATTTTAAAAAATAAATAAAATTGAGTTCTTTACTATATTTTGTTCCTGTTTGTTTTGCTGTATGTGCAAATTTTTGCTGTATGTGTGTGAAACAAAAATCAAATTGTGAAGAAGTGGCGTATACGGCAAACTGACCACTGATTCTCCACCCCTCCCCAAAATCTTACTGGGTAAGAATATTTGTGTAAAAATATATTTTCTATAAAAAACATATCAAGGTATTTTTATAAGTGAGAATAAAAAATTTTTTTCGAGTGGTTTTTTGACAATTATCTTCTAAACTTAAAAGTGTGTTTTTCTCAAAACTATAGTTTTGCGTTTACGCCAAACCAATTTTCGGGTGACGAAAAAGCTTTTACTTTTTAGTCTCATAATAACAGACTTAATAGACTTTTATACTCTTATTTCAGTAATTGGAGTTATCGCAGACTTTTATTAATTAAAACCTCATTATAAAACTCCAATAAGACTTTTAATTTTTTAGCTTCAAAATAAGAGGACTTTTATAAGTTTCAGTCAATTAGGACGGTAACCAGACACTTATATTCGTTTAAGTTCTTTAGTTCTATCAGTGGTGTGGCGTGGACTTGCTGCGAGGGGAAGCAATCAAATTTAAATTTATAAAATCGTTAAATATGCATGCATCGGAAGTTATTGCCGTTATTCTAATAAATTATCTATACCCCTCTCGGTAGCTTCTTCTAAAGCACCCAGGGACCACGATCGAGGACGTGAGAGTAGGCACACTGAGTTCTTTTTTTAAATACAATGTTTTGGCCCCCGTGCTGTCAAATTAAAAGAGTTAATCAAAGGATCATAGTCAGATCGCAATTTACTTATATAATGTATTATACAAAGTTCAGAATAGCTAAGTTTAATTAAAATATTAGTAGATAGATAAAGAACTTTACTAAAAGTTAATACATTTTTACACAGCATGCATTATAAAAATGTAGATATTAATGTGACAGCATTAATTCTTAAAAGCGCACCAAAAAAACTACGTAAAACTAAACTACCAAAATAAACAAAACGAAATACCAATTCAATAGGTTTACATTTAACAACAAAAAAAGGATTAAAACCACTTTTTTTAAATGCATAAAAACGAAAATCAACACACATGTTTCATAAAACCTTTCAAGAAATTCAAAGATTATTCAAATAATTTAATTAAAATTTATACTTTAATTCAATTGTTCTTTCTTTACTGGCAAATGCATCAATAATATTGTCATAAAATTCTTCGTGGGAAAGGAAAGTTTTTGATTTATTTTTTTTTCAATGGCAAATAAAGCTAAGTCACTTAATCTTTCTTAAGACGTTGAGTTTCTAGAGAAAGTTAGTATTATTTTCAGCGTGGAAAAACTACGCTCCGCGGACGCACTAGTAACTGGCAAAGTATTATAAGTCGTAGAAGTTTAAAACATTGAATAAAACTATCTTGTAAATTGTTGTTCATAAAATATTGATAAATTTCTTGAACGGTTTTACCGTTGAAGGCATCATCAGAGAACAGCAAAATTAGTTCCGTTTTTAAAGAACTTTTATCAAATAATTTCGAGCATGATTCATCAATATTTTGAAGCAAATCATCAGGAAATTTCGTTGTATAATTTTGTAATTTACAAGAATTAAAAAGCTCTAAAAATTTAAATTTATCTAAGGAAGAAAATCGGGGTATAATCTCTTCATGAATAATATCAATAATTTCAGCGAATAAACGTTTATAATTCAATATTTTGAGAGCCATCAACTATACGACGTACTCATTTACGTTGACGCGGTAGGTCGCACAGCAAAGAAGTTTCATTCCATTCGGTGAAATTGTTTCTTAGATGTAGAAGCTGATTTTGAAAGTCTCCAATTTTTTTTAATGCGAAAGGTAATATCACTGTGTTTAACTTGGAAGATATCAAAAAGGACATCAGTTTGCGGAAATATTTTTGAAAACATTTTAAGGAGAAAAATGAACAGAAAATCGTTTAAAAGTACCGAAAGACCTCGAGCACTGTTAACAGTCTCACTATCCCAAATATCTTCCTCATTTTCGACAATATATTCAAAAAGAAGTTTGAGAGAATCAATATTATCGTGAATGGACAAAATAAGTCTTCCATTGAAATTCCAGCGGGTGGGAGCTACTTTGGGAAGTCTTCTTTTAGAAACGAGTCAAGAGCAACGGTTATTTTAGTTGAATGACTGAAAAAAGTTGAAAAAGCGGTGACTGATTGGAAGAAACTTTGCATTCACGGATATTGTCACATGATTTGGACAGGAACAAATTTAATCAATGTGCGAAGCAGTGCACAAGAAGCACATTAGGAAACATTGCCCTTAATCTAGTTTGAAGCCCGTTTACTTCATCTGCCATAACTGATGCACCGTCATAACTCGGGCAAAATAGCTTACTACCGCATTCAGAACTTTGCATGACGTTCACCACATGTTCATGCAAACGACTTGCCGTTCGGTTGTCAGACACATTCTTAAAACCAATAAAAGTCTCCTTTATGTCTCCGGAAGAACAAATGTACCGTATGGTGGTTGACAACTGTGATCGACATGAATTGTCAGTTATTTCGTCGCAAATAAGTGCAACATACCCCGAGTTTCGAATTTCAAAATATATTTTTTTGTAAGTGTACAGGAAATAGAAGTTATTAAATCATTTTGTATATAGTTCGATAAGCCAGAAAATACCGTTGCCGTGTCTAAATGATTTTTAAGTTCTGGATTATATTTGGCCAAAAGCGAAATTAATTCAACGCAATTTCCTCGATTTGTTGAATTTGAGGCTTCATTGTGCCCCCGAAAATCCTGGCATGCCAAATGGCAAACTGCATCTATTAAGATTTTAATAATTTCCCGATTCTTCTTAACTGTTCATTATGCTTTATAATTGACGATCTGAAATTACTATCAATTAATTGGTCAATTCTTTGACCAGAACCAAATTTAGTGAGAGTAGCACTGATTTGAAGTGATCTGAAATTTTTTTCCAAGCCTATCTATTCCTTTATGGAAATTATTTAAGTCACTAAATCCCGAAGTTCGCCCTACATTATTTTCCGATGAAAGCAACAAGCAAGGTCAACAAAAAAATGTTTGCTTATTCTGACAACCGGTAAGCCAATTTGCGCTAACATATAATTTTCCAGTAAAATGTCTAATGCATGTTCTGCTCTCTGTAGAAATATTTAATATAGGCTTCGGTCTTCCATTTTAAATTATAATTTTTTTATTTCAGTAAACGAACGTGAGCCGAAAGACCGTTGCAACAGTTCGTCAATTACAGAAAAGTTCCCTACAACAGAAATCTCTGCCATAATAAATAAAAACAATATGAACAAGAAAATCAAAATTAACAAACCTCATGCACTATACAAATATTAATAGTTTTTAAAGGCCTTTTTTATTTAAAAGTTTGAATTTAACCCCGAAACCAAACGTGAAGAAAAACTGTTCCCTAAAAATATTTAAAATCCACTTTACATTTATTTTCAACCTAATTTTATGCACTACACTACTCAACGCACTACACAAATTTAATATTTTTTAAAAACCTTTTTTTTTTTAAGTTAAAATTTAAGCCAAACATGAAGAAAACTGGTAACCAAAAATATTTAAAATTTCATGCACTTTAAATATAATTATAATCTAATTACGTGCAACCGCAAATTTTCCCAAATGTTCAAATAGGAAGCTACCTAGCTGTTATTTGCATTCCAATTAGAGAAATGGAGAAATTCATGACAGGCGTTAAAATATTGCTGAATACTTCAGACATGAAAATTTAATTAAACTCATTTGCCCCCGACTGAAATTTTTGTCATCATATTAGAAGATGTCTCTGTTTTAAAATGAAATTCCCCTACCCAGAAGAAAAGAAAGTCACCTCAATGATTTAGAATTCCACCTCTCGAACATATTTGCCAGCCCACAACCAAAATGCTTTCTAATCGACCTACCGACATGAAACCTCATTTGCCCCCGACTGAACTTTTTTGTCATCATATTACAAGACGTCTCTGTTTTAAAATGAAATTCCCCTACCCAGAAGAAAAGAAAGTCCCGTCGATGATTTAGAATGCCACCTCTCGAACATGCTTTCTAATTGACCTACCGACATGAAATTGATGGAAGCAGATAAGCGAAACCCCATCATCCTCTTCTACTAAGTCTCCTACCATTAATGGAAAATAATGCGTGAATGTTAAAACTTCTCTTGCTGTCATTTTTAGATTGAACTTTTTTAAATTTTGCATTGTTATAGCCTGAGATAAATTGCCTATTTCTAACTCGCCATAATCAAAACCTTGCTTACGAATATTTAAAGTAGATAACGTAAATTTTTTTCTTCTTAACAATTATATAATTATATGGCACATGTCATAAACACACACACCTTCGAAAAGATCATGTAATAAATCTACAGCATAATTTTCAACTACATGGAAGGAGTGAATTGTATTGAAAATTGAATATTCCAATATGCCTTTATCGTGATTTGACAGATCTGCAAGATAATTTTCTTTGTTCCGCAGAAGAGGAACCACTTCCTCAGTAGCTGTACGAGTCTGTAATTTTGCACTTCGACAGAATCTACAAAAAAAATTTGAAGAAAATGATCTGGAGAAGCCAAGGACGGCATTAAGCGCAGCATTATCACCTAAAATTAATCCAAGGATGAAGTGAACCCTACTTTTTCCTTTAGATGTTTCAATTTCAATGCCGTTTATCTCTAAATCATTAATAGTTTCTACTAAATTGTAAAAGCATCTACTATTGCCTAGTTTTTTAACATCAGATGATTTGAAGATTCCAGCAACGAAAACATTATTAATTTTGCCTAATAAGGACTTTGGGGCAGTAGGGAAAGAATAATAGATTCCTAATAGAGACGAAGAATGGGATCCTAAAACATTATTCACTTCGAAGTCGTCGAAGTATAAGAGGAAAGGAATTATGGTTTTGTTATTATATAATGAAATTTTCTTTTCCCATAACTTTCCATTTATGAAGTTTTGAATACAAGGTCTATTATTTATTTCATCCACTTCTGCAAGGAAACGATCTAAGAGATCATTATTTTCAAAAAACTTTCTAATCTGAAACTTAATAGGCATCTGAACTCCATTTGATATTTTTTCGTCTATTCTGCTGTCACTCCTAAGAACAACAGTGGTAATAGAATGATCTAAATTGATAATTGAAGGCTGAACATACAAATCGTTCTTATCTAAATATCGCAGAAATTTGTATTCTGTGTCGAAAGATTTAAATGGATTCTTACATATGTTTAAGACTGTTTGAATTTGTTCGACTTCTGATTTTTCAATTGTGTTCTCGATACAATTTGCAACAGAAGACATAACCGCCTTAAAGTCATTTTGAATATTACAAACTTCTTTTCGGGGAAAGTTGAACTTTCCATAATATTTGCAAGTAAACGATAGCAAATTGTTTTTTAACGATGCAATTTCTTCAGCTGAACTTGAAGTACGCGCTTGAATCGGTTCTTTACTTATACAAATTTCTTCAATTTTATTTACTTGTTTATTACTAGGCACTATATTAATTACTTCTTCGTTTTTTTCTTTATATGAATTGTTTTTTCTACTGATTTCAATTTTCATATGGCTTGAAAATGACCTGAAGGAGGTAAACGTTTGGTTACAACTAAAACATGCGCATTTGTATACATCATTAGGTCCAAGCGTGTGACAATATTTTAAATCGGTTAGATTAGATTAGATTCGTAGAAGGGTGTGTAGGCGTCAGCCTCGCAATCACCGCGACCTAAAAGATCTATTGTGAGTCCCCGTTGAATTTATTCCCTTTCTAGGTTCAGACTGTTAATAAAGTCTAGGATCCTTCTGGGATTGAGGTTCCGTACGTAGTTAGGTGTAGGAAAAGCATGTTCGAGATGGAGTAATCTCCGCCTGGTCAATGCTTCGCAGTTGCAGAGCAGGTGCTCCGAGGTTTCATGAGCATCCTGGCAAAAGCGGCAGGATGAAGTCTCAGCCAAGCCCATCTTGTTAAGGTGATACCTCAAGGGGCAATGGCCTGAGAAGAGTTCTGTAATTATTTTGAGCTCTGTTTGCTTGAGGAGTAATAGTTCTTTTGTTTTTCCTCCAGAGGTGTCGATAAACTTTTTTGCCTGACGAAGTCCTTGTAGCCTTTCCCAGTATAGGGATTTTTGTTTGTTCTCCCAGTTATTTAGGGCAGCTTTGAGGTAACACTTTCAGGTGCCACAAAATGGCTCCGGTCCGACAAAGGGAGTTTCCGCTCCTCTTTTGGCTAGGCCATCAGCAATTTCGTTGCCTTTATGGCCCTCATGTCCAGGTACCCACATGAGGATAACTTTGTTTCCTCTTGATAAATCTTTTAGGGTTTGTAGACACTCCCAGACTATCCCTGACTTGATGGTGTAGGACTTTAAGGCCTTGAGGGTAGCTTGACTGTCCGAGAGAATATTAATAGTTGAGCCATTTATGGCTCTTTTAATGCAGGTATTGGCGCATTCTTCTATGGCCAATACCTCGGCCTGGAATACGGTAGGGGTAGAGCCCAGGGCCTTTGATATATGGCATCTGGGGCCGTATACGCCCAGTCCGACTCCACTGTTCGTTTTTGAACCGTCTGTATACCACACCATCGATCCTTGTTGAAAGGACGGTTTAGTGGAACGCCATTGCTGTCGGTTTCCCAAAACCACATCGAATGGTCTTACAAAATCCACCTTGGGTGTGATTATATCAGATATTGTCGTCATTTGCTCAAAGCGTATCTGTTTTAAGATACTTAAATGACCAACCAGATTCCCTGGTTTTAACTGTTTCTCCTTTTGCAGTCTAATAGCACTGGAGATTGCTTCCTTTTTCACCTGCAGATGTAGGGGTGGAAGGTTTAGTAAGGCTTCCATGCCTGCTGTAGGACAGGTCCTCATGGCACCAGTTATTCCTAGACAGGCAAGCCGTTGTGTTTTTTGAAGCAGAGCCTCAGCCTTCTTTTCATTAGTTTTTAGCCACCATGCGAGGGCCGCATAGGTGACCATGGGTCTAACAACCGTGGTGTACATCCAGTACATCATTTTTGGCTTCAGACCCCATGTTCTGCCAATGAAGCGACGGCACGTGTAGAGAGATCCTATCGCTCTTTCCGTCACTCTAGACAGATGCGAATTCCAGGAAAGTTTCTTATCTAAGGTGAACGGAACGATAACCGTTTTGTTTGGGTTTACACTGAGGCCTTTGGTTAAGCACAAAGTGCGGACTTTATAAAGGGCTTTTTGCATGAGGTCGGATATGACTTGGTCATGCTTGCCCCGTATCGTGACTACTAGGTCATCCGCGTAGCCTTGTACGGTAAAACCCGAACTGGTCAGCTTCTCTAAGAGATCATCAATCACGATCGACCATAGGAGTGGAGAGAGAACTCCTCCTTGTGGGCAGCCTTTAGCTGCAGTGATCGTGACTGAACAGTTTCCTAGAGTAGTAGTTATCCTCCTGCTTCTAAGCATGGAGTCTATCCAATTGACCGTGGGGGGCTCGAAGCCCTTGTCCTCGGCAGCTGATTTAATTGCTTCGAAGGAGGTGTTATCAAAAGCACCTTGTATGTCTGCAAATGCACATAAGGCTACCTCTTTTGCTTCAAGAGCTTTTTCGAGGTCTTTAACCAAAGTGTGGATGGCAGTCTCGGTAGACTTTCCTGCTTGATAAGCGAATTGCTTAGAATGAAGTGGTGATTTAATCAAAACTTCACTTCGAATATGTAGGTCTAGGATTTTTTCCATGGATTTAAGTAAAAATGACGAGAGACTAATGGGTCGGAACGATTTGGCTAGAGAGCTAGCTCTTTTTCCTGCTTTGGGTATAAATACCACCCTGACGTCTCTCCAGCATTGGGGAATATACCCCAGAGCGTAACTGGCTCAAAAGATGTTTTGTAATGGAAGAAGTATTTCTTCAACCCCTTGCTGTAGTAAGGCAGGAAAGATGCCGTCCCCTCCAGCAGTTTTAAAGGGTTTAAACGTACCAACGGTCCATCTAACCTTGTTAGGAGTGAAGATTCTTCCCGCAAGGCTCTTACCCCTGTTAGAGACCCCGTAATTGCTACTATTCCTTGAGCGGGACTGGTAGAGTCGGGGAAGTGAGTTTCTAATAAGAGCCTGACTGTTTCCTCACAACTCTCGCTATAGTTCCCATCTTCTTTTTGAAGTGAGCATATACCATTCGTGTGATCCTTCGAAAGTACCTTATGGAGCCTGGTAGCTGCGGGCAGTTGATCTATGCCATCGCAGAAGGTCCGCCAGGTTCTTCTTTTAGATCTTCTTAATTCTATGTTATATTCCGTTAGAGCCTTTTTATATTCTCCCCAGGTACCAGAGAGCTTGGCCCTGTTAAATAGTTTCCTGACTTCTTTTCTTTTCAAACTCAGTTCCTTATTCCACCAAGGTACCTGCCGATTACAAGTCTTTTGCTTCAGAGAGCAGCTGTGTTCGAATGAAGTCAGTACAGCCGTTTGTAGCTGCGTAGTGGCTGAGTGCAACTCCTCCGTTGTGCTAATGCTACTGCCGGGAGAGTTAACTACAGCCTTAAGATGTTGTCGATAGAGTTCCCAGTTAGTTAATTTAGGGATTCGGTACTCTAGACTTGAGTTAAGTGCGGCTTCTATATCGAACCTGATATGTCTGTGATCGGACATGGAAATCTCGTTCGATACGTGCCGCCTGCTTATTTTTGTGCTTATGAACATACTGGCAAGTGTTAGGTCCAGGACCTCTTGTCTGATAGTGTTCATAAAGGTTGGCTTATTACCTCGATTTAGTATCTCTAAATTATTAGATATTATAAAATCGTGGAGGTACTCACCCCTGATGTTGGTATCCGTGCTGCCCCATAGCGTGTGATGTGCGTTCGCATCGCATCCAACGATAAATTGCTTTCCTCTTCGTTTGCAGTAGCTGATGAGTCTTTTTAGCTCTGTAGGAGGTAGTGTATCCGCATCTCCAGAAAAATAGACTGAGGTCACTACTAGCTCGTGACTACCTCCGGGAGTTGGTACCTCGAGAGCTACTGCAACTACGTCCCTCGAGATGAACTGCGAAAGAGGAATAAAATTTAGATTAGTGTTGAGCAGCAATGCTGCCTTGGGATATTCATGCTCATTACTATAAATTAACTTACATGATTTTGTGGGAAGTCCTTTGATGCGGCCTTGATGTACCCAGGGCTCCTGTATGAGCGCCAGACTAAGTTTCTCCGAGACAAATCTCCTGCTAAGCACGTCTGATGCCGCTTTGGCATGATGGAGATTTATCTGGAGGCAACTTAGATGGTGATAAGACATGACTAGGATGGCTTTTTATGACCGCTAGCAGCCTTGATAGGAGATCCTTTCGTATTTCCTTTTTTGCCCTGCTTCGCACGGGCAGGAGGAGGCTTCTTCTTATTTCCTTCGGGCTTCTTTGTGGAAGTCCCCGGTTTAGCCTCTGCAGTTCCGACTGGGTTAATAAGCTCCTCAATATTACAAACTTCTGTTTGCATAAAAAACAAAACAAATTCATTTTGTGCTTTCAAAAATAACTCACAATAAAGCATAAATTAAGTAAGGGCTCTCTAATACTTCAAGAATAAAGTTTTTAAAATAACTAAAATAATTTGTCTTCGACTTTGTACATATGTAAGCGTATGAAATTTCTATAAAATTTAGTTCAATTTAAATGTAACATCAAAGGTATGGAAAATGTCTTTAGGTGATATTTACATTTGACAGATCTGATAATAAAGAAGCCAGTGTTGAGTTTTTAATGTCGTATTTTGTTTTGATCTTAAAAAAAGTATACTTGAATAAAATTCCAAATCAGTTCTGACTCTCGAGGATATCTTAAGTTAAACACTTGAAAGATCTTGAAGCATATATCAAGTGCTTTTACAAAGTTATCAAACTTATAAAATATATTATAGTAGTAAACGTAAAAATCGGTTAAATAAAAACAGTCCTTTCCAACTGCGAAAATTATTGGCTGCAACGTTGTTTTCGATTTCAGGCAAGAATCCGTTATATCTTCAATTCTCTTCTGGAGTTCATTGGGCGTATGAACTATATTTAAAAACATATGTCTGGCATCGCTGATTGAAGTACGCACTAATTTTATTTTTTTAGTCATGGCATCATATTGAAAAACGCGTGATGTCGGCACCAGTACCGAATGAAGCAACAGGAAAACTATAACGCTTTTAATGTCTGAAAATAATTACGGGTTGATAAAAAACATCTCAATATTTTTGTTTATGTTACCTTTCGATATTTGATCCGATTCCACGAGCTGGTTCAAAAGGTTTTTACTGTTTCCATCTTTAATATTTTTCTGCATATAAGGAACTATTGTATCTGAAAACGCCTCATATCCTTCAAACAGAAGATTTTCCTTGTTAGGATATTTATATTTGAAATCGATTTCAACCTACAGTTCAAAATAGTTTATTAGATTTAGATATTTAAATTATTATAAATCATATTACTTACCAGTATGTGTCCAAAGGACTGCTTAAACAGAGGCCATTCTGAAATAATTTTGTCCAAGTCGTTTTGGTTATCAAAAATTTTATATCTATATTTTGCAGTTAATTCCCATTTATCAATAACTATATTTAAAGGCCCACTGTTGAAATCCAACCATTTCTTTTGCTTTATAAGGTCTTCATCTGTAAGTTCGGTTAGTTACCATGCATGTTGGTTTATAATCTTGTAACTTTTTTATTTTTTTTTATGCATACTCAGTTTTAAAATTAAAAAGCAACTCACCAATGATTCTTTCACAGTCATTAGATTTCGGAGAAAGTAAAGATGATGCGGAAGATTTAGATTTTTCGGTTTTATTTACTAATCCCTCCTGTCATAGCTTAAATAGCACATTGTGATATCGAGAATATAGGATACCTCCGGGTCTATTCTTTGGAATATGCACGAAAAAGGTTTCCTATTGCATTACAGTTTTCTTATTAAATTTATGAAAATATATTTCAAGAACTGTATTACCAGACTTTCTGAGGGAAAAATTTCGACTATCTTCGTTGAAACCTCCTTAAAGTATTTAGGTGAGGGATTGATTTCTTTCTTAATTATGTTTTCGATAATAATATCTCCCAAAGCTTTTCTGTACTTCTTATTTAATGTTTTATTGTTTTTATAAAATTTTAAAACTGTCTCTCCTTTCTGGTTTGTTTGTAATATCTGCTTAATATTTAAAATCTGGAAAACTAGGGATAGTTGTTTATTATGCTTGAAACTAACTTTTAGAAACCTACATCATCAGAAGACGAGGAGGAGTTTGAACCATTTGAAAAGTTTGAATCTTCTACCCACCTATTAATGCTTGAGCTCATTGATGCTGTAGATCCATCAGAGATCTAGTGACGTATACACTCATTTTTGAGTCTTTTTTTATTTTATAGGAGATATTTTTTAATATTTACCACCTTGTTCTGCCACAGAAGTAAATTGTGCTCAAAAATAATTCTTTTTCCGTAGAAACTTCTATCACATAAAGTATCCAGATGATGGATTTTAATATATTTGAGAGATTGGACGTCTAATCCGTGTTCTAAGAGTCAAAATAAAATTATAATAATTACTGTCACTTTTTGAATTACTTGTAATGTCGAAATCAATTATATACAAATCAACTCAATGAAAAATAGAATATGTAGTTGTCCAAAGTATATCATTCATTAGTATCTCAGAAAAATTACTAATCGTGACATCATAGATTGATAATGTTTTGTCAGTGATATTAATCGAATCTTTTCTGATGAATTCGCCAATAGCTGTGTTTTTTACCCTCTCAGAGAAAATTAGAATTATCCATTGAATTGTGCTTTATCAGCAATTAAACCTACGATTGTAAATTTTTAAAAACGAAAATCTTTTTGCATTGATGGAACAAGCTGGTAAAGCCGAAAATTACTAAATTTTGTAGTTAAAGATTTTATGTTCTGCATAGATAAAAATTTCCAAAAAATTAAAATCATTACTGTAACTGATGATTCTTTCAGTTCAATGCATAGTACTATTTTATTTTCAATGAGAAAGAAACAACAACAAATAATAACAATAACATATTTTGCAGGTGAAAACGTATAAGACAGTCCACTAAGCGCAGATTATATTTATTTAGCATTGCAAATTGTGTATACATAAATGCTAGGTATAGCCTGGATTTGAAAGTAAATGAGCGCTATTTAAAATAATAGAATATATTAGTAAAAGTGAAAAGAATAGCACTCCAGAAGAATTGTATTTTACAGAAAAAATACATATTTGAACACTTACGTAAAATTTCTTGAACAACTATTTATATACATGTACCTACCGGTGAATGATTTATAAAAAACTTCTCCTTGTAATTCAACCAGAAGTTGTTTCAGTTCATCGTTTTCGATTTCGTATTCGTTTACGATATGAATATCAAGAGTTACAATGTTATTGGAAGTGGAGATTTGCTGCGGCTGCAAAGCTGCGTTAAGTTGATTTATATCCAATGTCACATTATCAACAATTATAATTCAATCTAAATAACTGGTTTCTGCCATCATCATTCAAATAAATAAGTGCTGTTATTATTTCAAAGAAAACAGAAATTTTTCATGTAATGCTTTCTAATTCAGAATAATCGTTTTTGAAGAAGGAATGGCAAATATTAGACTGATAAAATGTTTCAATGAGAGTTTCACGTTTTTAGCAAGTGTCTCACTTTTAAGTTTTTAAGGTATCGCGATATAAGGAAAGCACCCACCACCAATTATTGAAAAAAGTATATCACTGAAACTTGCAACTTTCAATCACTATATTTTCTATTCACAAGACTAATATAGCTAATATTACACTGAAGTATAATATCAACGCTAACGTACGTCCCACAAATAAACTAGAAACCGAAAAAAGTTAAACATTAAAGAGCCCAGGGCACTAAAAAACTCGCAACCACGTCGAGCAAGTAACAAACACATAATGCGATTGTTCGACTTTAGTCCCGTTTTCACTTGCATTAACACGCTATTCTTTGCTTCAAAAACGTAGTTTTTCTAATAATGTAAGAGTTTTATTAAAATAAAAATGCTCACATTACTATGATGACGGCTATTTTAAATTGAATACTTATGTCTAATAGCAACAAAATAAACTTCTTTAATTTGAGGAAAATATCGTAGAACTTGATATGCGCACGCGCGCAGTTACATTACACAAAATTCAAACACCCACCATATTAGTTTTAAGAATAATGTAATCGCACTAAAAATAAGTAAAACAGTTACTTAGTTATTAAAAGCATTCTTTTTCACCCAATGACGGGTATTATTTTTATCAGAAGATATATATACATTGACTTTACGTCAGAAGGTTTTTAAATTTAAGTTATCATTTTCAAAGCAAGTATTACTTTTTTCTTGTTTTAAAATATGTTTCCGATTTCATGACAACTAACGAAACGCTTCAACACAAGAAAACAATCATTAGTAAGGAAAATTTTTGACATTCAGTTAAAGAAATGCTTATTAATATGTTAATGAAAACTGTTGTTTTGTAACAAAAATGGCAATTTACAGGGTAAAATGACTGGTATCTTAAAGAATATGTAAAGAAATTATTTATAAAGACATTTGCATATAATTTATGAAAATTGTTTTAAAAATAAAAATAAATATCGATTTTTGTTATTAACCCATAAGTTTTTTAATTACAACACTCTTATTTTTCTGAGTGTATGAAACCTCTTTAATACTAATAAAAGAACGTGATCCGGATATGTTTTTGAAAGCCACGAGAATTACTGCTTCTGAACTTAATGGTCTCTTGACTTTACTTAGCAATCGTGAGGAAAGGCGTTTAATCCTAATGCCAATTTCACAGAAATTTAGCTTGGCCTTGACGCTCAGGTAAGAATGTACATATTTGCATTACAAATTGAATAAAATTATTAAATTTTTAGAGGTACCTAGTGCATGAAAGTCCAAGAAATATTAATGCCTGGAAATTTAAAATGAGTGTATCTACAGTTGCCAAAATAATTTGGAAACGTGCGAGGCCATACGAGATGAGCTTTCATGTATATACTTATCGCCTCCTAATGATAGTGATTGGTCAAACATATCTGAACATTATTTAAATCATTGGGGAATTCCTGACTACATTGAAGCTATTGATGGCAAGCAAATTAATATCATATCCCCACCGAGAGCAGGTTACTCATATCGTCTTAGCATAGTTTTATTAGTTACTTGACAATGGTCTAAGAAGCAATTTGATGTGCCCTTTTCCAGGTAAATTGCCATGTTTAAAAAATAATTATGTATTCGCTTTAATGAAATTAATCAAAGAATATTTCAATAAAGGTATATCAAAGGCAAGAATAACTATTGAGAATACGTTTGGAATAATCGCTCCTAGATGGAGAGTGATTACAACGATATTCATTGCTGCCGTGAAAACGTTGACAAAACTATCAAAGCTATATATGTGTTCTTCATAATTACATAAATGTAAACTGTCCTCGAAACTATAGGGAAAATATTATAAATGTCGAGATTATCCCTGCAGCATGGCGGAACGAAATAAAAAGTCTAAGAAGTTTACATTCATAGCGCAGCACTAACAATCCATCGAGAGAAGCCTTTCGCTTAAGAAATGAGTTGTTTGCATTTTTGTTCAGTGTGAAATAGTGCTCTTAAAGGAAAAAGATGCCATTTTATATTAATTTAGTATTTTTAATTATAAATATTATTATAAAATTATTTATAAATATATTGATATTTCAAGCACTATGCCTTTTGATATTTTTGTAACTCGTTTTTCACGAATAGAAATATATGGGTTGCAAGTCAAATAGGGCTAACGCGCCATATTCATACATTTTAATAAAGTTCATAAAGCCTTGCAAAAAGAATCTAATGAATTGTCCTCTTTTGACGTTCTCACTTTCTCAAGCACGTCTGTCAAGAAATCCTTAAAAGTGTCGTTTTTAATAGCTCTGTTTGAACTTGAAAATGGTGTCGAAGTGCCTCCTCGGTACTCAAATTTGGAGCTTGAAGCATGTGGCGTTGCTGAGTTGCTTGAGTCCATCATACTTTGGAAAGAAGACGGATTGCTGATGCTATCAAATTTTCCAATTATTGCATCCTCTTTTATTACAATTGAATTTGGACGGTAGTGATCGTCCATCTCAGAGGTCAGGCTGTCTTCGATTTCAAAATTGCAAGTTGATCTAAGAAACATAATACATATAGTATGAGTACAATTATCAATGTCAACAAAGGTAAACTTACACTCTCCGAAGGGACGAGTCCTATAAAAATAAAAGTAATTCAAAATAATTCCACAGTTCCCGCTGAATGGGAGCACTCTCAGAGGATTATATTTCGTTCGAATTTCACGAATAAACTGACCTCTCAGGGATGTCCACCCCAAACGATACTTTCATTCTAAAAAATTAAAACTCGATTATTTTGAATGAAAAATTTGTTCAATATGAATTATTTTCATTTTTCAAGGAATTACTAATTTCCTTCCAAATCATGTAATTTTTACGACCCTCCTATATTGTGGATGGATTTTATCATATAAAATATGATGGCATTTTACCGCCTCAAACAATCTTTCTGCCATCTTCTTGTAAAATCTGATAATATCAGTAATTCTAATATCAGCTGAGGTTCTTTAATAAATGTCTTTTTATTCTATTCTAATTTATTAACACTAACAACTAACTAAATATTATAGATTTGTTTATATAAACTTAAAACAGACAAAAAATTATTATTGTTTATTACTTTCCTAAATTGATAGCGTTTTTACTAAACATTTTTTTTTTATTTTTCCCATTTTTTTTTTAATTTTTTCATTCCTTTTTTCATATCATATCATATATACATATATTTCGAAAATTGTACACAAGATTATGGTCTTATATTTAAGTACAATTTAATATGAATTCGGGAGAGAAAAAATAATAATGAAAACTTAACAGTAATCTAAGTACTACTACTAACTTATTTAAAAAGAGAGAGGTTACATATTAAAGATTATAGTTTAAGAAAAGAAAAGAGACAACAACAAGAGTTTAATACAAGTAAATGGAAAAGGTACCAAGTAAATATATAGTAAAATATAGTTTACAACTTAAAAATTTGAAAACATAGAAAAAGAGAGATTAAACAACAAATAGGAATTTACCATCCTGGATAAGGCATTAAAATTACGGTCATCAAAGTGGGAAACTACTAATGAGCTTTTTAAATTCGTTGACAGAGGTTACGCGACGTATTTTAGTAGGCAATGAGTTCCATAGGCGAGCAACCTGGACAAAGTAAGATCCTTCAAAGGTTGATGAATAGAAGCGTGGAATTTGCATGATACATCCTCTCTGAGATTGCAAGAATTGAATACCGCTAGAAAGATACTCAGGCACACCCCCATGAATTAGGTTATACAGAAACACGAGGGCCCTTCGCTTGAGATGTGTGTCCAAGGAACAGCCAACAATCGATGATCTGTAGGGCGTGATATGTGACGACCTACGTAGACCGAAGACAAAGCGTACACAATCATTGAAGGCAACTTCAAGTTTTCGTTTGCAAACTGAGTCTAGCTTAGGAAAGATTAGGCTTCCATGGGTAAAGTGGGGCATAAGCAGCACCCTAACCAGTCTCAGTCTGAGGTTCACAGGCAGTATATTGGCAGATAGCCACAGTCTTCTTAAACCACCATATATTTTACCAACTGTGGTCTTAATGTGATCACAGCATTTCAACCGGGTGTTGAATTTCACTCCCAGATTTGACACACTTTCAACAAAAGGTAGCCTCACATTATTAAGGGTAATAGGAGGAAGATTATCACTATCCAGGTCCGAGCTATAAAAAGCGATGCAATGTGATTTACTAGCATTGAGGAGCAGCTGATTGTCTCTAGACCATCTGCAAATTTCAGATAGGTCATCGTTTATTCTGCTAATACAGTCCTCAATAAGGCCAGGAGGCCTGCTTAGGTACAGCTGTACGTCGTCCGCATAGAGATGTAGATTAACGTCATGGACTATATCATTAAGGTCATTTATAAAAAGGCTAAACAGGAGAGGTCCTAATATTGATCCTTGCGGAACTCCACAGGACATTGGCAAGAGCGAGGATGCAGTCTCATCAACAATCACCTGTTGAGACCTGTTCGAGAGGAAATGCGATATAAACCTGACGGCAGACGGCGAAAAATAAAAATTCGAAAAAAGTTTACGGAGCAGCTTAGCATGCACAACACTGTCAAATGCTTTAGAGAAATCCAAAAGCACCAACACACCAATATCACCCTTATCCAAAGCCAATCGCAAATCAGATGAAACCTTGAGCAGAGCAGTTTCGCAACTATGTTTTTCACGAAAACCAGACTGAGTTTTCATCAAGAGCTTATTACAATCTATATGTTTCATAATCTGAGCTTTCATAATTTTTTCTAAGACTTTTCCAAGGAAGCTTAGAATGCTAATTGGTCGATAGTCTGCCAAATCAATTGGAGAAGCGCTCTTGGGTATTGGAAGTACCTTCGCCACTTTCCAAATGTTAGGAAAATGAGAAGACATTAGACAGGTATTCATAATGTGTAGAATATATGGGGATATGTAAGGGAATATCAGCTTAATAAAACGAGGATTTATATCATCAAAACCAGTCGCCAGGGACTTGATAGAGTGTACAGCTTGATACAATTCCTCATAATCAATACAGCGGAACGAGAAACAATTTGCACTTTGATCTCGTAGCGAAAGTAATGATGTAATCGGTTGCTGATAGGTAGAGAGATTCGAGCAAGACCCTTCAGTAAAGTATCGATTTAACTTCTCTGCGTCAAAGGGACATTTTGAGACTTCATCCTTAAAAACAGATGCCCGTCTTAAGTTGTCCCATAAAATTTTGGAGGGTAAGCTAGTATCAAATTTAGAGGAGTAAAACTCGCGCTTAGCCTTCTTAATTGCAGAATTAACCCTATTTCGTGCTTGTATAGATTATGAGCGTATGCAGTTTTAAGTCGTTTCCACTGCCGAAATAAAAACTCCCTTTCCTCAATAAGGGAACGTATTGCTCGGGAAAACCAAGGATAATTACCTAAACGAATGCTTTTAATTTTAACAGGTACATATTTATTGAATAAGTGACTAATCAGTTCATCTAATCTCACAAGTTGATCCTCCGCCGAAGGAAGACCGAGAATGTCATTCCAAGGTAATAACATACACTCATCAAGGAGACTAATCATGTCAAGATGCTTAAAATCACGAAAATAATAAACTCTTTCATGGATACTCATAACAGGCGAAAGATTGTAAGACAGGAAAAGCAAATCGTGATCAAGTATACTTGGCGGACTAAGCTGATTACAAAAGAGGATCTTATCGGGATCAGTTACTAAGAAGAGATCTAAAAGCGACGGGTTAGAGCAGTTATAAAAAGTAGGGACAGAGTTCACAATATTCAACTGCAGGGATTGAATTGCAGATAAGAAATTATCTGTCATAGCATTCTGACGCAAAATATTAACATTTAGATCGCCCCCAACTATAACGTCTCCAAATCTGTGCACCATGCGTGATAACGAATTCAAGAATTCACCAGCTTGTTCCTCAATAAAAATACCAGGTGGCCGATACACCGCACACAAAATACATTTACCAGATCCCAGCTCGACCTCAATACATAAGAATTCGGTGACCCCATTCACTGATGATTCCACAATTTTGGCCCTGAAAATGTCTTTTAAATAAATAGCTACCCCACCACCCCTGTGTGAAGGTCGGTCATTCCGAAAGAGTTTGAAGCCAGGTATCGAGACATGTGAGGAGGGTATATGGCTCTGAAGCCATGTTTCACTCACAAGGATAGCATGAACATCTGCGTTGCAATAAATTTGACGTAGCTCATCAATTTTATTACATAAACTTCTAGCATTAATCGTACACAAATGCAACCCCTGAGAGCGTCCACAAAAAATATTTAACATGGATCTTACTCTGTCCAACTCGCAAAGACTGCTAATCGAACTCATTTACACCACCATCCAGCAAACCACCGTCAACAATTAACATAATAAAAATACCATTTCCAGCTGGGTTCCAAAACATATTGCAATTAGATAGAGTGCAGAAAAAATAACTAGAAACAATTCTAAAAAATCCAATTTGCGAACTACTAAATATAAAGTTACTCAGCTTAGCCAATTTTACATAACAATTATATAATATAAAGAAGAAAGAATACACTAGGATGAAGGATTTAACTATTCTAAGTATATAAATTTCGTGAAAAACAAAAAACATGCTATTCCAATGCATTCTAAAATCATAAAAATAAAAACATAGCTGCTCATTATACGTTACTCGCTGAATCCAACAGGTCAGATAACTGACTCAAACTTGTCACCTTCACAGCACGATCATCTGGTTTGATCTTAACAAAAACAAAACCATTTGTAGTAAACAGTGTTGCAATTCTACCAGCCTTTCGTATGCGATCGGCCTCACGAAAAATATGCTGATTATTTGGCGATAGGCTCTCATTAACATAAACATTCCCCGGTGCAGAGAAACCCTTCAACTGGTTCAGCTTAACACAACCCGACCTCCTGTATAAAGAGACGAAAGTGCGACGCTCATTTGGGCAAGAGAATTTCACAATCAATGCTGAATTTGTGTAGTGCTCCCGCTTCTCAATCTGTCTACTCTCACCAACCTTATTCCGAGACGCGGCCCTCAAACGGAAAGAGTCAAAGTGCGGTGATAAAGAGTGACCGATTATGGAGGAAAGATTACTCACTATGGATTTAACATTTTCCCCTGACTTGCAGGGAATGCCTCTGATGACAACATCTGACAGCCGCAACGAACGACTCAAATCATTTACCTCTTCACACAACAGATCATGCCTCTTCTGTAAAGCCGCAAAATTGGCATCGAGTGCATCCAGCCGAGATCTAATGGGCTCCAATGCGACAGAAAATTCTGATAAGATTTTTGTTTCGAGACCATTTAGCATATCACCAATTTTCTTCAGCAGCCTCAGCTCACTAACTGACTCACGATCTCCGATAATATTTTTAAATTTGATCAGTAGTCGACTTTCAATATCTGCTGATAAACCAAGCTTTGTTCTATTTTTTCATTTGTTTTTCACGTCACACAATTTCGCTATTTGGAACCTCTTGATGAGTCAAAACCAAGACTTGAAACTTGTCACCCAAAATCAAATGGGTTGTGTGATGAAATAACAAACAAACAATTTTTTAGCTTTTGCTATATACCGGAGAATAAAAAAAAATGCCTTCTTGAACAAATATAAGTTTGCCCCGGTTAAAATCTTAAAGAGTAGGTAATCTCTAATTTTGTTTAAAATTGCTGTGTACAAAATTTTAACTTACTTAATACATAGAGCAATGATTTCATAATCTATATGGTAGAAAAGGCTTTGAACAACTGAACATGAACCTTTCCAAACTATCCTAATAACGAGTTGTGAAATAACAGATTATTATGGTAAGTAGGTACTTACAGCAGGATATTTTCTAAATGCAAATCAAGTTGCAAAAATATAATATCTTCATTACTATTGACTAGGTTGATGCGCTGATTCATTTCATTTTCACTTGTGAATATATGATAGCTTTTGTGGCTTACATCTGTCTTTTACTATTCCATTCCATTAGAATTAAAACTTTCTCTCTTAAATTTAACCAACAAGCATGAAACTGTACGCAAACTTTAACCATAAAGCAGTAGTGAGTCAGACCAATTGTGAAAGTTGGAATTGCTCCACATTTCCTTGAACTTGGGATCATTAAATTACAGTCAGGTGAAATTAGGAAAATGAAGGAAATAAATTAGGCGCGAAGAAAAGTGATATATGAAGCCCTCTGGGAATTATTGCAAAATTTTCCTAAGGTATTGCAATATAATTTATATAATGCTACACCGCACGTGTAATTGATTGGGAGATTATCTTTACACTGACCTTCCATTACGTAACAAATTTAGAAATATTACTAAGAATATACGGTTAATTAGTTTTCAGTTTGTATCGTTAAATTTGTCAATGGCTTTTGTAAATGATTGTCACAAAGTGCGCACAAAATTCGAACGAGATCATCACTAGACTGTGTTGATAAAAAATCCTCAATTAAAACTTAGCGGGACGTGTCTGTACTCTTTTGTAGTGGAAATTACAGAAACCCTTGTTACTTATTTTAGCACGTGTTGGAAAACTGTTCTTGGCGGCAGCTGTGCTGGTCCCCTTTAATGGACAAAGGCGTCGTCGTTGTCTTCAGGTTACCAATGGACCTCCTATAGATACAGTTGATATTATACCAGCAGCTTAAAATATGTTTGAATAAGATATCAACAAGGTATGGTTTCTTATGCGAACTACCGTATGACTCCTTTTATGGATGAATGCAATAATTTCACTGAGAACAAGAAATAAGTTGTAAAAAATTATTTAATGTTGTTCGGTTCATTTTATTTTATAAAGAAATCGCGTAAAGCGTATGTACTTAGTATGCAACTTCCCTTCAAAGACAGGAACAATTTGTAGATTTTACATGATGTTTTCAAAGGTCTTGTACCCATGTATATGTATTCAAGCTAATTAGATTTAATCACAGTGAGTACATGCAATGGTAATTTAAGCACTCAATGATTAATTACCAAAGAGGCTTTTATTTACATTTTAATAATCACAATAATTATTAAAAATTTCTTATCACATACACCTACGTAACTCTGAAGCATTGCAGGTACCAGCTAAGAAGCAAAATCCCATGAAAATAATTAACTGAAACATTGAGTTTTACATTAAGGATAATTATTACTATTTTATAGGAAATCAACGAAATTAACCATAAACAATTGCAAATTTATAAAGAAGATCTAAGTTAATCTTGGAGTCTTTAGGAGTATCAGTACTTTGGATTAATCTTGGTTAGCCATTCCATAGATTATTTCATAACTTTGACAAATAAGGAATTTTCCAGTATGTCGTACTATAACGTAGAATACGTAAATTAATGGTTTTCTATCAGATTATTTGGTTGATTTGTTTATTTTCCATTCCTTAACATAGACTGTAAGGCTTCTTTTAACTCTGGCTTATTTAGTTGTAATTACGAATGTGAGGTTATTAACGTTCTCAAGTGGGCGCGTACGGCTCGATGCAGTCGGTTCCTTAATTAGTAGACGTCTGCAAATGGAATAAAAATTATAGAATGCAATACTTGAGAAAGAATTATGAACTTATTGAGAAGGACGGTGGTAATGACCGTAAAGGAAAAGAGACCGAGTTGTGAGTTGAAACTATTGGGATATGGGTTGTGAGAAAAATCGAGAGAACTAAATTTAGGGGTACCTCCCTATAAGTAACCAATTATTTGGAAAAAAGTTTTCTGCTTTTAGCTCAGTACAGATTGTTGAAGAGAAAACACAGTTTTTAGTAAATAAGCCTATTTTCTAAATATTCTAAGAAGTTTAAAATATTTTTATCGCACTGTAATCAAAGCTGTACCGACACCCTAGAATGTCTAATTGAATCTAATCCGAGATTAAGTATACAAGAGAAGTCTTGGATGCACATTGTCAACTATACAGAAGCACCTACAAGAGATTAGAAAGACACATAGGCAAGGAATATGGCTACCAAATCAATTATCTGAGACCAACATGAATTCTTCGATCAACAATTTGTACTTAATTGCTCAGCAGATTTCGTAGAACCATTTCTTAGCAGAATCTTTACAGAAAATTAAAAATGGATCTTTTGTGACTCGAAGCAATAATGGCGCTGTTCAAACGAAATAACATTACCAACCTGTAAACCAATTTTATCCCTGAAAGGGATGTTACAGTATATTTGGCGGGACTGTAATGCCATAGTGTGTTGAAAACTGGAGAAAGAAACAGTTAATGCTGTATTGTCAAGCGTTACAACGACTGCATTCAGAATAGAATAGTTTTGAAAAGCGGGCATCTTTGGTCCACAGAAGAGGTTTAATAGTCCATCATGTCAATTCCCGCCCACATACAATGAAAGTCGCCCAAGAAAATCAAAGTATTGTAATAAAAGTTTAACCGTACCCGCCATATACTCGAAACATTGCTCCGTCTGGCTATCATTTGTTCGAATCTCTGTAGCATTCTTTAGAATATAAAACGGTAATTTTTGTAGAAGAAATAAAAACTTAATTTCCTACAAAATTTGTTGATTACTTAAAAGTCCTTTTTCTAAATGGAATAGCGCCCACGCTATAAAACTCATTGGACTACAGTTATCATCAAATAACAATTCTGATTTTCGGAGCACTTTTATTACTTCAGTTTTTCTTCAAAATCATAAAAAGTAATGCCTCCAATATGTCCAGCATCACGTCAATTTTTAATGAAAACTCTTACTTTGTTATCTGGCAAACATAAAAATCAGGAAAGAAGAAAAAATATTGGGTATTAGAAAAATTTTCCGCACTTTTCTAAAACAGTTTGTAGTTTATTTAAACAATGAAATATATAATTATTCTATGGAAAGTATCAACGATCGGAAGCAACAACTTTTTCCCATCTTTGAGGTAGTAAAGGGATTCCTTGAAGAAAACAATTCCCGTTCTTTCGACTCGATCCATTCATCAAGCCATTTTTCGATACTGTCGTAGAAAGCACACCACTCTCCAGTAAAGAATAAATGGAAATCCGAAGGAGCAATGTTTGGCGAGTAGAGCAAGACTTCCCAATTCACTCCTTCTAAATATTTTTTGATCAATTGAACAACGTATGGCTTATCGTTGTCATGCAACAAAATGAGTTTATCGTGTCTACTGCCCTATTCCTGCCGGTTTTCCTTCAAAGCTTGATTTATATTATCTGCAATCGGTAAAGATCACCAGTAATGGTTTTGGACGGTTTAAAGAGCTCATGATAAATAACACCCTTCTGGTCCCACCGGATCCACAACATAACTTTTGAAGCATCAATATTCCGTTTCGGCGTCGATGGACCTGCTTCACCTGGCATCACACAACGTTTTTGTCGCTTGGAGTTATCGTAGTATATCCAATTTTCATCGCCAGTGACAATGCAACGCAATAACTTTTTCCTTTCTGTTGTTTAAGAAGCAATTCGCACGTCACCAAACGTCTTTCGTAGTCTCTCTCCAAATGCTACTTTTCCGGAACGAAGGTTGACATTTACAAAAAAAAAAGTGGTGTTTACGCTTGAAACGAATGTAAACTACTATGCTTAAGACCCCAGACATACACCTTCAAACACAAGTATAGTACTTCAGAGAACAAAAATTGGAATCACTAACGACACCTTCTGAAAAGGGCGAAAATTTGTTCCCAGACCGAATAATATTTCCAAAAGCAACACCTTGCAGGAAATAATTTTACAACAGATATTGAGTAGCATTGCTCATATGTCATTTAACTCAAATTTGCGTTAAGTATTAAATATATTTTTAAAGTGTATGAAAGCTTTCAAAAATTGCCCGTCTTTGGCAGTTCATTACGCCATGAGTAATTTTTATTTAGATATGCCTAGTCTAAATGGAGTATATTTTACATAGATATAAGCTAACTTCTAAATCCTATTTATTAATTGTTTTGCTCATATATTAATGTTTCAATTGTCAATTTCATTGTCATGTTTTTTGCAAGAAGACATTTTTGTAACAATCATAAAATTGAAAAATATCAATTCGAATCTACGAAGCCAACATATTTGTGTTCCTTATACAAAGATATTATTGCATATAGATGAATGAAAAAAAAAACAGAAAAATTGCTTTTTTTTTATATATCTCAAGTTGAGCTCACCAAAGTTATGGTTGAATTTTTTTTGAGTGTACACATTTGTGGTGTACGCAACCAGATCTTGAGGTTTAGGTTCCTAATTGATAATTTTGCATAATGAATTAAAAGAGGTGGAACCCATGACAAAACTGCTTCTCTTGGGAAAAGTTAATCTAACTAATTTAGAACATAACCAATATTTATGAAACTGAATCTACTAAATCTGCTTTTGGTTGTAAGGGTAAAGTACCCTGTTACCCTTAAGGCGGCCCTTAAGAAAAGTTTTGACTTACCATGGTCATAGAAATTCAACTTGACTAATAATAGAAAAGCAGATTGATTATTTATAAATTATATCCTAATTTATTTTAAATTTATTTGTATTTCATGCACAGATATAATATATAGAATTTATGAAAACGTTTAGAAAAGTAAAATCTTTCGGTTGCGGGCTGCCATTTTTCCAGTTGCGAGCATCCAATGGGACACTAATTAAAACAAAGAATTTTGAAGAAAAACAGTTTCATATTTTATTTTGCTGAATATATAAAAGCAGGCAGATCTCGAGTCGCGTACCAGATAACCATACCGATGAGACCTTGCTGGGTCGAAAAGTTCGATTTTTTACTGCAATTTCAATGCAATATAGAAATTTATTGAAATTATTTTAAGTAAATTTCAGTCTATAAAGACGAGAAAGTGTCCACCTAAAATATTAAAGTCTGCATAGGAACTTTATTGCACCAATAAAATAAAAAGAGCTTGTAATAAATACAAGGTTATTCTACTTATTTACTTTTTAGGACGACACCTTTTGCAGCTAAAACCAGTTCGGGTGTAACGCGGATGCACAACTTTTACGGTAGTGTCTAATGTATAGGCAACGTTTAATGCCCTTATTGTCCTGAATGATATGACCAACACACTCAAAATACAAAGCGCTTAAAATAAACTTTTCATTTGCAAATAATTTCTACATGTGGCTTTTATTCGGCATATCGTGGATACCGACGCCTCTCAATTCCACATAAGGGCAGTTTCATTTGATTTTTGCGGGTCGTACATTGTAGATTGTATAATAGCAAGAAGTCCTCTGAATGTGTCGAACTGGACTTACGTATTTTCTCTATTGTTTAATTTCCTTAGTTCCGACAATGTTAAAAAAAGCTTTTCATACGTCGGACGACTTACATCATCGGATTTCGTTGAGATGAGATTAGACTCGCTTCAATATCTACATCACTAGAAGTCGTAGGTATGGGGTAAGAGCTTGCTTCAGAATGTATGTCATAAGAAGTAGAGGCAAGAAGTTGCTTCAGAGTTTTTCCTAGACATTTCGTGTAGTCAATTGCATTGATATCCAATCACATGCCATAAATCCGTTATGCACGTTATGTCGATTTAATTATCAACAACATCCTTAAGCAAAGTTCCAAAACCCGCGGCCAGCCCCGCATACGTTTCTGCTATATAGGAAGAACTGTACTGTAGTAAATAACATTAACTATTCAACAGCCTTATTATGGTAAGAAGAGAAAATGAGAACGATTTACTTTTACCTTAGATACGAGTAGTATACATAATTTCTGATAGCAAATATTTTAATTTGTTATCGAAAATCAAACTTCATTTGCCTATTTACCTTGCTTTGTATCTGCTATGTTTTGACCTGCTTATCAGAATACGGCGTATATCTACTGTTGTTTTACTCTTAGGATGGAGTACTTTCCCGCTCCTGGGACACAAAATAAAATTTGTATCGTCCCTATTGAAACCAAAGTTAACCTAATGAGCAGTTAGGACATAGCCGTGCAAAACTAGAAATTTTTCTCATTTCCAACAGAAAAAAAAAGAAGTATATGCAACATACTTTAGTGTTTTATATGGAGGGAAAGATTGTGGCTATGCCTTATTGTAGTGCGTACAAGAGAGACAACGTGTAAAAAACAAAAAATGAGAGAACGTACGATTACCCGAATGATAAAATGATCATGAGTAACTTCAAAATGATTTCAAACTATTCATAATAATGAATTTTTCATACATCGGGTCACACTACCTCAATTTATTTTAGAATAAGATAAATTTCACTTTGGCTGAAAGGAAATCAGAGAATTGAGCATGAGAGCATCCCACTTAATCTCTGAACGAACTTAAACATAAACACGTTCTGTTAAAATATCATAGGATTACAGCAACAATTTTGAAACATATCATAGGATTACAGCAAAAACTTTGGGACAACTTAGGTGGCATCTCTCAATATTTCTGAAAAAAGAAACTGGCTTTCACAAAACGTGATATGAGAGTAAAATCTGAAAATTCCTTCCAGTAAAAAAAGTGAAAAAAATTATTTTCGTTAAAAGTTTCTACATATGGCTCGAAACTGGCAGACAAAACTTTGCAACCAATTGCCAGTTACGAGTCCCGTAGGCCCTTCGTTGGAAAATCTGTAAAAACGATGTCCACGTACCAGCCGTCTTAATAATTTTAGTTAAACAATGGTTTTACTATCCTCGTAGGACTAAAGCAACTCGCAGCTGAAAACCTAAAATCTTTAGCACAATAAGACTGGAAAACTATAAAAAAAATATGAGCATATTAATACAGTTGTGAAAAATGACAAGACATCTGGACATCTCCGTGGACAACTTATGTTCTACTGAAAGTCTCAAATATATCGCCTAATTTTTTATACTCATTTATTATCAGAAGAAAAGATATTGCATTTTAAGCATGAAAAAATTGTATGAGTTCAAAAATGACTGAAGAGTTTAGCTTGAATTAAAAATATGTGCAAGTGGCCCGTGACTGATGGATGGCCCGAAATTGGATACTTTCCCGTTTGTATGCTCATGGGCTTTTATAATTTGTAAATTCAATTCAATTCATATCAATATTTAACAATAATTACACTCTACATCTTTTTCATAATATACGGCTAAAAATTATACAAATTTAACTAAAGCCATGAGGACGTTCCAATAGTGCGGAAATACTTGGTAAGACTCGGTCTACTATTCCTGAAGAAGAACCTTCAAGAGTATCCACTGCAGCAATATATATTTTCAATCCCAATCAACAAATAACAACACTACATTTGTTTCTTTTTTGTTTTAATAAATATTTATCATTGCTCGTACAATTGAGAATAACTTACAACCACTACTGAATCCTTTACTACAAAGTAGAAAGACAAAGTTACGAAAATAGTTTTTTTTTTTTATTATTTTTGAAAACAGAAAGATCACAGGAGAACTAAAATGTTCTTACATTTTCTTTTTTCAATCGTTTTCACGAAACAAAAAGGAAAACGCAAAATTTGAAGTACTATAATAAATATTTTGTTCAAGTACTAAGTTAATATGATAGCCACACACTAAAGACAATAATTTAATTTAATACGCCACAAAATCGAATTGTGTGGTGAAAAATTTAATCTTCAATATAAGATGAGTAAAAATAACTTTTCTGATTTATTCATTGGTGAAAATATTTAGAAAAAAAATCGCTTGTCAATTCAACGAGCGGACTTATTATTAATGTGTTTAATATAAGTACTGAAATAAAAAAGTTATTAGTTTCATGAGCTTAATCCTTGGCTTATCCGGGAAATCTAGAATATCCATCCCCGTCTATCCTATCGCCAGTACATGAAAAACAGAGAGCTACATAGTAGTAATATGTGAACAACGGAGCCACTAGTTAGTACGTGTCTAACGGAAAGGTATCATATCACACCTCTCAACTAGTTTTAATCATTCCAATATTATCTACTTCAAGTATTTTTCACTTATATTATGAACGTAAACAATAAAGTAAGAAATACAACTCAAACTAGCTATTCTCATTTGGAGCCCTTTCTCCACTGATGCTATTCGGCAACAAATCCGTAGTTTTGCTACCGACCGATGTTATTGGCTTCCGAGCAAAGGACGTCACAACTACTGCCGTTTTGTTATACCAGCAGAATGAATTGGATGAGTTATATTCCAATTCAAAAGAATAAGATAATTTTCCAATATCGTCTATAAGATTCATGGCTTTTTGTTTTCTTAAATAGCCGACTCCGCTTGTTGGGCATTTTGTCTAAAAAAACCATTAGACTTCGACCCTTCTCACAAGATTTATTTGAGTTCTCATTTTCTCATGCTTTTTGGTTCGAAGTTATAATTAATTTATTAAAAAAGTCCTATCTTTCTGTAACACTTGAATTTTGTTCTTCCGTGATTTCTTCAACCATTTTCATCGTCAAATTACTGAATTAACTTAATTAAAACCAGAACCAATCGCTTAAAGCAAAAATTAAGGCTATTGTCTTTGAAGATGCTGTGAGATTTGACTTCCAATGGCCTTGAGTACTTCAAAATAGAAAAAAAAGCCATAATTTATAGATATTCTTACAATCCCTAAGAGTTATTACTTTAAAACTGAGTCTTCATTAATCAAGAGTCATAAATATAAATCATGGTCTAGAATTGAGCTGATAATTATGAAAGAATACTGAGCTAATGTTGGATTAGACATCTATAATCACAAAATTCATATGTCCATATGCTGAATAAGATGCGTAAAATTGTTTGAATAATTACTTACACACATAGAAATTCCAATTTATGCATCCCAACCTGTGAAACAACCTTAAAATTAAACTCTTCACTTACATAAAACTCGACTGTGCCATCAATTGGGTTGAGGAAAAAATTGGTAAATGGGTATAAAAAATAGGCATCACAGGAATTGCAAACATTAATCTATTATCCTTGTGTGATCTAATGTATACGTTTATAAGCCATGGCTTATATTAATCGGAACTTTCATTCTGATCATGTTGGCTTGTTAACCCAATATTCTTAAGATAGTTGACATAGTGGCAAAAGAGGCGTAGGTGGTGGACAAATCACTATTAATATTCCAACAAATGACCGGCTGTAAACTGTCGTATTAAATTCTTATGCACTCTAATATGAGGAGACCTACTATACATATAGTATTTTACTTACAATAACATTCCACAAGTAGATATATTAGCTGAAGAGATTGTGTAGGATGAAAAGTTAATTACTAAAACTGCAAAATTCATGACTTATTCCAATTGGACAATAAAAACTAAAAAATAAAATTTAAACAGGAACTTTGAACTCGTGTTTTAAAACCAATACATACAAACATCTAATTCTACTATCAATTTCACGAACTGTATTTGACTATCGCCAATTATGTTCACACATTTTAAAGATAATATTTTAGAGGTCTTTGTCTTAATCGATTGATCTTAATTTTGGGCTCTGAGTACTGATGAATTGCGATTTTCTTTGATTACGCGTTAGTCTACCATAAATTGAGAGATCCACAGTAGGTGTTTATACTTCAATGTGCAGGCGATGATAAATTTCGCCCAAAGACAAAGTCAGACTCTGGAATTAAAGTGTAGAGTAGAGTTTTTCTTTTATTCTAATTAGTTGTTCAGTAAATTTATGTTGCATTTCAGTTTGCCTTTTTGGTATAAAAAAATTTGTAACCTTAATTGCAATAATAAGTGTTAAATATCATAAGGTCGAAGCGAAATTGTTACAGTCTCTCTGATTTAAAATTATAAAAAAAAAATCAATTAAAGCTATTCACCAACCACACTTACCGAGTCGATTTAATGAAAATTTAATTTTAATTTAATTTTAAGTGAGGCCTTACCCTCTCTCGATATCAGCTGATTGAAGTGTCATGCAGTGAAATGTCATATTTTTAATAGCGCTGTTCAAAGTTTGAAGAAGCAAGAGTTTAACTGTCTAAATATATTACGATATCAGTGAATAGAACCACGGTTTTTAGTTTCAAGTGTATTAAAAAGTACATATAAGTTAATTTAATCTTAATTACAGCTATAGATTTTTGGTTCAATAACCAGTCCATTTATATACATGTCAGTGGAAATCATAAATGATTCGATTTTGATTTGATTTTTCTTTTTTAGAAATGCGAGTAGCGCCCACAACAGCAATAATAGTAATTGTTGCGACAGCTGTTTTAAACAATGTTTTAGGAGAAAATTCCACCAATCGAAATTGAATTTGACAACCTACAGCAACCTCAAATGAACATAAGGGATACTCAGACCGATTTTTCTGCGCGTAATTCAGTTATTGCGAATTTTTTTTAAATCATTTTTAATGTGTTAATTGCTTAATATGGGCTATTTTTAATTAAAACAAATTGTATATATATTATAAATTCTTTTTAAAAATACATAAAAACTACTTTACTTAAGTAATACATAAAAACTTCTTTTAAATATTTAAATAATATTTAAATTACATGAACTGTCACGAGAACTGTCACTTGCCAAATTCGGAAATCTTTCAGCTGATAGTCCGAAATGTCCGAAATTGTTTATTTTATTAAGGTTGGTGAATAGCTACAAAAATTTAATTGCGGTTCCTCCATAATAATTAAATTAAAATTAAGTTTGTATTAAATGACTTGGTGAATACGGCCCTTAGAGTTCGTATCTTTTCATAATTGTTTGCCAACATTTTATGAACTTTTGCAGGAAAATCAAGTTACCTGCGATTGCAGAAGTAGAAAAAAACAAAGAATAATAATAAAAAAGCACTTACCATCTTGAAAATTTCCGATATCAGGTGCAAAAGTTAAATTTTGTTATCAATTTAGCAGCCACGCTATACTAGTTCCGGCTCTTCTTTGCCAATAAACTATTTCATGCTTTAGTTGTCATATTTTCATTAAAAAGGAGCAATTTTTCAACTAAATAGTTCAATGTTGTACTTTATACAAATTTTCAAAAAGCAGTGTCAATCGTGAGTCAAATTGGCTCATAACCAAGTAGTATTGCTATTATTTCAATTTCTGGATTACCGAAGTAGTCACAACTTCTCAGTACTTACATTAATGAATTTACCCCCGGAATATACAAGCCATGAAGTATAACTTGAATGCACCGGTAGCGGCCGACATTATACACTTCTTGCCTTGTCTTACTGTTGGGGTTTTTCACATAAAGGTGGTTTGAATTTCGTTTAAACACCATAATTGCCTGGGCTGGCCTGCAATTAAATTAAAGCTAACGATTTAAAATTTTTTTTTCAACAATTTCTTTTCAAATCGACACTTTGATAAATAAATTTATTCCAGGAGTGCTAATTTGATTGGTTATAGATATATGGCCCTATTTGCTTTATATTAAATATTTGCAAGAAACTGATTCTATTATTAATTAACATTTTTCTTGTATTGAAAATTCCTTAATGATATAATTTTAAATTTTTTGGGAACAATTTAAGACTAAAAAAAAAAAAAAAATAAAAAAAAGCTTTGCTTCAAAATCCGCACAAAAAAATAGAAAATAATTACTCTCTTCATTTAGTTAGTACCTATACCACCAAAGTGCTTACTTTGTGTACCTTGAAAATTTTATACCCAAATGTTAAATAATTACAATATTTGATTCAATGTCAAATGAAGGGAAATTCTAGAGCTCCCTTCATTTGAAATTCAATCAAATATTGTAATGATTTAACATTTGGGTCTAAAATTTTCAAGGTACACAAAGTAAGCAAATTCAAAGTAAAGTGATTTAATTAATTATTTTGGTAAGTATTAGGAGCTCCAAATTTAAATTTTTGCGCTGTTGGGTTAAAATTTTAACTGATCAGATTTGCTTTCTTTGCGTACCTTGAAAATTTTGAAATTTGCACACAGGAAGGGAGACTATAAGAACTTTTGTGATTGTACCCAATAAGTCAAGGGAGAATTTATTTTCAATTTTTTAGTGAGCATTTACAAGCAGTCTTTTTAAAAAGATTATTTTTATATTTTCTACTCTATTTGATTAGAGTATAAATTTTAATTTTATTAGAGCTCTAGGGGGCAATCGCCCCGATCGCCACCGCTGTAGCCGGCCTTGTTATAAGCCAAATTAAGTGAAGCTTCTCCATGGTTATGTTGAGCTTAAGTTTTCTAGTGTGGGAACTCAGTGCAGATATAAACAGCTAACAGAACTCATGAACAAGTTATTCTAATAAGAGTGCAAAATTGTTGCCATTCTATACGCTGCCATTGGTTTCTCGTTAGTTCCACTTGTTACTAGTCATTTTTTTGCTTCCATCCTATATGCTCTGCATTTTCCGTTCTTCGTTAATGGCATCCCATTCGAGATATAATGTGAGGAGGAACGCTTTACCTATGTACACGAATTTTGTGCGATAACCGTATTCTTGTTTGATATACTTATGTTCTAAGCAGTGTAGGATGTAATTTCTGAACATCGAAAGATAACATCGATCATGAACAAAATGACTCAATTGGAAAAAAGTATTGAGTCTCTTTGCGGTAGTGCAACTTTTAGCCAGTTTTGGGTTTGCTGCTTTTAACCATTTGAGCAGTTAGCTGAAACTTTATAAAGAAATTATAGAAAATTTACGTTAAATCTATTTCTATAGACACAAGTTAAAAATATCACAAAACAAGGCAAGATTATTCAGTTTTTATGACAGTTTCGTTCAGCTATGGATGATAATAATGTTCTTGCTCTGACACTTTATCCTTAATTTAAAGTGATAAGCTCAAAACGATGTTTAGTTTCGATTTGATTCCTTTAATTCTTGCATACAAGGATTTGCATTCTTAGTTATGTATTTGGCAGGGCGAAATAAACAATCATAATAGACGCTTAATTATTGTCTGTATCATCTATCTCAATGCTCATTTTTGTGATCATTGCTATTTTCCAAATGTAAATTGGGGCCCAAGGATATTGACTAAATGGGGTAAATCTACTTATTTCATGTGTTACGATATTGGCAAGTACCGATTTACTTTAGCCCAGACCATTAAGATCATCAGTCGATATTTTATTCATTACTCTATCGACCAACACCATGTACTACTATCATATTGCAGACGGCCCCTCGATGAGATTTATTAATTCAAATTATTCCTGAGAACTCTCTAAATATTTTCGCTTTCCTTAATTATATAGCCATCACTACAGAACATTTTCTATTAAATAATTGAAAAATTTCAATTATGAAGCTAATCTCAATAATCCAAGTTCATGAATTCTTTGATGGCCTCGATCTACTTCAATCTCCGAAATTTTTTACATTGATTTCATCCCAGTTCATCCAGCACTTTCTGATACTCTTATACAAATCTTAAAATTTGAAAATGTACTTATAGAAGTCTTGTAGTGTATGTATACTCCTTACCTTTCTCTTAATAAATTTCCTTGAGATTAACTTTTTAAAAATTATGAATACTCTTGCTGCTTAGTATAAAAGTTAATCGATGGAAAATTAAGCTTTTCATGGTGGTGTTTGCTTTTCACAGACAATTTTATTGGTACGCCGTCCTTGGTGTAAAGACAAACAGGCAAGCATAGCAGTCTTCCTGTTTTCAATTTCTGACTTTGGATCAGAGTAAAAAAAATTGCAAAGCATCCTTGCTTAACTTTCGATTTTTTTTTTTTCATGATGGATATTAAAAATGTTCAAAACAAAGTAATTCCTACAATTTATGTGGCTATTTGATAAGAAAGAAAGAGATTCTTCAAAATTAAATTAAGCGGTATGGATATGAGTTGCGATCAAATATGGCAATGAAATAAACCGGAATCAACAAGGAAAACTTTTTTGTGCAAGTAATATTCACGTGAAAATTAATTCGATTGAGAATACTTAATTGAAAAAGTGTACAGATGGCCCGTTAGAAAAGCAATATTTGATTTATTTGTTCGGAATTTGACATTTTTTTCTGTCCTTCCAGATTGGGTAATTATCTCACAGAGGTTACCTCCACTCTATCGTTATTTATGCTAATTTCGGAGATAGAGCCTGTCTTCATCTACGTATTCTGTATTTTTGATGAATAATGTCTCAGACCAGCTGTTACGAAGTTTTGTGTCATGGTATTTAGATGTTGGTGTCTATGGCAAAGCGAGAAGCTTTCATCGTTGAAACTATTCATCTATAGTTTAAGGAATTTCGCGCCCATGTAGCGCATTCTTTATTTACATAAGTTCTACGTAGTAATGAGAGCAAACTTTTGTAATGAACTTAGTTGTTTAGTTTCTTATTGTTCCGTCGAATAATGTTTAATTTTAAAGTTTGAATGTTCCCCACAATATATATGTTTTTTTTATTTTATTTGAAAAAGTTACTACTATAATGAACAGACAAAGTCCAATTATACATTACCGTACAGATTAAACAAAAGTATTAAATAAAAAAGTAAGAAGAGAAAATATTAATAATAATATAAAAGAAAAAGAAAATTGGTACATAATTCATGAATAAGAAAAGAAAGTATAAAATAAAAAGCGAAAAGTGAAGAAAATAAAGATAAAAATAAAGCTGACTAAAACTAACTAAGAAAGAAAAATGTACAATATTACATCTATGCGAAGATATGAAAACAATAACAAAAAGAGAAGAAAAGTCAATATGAAACGAGGCATTAGTAGAAGGGTGAAATGCTTAGCTAGAAAGTCTGATCTCATTGAGTGTCAGTCTTTTAAATGTCGGGTGGTCTGTGTTAGATTTAAAATTTAAATTATACGATTTAAGAATTCTGAAGATAGGTGACTATTCCTTGATGTTGGATTTACGAGAGGGCAGTCTGAAGTAATGTATATTTCTTGGTGTGCGAGTGGGAGCATTAAAGTCGATTCTAGACAGTATAATAGGACAATCAAATAGACAGTTTACCGTCTTAAAAGAAAGATATTATCCAGGTAGGCTCTGCGATTGGCCAAGAATAACAAATTAAAATGACTTAGCCTTTCGGGATATTCAACCGAAATATTATTGAATTTAAATAACAAGAGTCTGGAAAATTTCCTCTGAATTGACTCGATTTGATCAGAATAAGAAGAGTAAAACGGATTCCACACTTGACATGAGTATTCGAGAATACTTCTAACTATAGAGTTAAAAGGACTAATATAAGAGTCGGAGCATTTAAAGCACCTGCATGTATGAAAAATAAACCCGATTAACCTAAATGCGTTGGAAGTAATGGCTGTAATATGGGAGGCAAATGTAAGCTTTGAATCAAATATAACCCTCAGGTCATTTACTTCGTTCATACGAGAGATAGAAATATTATTAATTTTATAGTCGAAATTGATGGTATCACGTTTCCTAGAGAAAGACATAACATTACATTTATTGATGTTAATTTGTAGAGAATTCACGTTACTTTATGCTGACGATGCTAAGATATTTAGGAGAATTTCAAATATCAATGACTGTTTTTGCCTCCAAAGGGACATCAAGAACCTCGAAGCTTGGGGTTCTTGATGTCTCTTTGGAGGAAAAAACAGTCATTGATATTTGAAATTCTCCTAAATATCTTAGCATCGTCAGCATAAACTAGGCAGTAATTCTCAATAAACGTGGATAGATCGTTAATGTAGATCAAGAAAATAAGAGGACCGAGGATTGTGCTTTGAGGAACAAAGACAGCCGTTTATAAGGGACAGATCGGAAACCATTAAGAACAACTAAGGTACTTCGAATAATTAGGAAGGAGAAAAGCCAAGAAATTGTATTTGTGTAGAATCCTAGTTGTGCCATTTTGAAAAGAACACGTTTATATGAAATTTTATCAAATGCCTTCGGAAAATCGGTATAAATGGCATCGACTTGCGCGCATTCATCAAGAGCGTTAGCTATAGTGTCAGTGAAAAGGACAAGATTGGTAGTGGTTGAACGTCCAGGAAAAAATCCAGGCTGCTGGTCACAGATATGCGCTTTGACATGGTAGAATAGTTGACAATAGGTAATTCTTTCGAAGATGAGAGCAAGGCTTTTAGATATCGATATAGGCCGATAGTTATTAATAAGTCGAGGGTCACCAGATTTATAAATCGGGGTAACAAAGCTATTCTTTAATATCTGAGGGAAAGTATTCGTGTGAACAGATAGGTTAAACAAATTACGTACTGGTTCGGAAAGCATGCGAGAACATTTTTTGAAGATCAAAATAGGCACCCCATCAGGACCGGGGCTCTTATTACAATCTAACTTATAAAGAATATTTGAGACCGCTGCAGAAGATACTGTTGATATGCTAAAACAGCTATTTTTCTGAAGAGAACTGAGTGAAGATAAGTCCAATGAATGATAATGCCGCAAAGTACGTAGAGAACAGTTCACATATTTGGCTGTGACTGGTTGACTTAACGTTATCACACTCCATTTCTTTGGGATAGAGATTAGACTTTTTTAAATTTTTAGTATAAGCCGAGAAGGCCTTCGGGTTTTCTTTTATAGAAGATTCGGTGGAATTAATAAAAAGTAATATAATATAATAATGAAATAAGAGAAGGTTGTATAAATTTCAGGGAGATGGGTGACGCTATATAAACTCCCGTATTTTTCTTTTGATTTTAACTAAACCAGGTGGGAGATTTGGTACTTCTACTTTTCTTAATAGAAACAAACCTACGGATTCCTTCATTAATTATATCGTAAAATCTGTAGAAGATTGATCAATTGTTTGCCTTCACGCTGGTTGCGAATGGGTTGGCGTATTCGTCGATATCCAATATTCTATTCATGATTTAAATTAATTATTTACTATGCCGAATATATGGCGTATCGCTCAATATTCATAAAAGGCAAAGAAATAACAATTACTTGTGGATCTGGCTGAATGCCTCAATCCTTGATTGATATTTGGCTGGAGTGCCTCAATATCTTAATGTAGGGGAGCACCTGGCTAATTGCCGCTGCGTTCTGAAGATTAAGCCCATGTCTTTACCGTTCTATGGTCAAAACTTTATTTTTGATTTCTTTCTTAATGTTACTTTTTTTATAATCGCTAATTATTGCTAAATAAGCTATTTACATTAATTTCTTAAAGCTACCTATATTCGATAATTTTCTCACCGTAGCATTATGAACGAAACGGTGACCTCACGCGGGCAGGGGTTTTTTTTTTATTGCCATTAATAAATTTGGTGCATTGCACATACATAGTTTATTTCCGCTTGCGCTGTAATCTGATGCGCTTTTATATTACTTCATTCATAACGAGGTATGAATGATTGACACAAAAGTGATTACATACATGTATTATTACATGTATTTTCATTTTTGTTTGTTCGAGTTTTAACTTATGGAATGAATTACAAACTTTAGTTGTAATCTTGGTATCATATTTCTTTTACGGAGATGTGCATTTGATTTATATGCAATTACATGCTTTAATGATGCATGACTACAGATATGCATTACATCCCCATCCTTAAAAGATTGAAGTAATTTTAATTTCTCTATCGAAAGTAAAATTAAATTATTTGTTAGTTCACATTCGATCACTTTTCTTTCTTCATGATACTTTGTTACATATTTCCATATCTTATTTACTACTTTTTGCTATGTATATCTATATGTATCTACAACTATCTAAATTTTATGTTTACATAATTTCAAATTATTATTGTGTACTTTAGTTTCTTTTCCATATATATCTACATAGCTATTTACATTATCTTGCCTAATTATTCTATATGGTCCTTTATATGGTTGTTGTAATTTTACTTTATTACCTACTTTTATATATACATAATCATCTATTTTAAAATTAGCTTCATTTACAGTTTTTTGTTTATCTATTCTTTCCTGTTTTTCTTTTAGCAAACATTCTTTTACATTGTTGTGTGCAAATTGCAATTTTATTTTTACCTCATTGATATAATCGTCAATATTATATATTTTTGTATTATTATTTAAAATCTCACATGGTAATGAATTTAACTTTCCAAAAACTAGCTCAAAAGGTGTATAGTTTGTAGTAGTATGTAGCGTGGTATTATAGCTGTAAGTATAATAGGGTAATATCTCACTCCAATTTTCTTGCTCGGAAATCGTCATTATATAGTCATTTAAAACTCTATGGTTTCTCTCGATTGAACCTAGGGTCTCATGATGAAATGGGGCTGATGTTGCTTTTTGTATTTTTAAAAGATCACATAGGTTGTTCATTAGCTGATTACAAAATTCTGTACCCATATCGGTTTTGAGTTTTTTAAAACATCTATATTTCAATATGAATTTTTCAGAGTTGGGCAATACTTAAGTAAAAAAAGACTTAAGTACTACTTAAAGTCCTTTTTCGTTACTTTAGACTTATTACTCAATACTTTTAAAATGCCCTAATTAGTACTTGAACATAAGTACTTGGTTCTATTTACTTGTACTTAAGAGTTAGTTTTGTACTTAAGTATCAAGATTTTTCTTAAGCATTTCTGAGTATATTAAGTACCTACAAATATCTAACTCTTCGTAGAAAAGCAAACAAAATCTCTAGCACAACTCCTTTTTTGTTGAGTTTTAAGGCACGCAAAGAACTGTCAAGGCATGTGTCGTACTCACGCGTCCAAGCAAAACCTTAGGCAAATTAATAACATACAAACAAGTTTGGGCAAGTAGAACAAAAACCAGTAACGTATCGCTCGAGTATAAAATCGACGATGCCTCGACCTGATGTAGGGAAAGTTTCAATTTCGTCTTAGAAATTTACTGGAAATATTTTCGTTAGACTTTATAGCTAAATAGTCCATTAATGGTTATTGCGAATCCCTAAACTAGCATTTATTTTGATCACTAGAATTACTTATGTCTTAATAAAATTCCATACTAAAGTACTTTCTGCAGGGTATGATAAATGGAACACTTGAAATATTTTAAAACAAAGATCTAATGCGGTTAAATAATCTTCGAATTTATATTTTTGATATCATCAAGAAGAACGAAGTACTCTTTGTAGTGCTTGTCTTCACCAAGGACGTTAAATATAACAGGTTGCAACTTCACCTTCTTATGTTAGTCACAAATCGGTTCTCTCTTGCAGCCTTGAAATTACTTCGTTTGCTGAGCCCACGGTTTCCATTAAGCTATTTCGTGAGTTTTTAATACTATATTTTACTTGATGATATTCCTTGTGAGGGCTTAAGAAGAGCATGAAGAAGTTGCAAATAACAAAAGTTTCTGAAATCTGAAATGAAGAACGAATGAATATATGTATTAAAGATTTGTTATACGTTATTTATTCTTGGTTTTTGAAAACAATCAAAGCTATCCTATCCAGTACAAATATTTTTACTATACATATGGAGCAATGGAACTCACCAACATTATCAACAGTTGCGTTCTCAAGGTCGTTACAAATTAGCATCTTACTTCCTGTATCCTAAATATTTTTTGTACATTGGAAGGATATGTCCAATAATTATTTGCCAACTCTTGTACAGTGACGTTTGAGGATACATATAATCGAAATCTATTTCGATCTAAAGTATTGTATACATTTTTAATACTATAATAAGTAATTATTAAGTATAATTTCCTTACCAATTCTGGTGATTTGGCATGAGTATACAATGGCCATTTCAACGGTATTAATCGAGGATTTCATTCATTCTACATGCAGATTGCAACATGATATTGAAAAGATTTATTCAGTGTATACATGTATGTACTTACAAAAGCCTGCTGGTATTTCAGAATGTGGTGTTCAAATCTAATTTTAAGGCCAATATGTTGTTCATCAAACAGAATTTCGATTTCTTCTCTAGTTAATTATTTTAATCTTTCTAAAGCACAAAAGAATTATTGAGTTTCAATTAAATCGAATAAAAAAAAAGAAAACTAACGCATAACAGTGTCCACACTGTATCGTATATCAATAATCATTATTATTACAGAAAACTCCGCACTGAAACAAAAAAAAAAAAAAATTAATCACGACACAGTTCGGGATGGGCTTTTAAATTGAGGAATATTTTGAAACCTAGCTCCAACCAACAGCGTGGAAAGCATAGTGATGACTTTGTCGGAAGGTTTAGATGTTTAGATTATGAGCACTAGTACCGCATTTTTGAAAAAAGAAACAAAAATAATAGTTACCACTTTACGTTACGTTAGTTAGTGTGAAATAACTATATGTATTTGAAATTGCAATGTTAAACAATGTTAGCTGAAAGTCTCTATCACCAACTAATTATTTCTAGTATGTACTTTGTTCCAATGAAAAGTGGTACTTACCCCCAACACATTTGTAATAAGTAATTACAGCATAGATTTCGTGACACTAAAAATAACTTTATGCTATATAAGTCGCTCCTTCGGACTTTGAATCTCTTATACGTACACTGATTGATTTTATTGCTCACCATGGAACTGGAATATACTTTAACTATTACAGCAATTAATAACAATTCAACAATATTTTCCGTACGTTGAACTTCACTGCTTCACTGACCTTTTTAAACTGAAATTGGAAGAACGGTAGCTACACATTAACCAAGGCTAGGAAAGAAATTAACCAAGGTTTGGTTACTAAAATCAATCCCTCAGTTGAAATTAACCAAGGTACTTAGTTGAATTTAACCTGTTATATTTATTACTTTGATCTTTGACCAAACTGCAGAGGTCATATTAACAAAATTAATTGGTTTGTTCTTATTAGAGGATTTTTTAACCAAGTTTTAAGTTGAATTCTTGTACCATAGTAGAATTTACCAAGTTCTTCATTAAATTTAACTTAAAATACTTGGGCAAAACAACTTAGTCGTTTTCGTTGGGATAAACATGCCACAAATTGACTATAATTGAATTAACAAAGTGTTTAAGTCATGCTAACATAATTTTAGTTGCAACATACAGGGTTTTAGGTAAAAAAATTAACAAAGTGCAAATGGTTGATTTTACCAGTGCTATTTTTCTCAGTGTACAACTCAGATTAAAACTTAAAAGCTCGGGCACCTATAACTATAATCACAATTGTCTAACTCCAACACATGCCCAAAGTTTTAAGATTTAATCTGATTGTTTTAAATTTTATTTTGTAATGAAACTTTTCTTGTGTATCTCTGAGAAAGGAAAAGTTATTTTTAACTTTTTAGTGCATTATATTTAGTAAAGCTATTTATTTGAAAATATTCTGTTTTCTTCTTTTTAGTCATAAATTCTACACACTTTCGACACTCTCGACTCTGAAAACTTAACTTCCGAATCCTGACCCACTAATCTTGATTCTGGAATCTCCAATCACCGCTTATGTCAAACAACACCCAAACTGCACAACCCCAAGGGTGGTAGTTACCGACCCCACCCCAAACCTCACAAAGCGTAAGAAAATTTTACCACATCGGAAAGCTCACCGTTCACTCATTCTAGAGAAAAACAAACCCTATATAAATCCATCCACGTTTAATACCCTAAAGTTCTTTCGTCACGAACGGAACTCTCAAGAGCTCAGGGGCTCAGGCGCTCAGGCACTTCGGCACAAAGTTATTTAGTCAGAGGTTAGTGTATTTATAAAAGTTATTTAAAAAGAAGGGACTATAAAATAAGTAGTATTACTACCTGATGATAGGCGGGAACTCAGTCTACAACCCTGCGCCATTATTAATAATAATAATAGGTAGTTCAACAAGTTAATGATACATAACATCTTTCCTCGGAAACCCAGTGGCCTATAAAAGAATAGAATGCAACTAAATATTAATCAGCTGTGTTAATAGAGTGGAACTTTCCTCTATATTGTTTAATTTTAAATCTTCTAATATTTGGATTTTATTTGATAAACAACGCTGCTATTACCAACTCCCAAGATGCTTTAGTTGATCTAAGGTCCTTCACCTTTCCACCAAATTTGGTGCTAATGGTGTTTAAGATGTTCACGCTGTCGTCGATATTCATATTTTTCGCTGTGAGATGGCGCTCGAATTCATGTTTCGCTTCATCTGGGGCGCGATACAGTCGCAACCCACCATCTCCGATTTGATTGAAACTCTTACAATTTGCAGCGTATGTCAAAATAGGTTACACGTATTTTTTTTTGTTTCCCCCTATCACGCCCCTCCCCGCAACTTTGCTCAGGGGGTTACAAATTTCGTGATTTTACTATGAAACGTCATTTTCCAAAAATTAAAGCTCAAGAACGGAGCAACCGATTTTTCCGATTTAAATGCCAAATAATGCTTAGTATTTTTTATCAAAAAATATAGTAGCACTGAATCAAAAAGCTATTTTGTTAGTAATGGAGTTTTTTTTTTTTTTTAAAGAGTATTATTCACTGGTGAGGATTTCTAGCAGTTCACTTTTTTCCTTTTCTATCTACGTACAAAAAATTGCGATGGCGTTCGGATTCGTTTTTGATATAAGAATATTTAAAGTCACCGTATACCTTAAGTAACGCACTACGGAAGCATTGCACTCAGGGGTAGCTTTTATTTTTTTTTCTGCTGGGGACGCCTGGCACATTTCTTTTTGTATTTTTGTTTTGAAACTAGAAGTCTTATCTATCTATGCATACAAAATTGCGATGGTGTTCGTCTTCGTTGAAGCAAGTTGGAATTTGTATGAGATGTAGGGTGGTGGTTTCTCTGTAACAACTTAATTAGGAAGTAATTTTGTTAAATGATTAATTAATTTGTTAATTATTTCTAAAGGACTAGGATTGGGATATTGACTTCTGGTTTATCTTAATAGATAATAATTAGTAATAGATAATTTTAAGAGAAAAAAAGTTGCTTAAATGTTGCAAAATTTAGCAGATAGATGGTGTTGAAGGTAATGTAATGGCATATAAGACGTAGTATGTTACAGAAATCGTCTTAGATTCCACCATTTAAGTCGGATCTAAGTTTAGTGAAAAGAATTATTTTTACGACAAATAGGGGTTGTAAATAACTGCAGCTATTTAGCACTCCTAGATAATTTCCGAACTAAAAAATTGATTTGAAAAAAAAATATTTTTTAAATATCCGAAAGTTTTGACGCTTTTATCTTCACTCCCCGCCCCGATTGGCCACCTATAAAATTTATACCTTTGATATTGCCACATATTAGCTATATTGTGAAAAAATAATTATTTATATCCATGCAACATTTACACCGAAATATCAATTTTGGTGGATCAAGAAAATTTGAGGTTACCCGAAAAAAACTCAATTTGCTCATCTTCCAACACAGAAGAGACTCTAAAAATTTTTTTTAATGCAAACGTTAAAATGAAGTCGGGTCTACATTTTGTCCCCTAATGACATATCTAATTAGTTTTTAGATTCTATGTCCAGTTTCTAAGATAACTGTAAAAGAAAGAACACCAGCCCTTTCTAAAGTGGAAAATAGCCGTTTTTTGAGTGAAAAATTGTTTTATTTTAATATGTATGCAAAATTAAGAAAGAGGGGTGTACTATATATGGCCTAAGTGCCAAAAGGCAGTTTTTAACGGTAAAAATGTCGGCATGAAATTTACAAGATCAAATAAAGAACCCAGCCAACCAATCAAACTCTTTTGCCTCTTTAATTTGAGACTTCATATGATCAACTTTGGACAACCCCCCTATGTGGGAATGTACAACCCCCCAAACCCCCGAACCACAAGGTAATTTTTTTTTCAACTTTCTTTTTATCCCGAATACCAGAAATACAACAAAAAAACCGCATCCCTTACGGCACTCACATTCAAAGTAATTGCTTTTAAAGTCACAGTAAACCCTAAGTTCATGAAATAATATTATTAACAATTTTTTTTTTCACGCGGAGTTTCTTTTTTTTTGTGGAAAATATGAAGCATTATTCTGCAGTTGGCATTTGAATCAGAAAAATCGCTTACTCCGTTCTCGAGAGGTACAAATTTTCTGAAAATGAAGGTCCATCGTAAAATCACGAAATTTCTAATTCTTTAGAAATTTTGAGATTTGGTATTTTCTTTAGAATACAGAGAGAAGAGGAAGTGTTTGTGTACCTATAAAAGTCGTATACAGGAGCGTGGGTTTTTTTCGAGTTCCTTGAAGTAGGACAGGATATATAGAAGAAAGAGATATCTTATGATAAATGTATGTTCCGCTGCTGGATTTGTTTACATTTGAAAGAGCTCAGAAACTCTTGAAATTTTTGGTGTAGTGACAGCGACTAAGAGAATTTTCGGTGGGAGCAAGCGCAATATTTTCAAACATATATCTTGCTGCTCCGCTCTCTTTGTTGATTCATATACACTTGTACTGAGCTTTCACTAACTTGACAACAGAACCAGAATTTGACTGCACTTAATTTGGCATATTACACTTCTTGCTCCCTCTATATTCTAAGGTATATTCTGTCTATTTTAGCATCAGGTTTGGATGATTGCTAGATTATGGGTGTATTCGTCCGGCATCTGTGCAACAGCTAATTAGAATGACCGATATTGAGAGATAAAAGTTGCCATTATGCGTAAAACAGCAAAACACAGAAAAATAACTAAAATGAAGAAACTAATTGCTGAAGTATGTGTGTAGGTAATAGCTTCAAATACCAACATATCTATAAGTTACTTTCTCATGAATAAAGAACATCTTCTTTTGTAGCCTATTTGATTTTTAATAAATATGTAAATCATAAAGGTCGTCTTTACTGCAGTGACCTCGTGAAAGGATGTAAACATAATTCTCCGAAAGCTTTTTCTTAATTATTGGTTTCCTTGGAAACTTATAATATACGTTCTTCTAGTCCAATTGCAAAAGACAGTAATTGACCAAGAAATTTTGATTTAATTAAGAGCTTTTGCTTCGAGGCAATACTGAAATCAGCTTTCAAAAATGACAAATTGAACCGCACATATCTACTGGAGAAAGTTGATGTATTTTTTTTCTTAGTTGCTATACTAAAAGAAATCTGGTTGTACAAACATATAACAACGAGCTTAAGGCTACATTCAACAAGAAAATATCGTAGTTTGTAAGCGCAATTAGGTGTTTATATTCTTTATATTTTCAACCAATTGATATCCCCTATATAAAATAGGCGTTCTTATACTCTAAATGATATCATAGAATTTACTAAATTTGTCATTCCGTTTGTAACGCACAGAATTAATGTTAAAAGAGAAACATGGATTGTACACCAGCGCATAGTATTAATAGTCATTTTGAATTTTGCATGTCCGTCTGTGTCTGTGTCCGTCTGTGTCCGTTTGTCCGCTCGTGTGTCCGTCCATCTGTCTATCCGCCCCTACGATAGCTCGAGAATGCGTTCACATAGGGAGCTGAAATTTGGCACACGGGCCAATTTAAGTTCGAAAGTGGGACAAATCGGATAACTCCTTCCATTGCCATACAAAAAATTCGTTTATTACTATACATCTTGGAGAGTGCCTGACAACGCGTCGACGTAGAGGGCGGAAATTTTGTATACAGATAAAAAAAAATACAAATATGGCACGAATCGGGCAAATGCTTTGTAGTGTTATCATACAAAACTGTTTTTCACTATACGGGTGTTTCATAATCGGTCCACCTACCTCTAAGGTTTGATAGCTGAGGTAAATACAAGCAAAAAATTATAAGGTGAAGCTGGGTTGGTCGGTGGGGGGGGGGGGCAAAAGACCCGCCTCTTCGGCGGAAGGGGGGGGGGGGGGTTAAGATTTTTAGTACATTTTCCACTTAACACTCTGTAACTTTCTCGATATATGTACACCAAGGGGGGATTTATCTTAGATGATAGCAAACTCTCTCATCATTCCAATAAAAATCAAATCAGCCTTCCTTTCTTTTATCGGAAATTGTAGGACGTCAAAGTAAAAAAATTGGGCAAAAATTCCTATTTTGTTTTCCAAATTTTAACGATTTTCCCGCCAAAAACCATGATAACTACAAATTTTAAAGATTTTCCCGCCAAAATGTGTGATAGCTATACAGCTTTTTTACAAGATTTAGAAACTCCGGAATGTTACCTTTTATTTGACTGTACTGATGTACCTACCTAAATGCAACCGTTTTTGAGGTATTCCTGTTTCTATGATTCATTATTTCATTAATTTTGCTGATTTTGCCTGGAATTGTATAATAGTAGGCGCGATTACCATCGTCACCTTAAAAATTTTTGTGTAATCATCAAGAAGAATTTTGTAATTTTTTAAAATTTTTATTCGTTAAAGCCAATTTGTTGTAAGTACACAAAAGAACAAAATTTCTATATAAGTCACAGCCTTCATAAAAAAACATTAGCTGTAATACTAAACCAGTCTGCATGAAAACCATATAAGCGGAATTAAAAATAATATATTTTTACTATTTTGTTGTTTTGTGGAAAAATAAGTGTAAAGAAATAAAAAACAATTAACTATCGAAAAACTTGAATGTTACTACCCATTTAGTTTTTCATTCAAATTCGTGCATATTTCTAGTCGGTATAATGGACAAACGTGCTTCTGGCAATTCCCATAAAAAATCTTGTCTCCTTATTCTCTCCTCGGGGGCAGAAATATCATCTTCCTTGCTTAGCTATTTTATGTGGTGGCTCCTCCTTTTAATAATGTAAAATAAATTCATTATCACCATCGTTTAAAACCTGTTGAATAGTAAGACGTAAGTCATACGACAAAGGTTTCGAGCTTAACATTTTAAACATATGTGATATACCTACCTACATACCTACATAATTACATACATACCTACCTACATACCTAACAACATATCTTTCTACATATCGACCTACATACTACTTACCTGCATTAATATTATTGTGACATCATAATGCCATACTTATTGGGTAAGCACCATAAGTAATCATAACATCACAATATTTCTGATGTGCGAAATAATAAACAGTTACCGTATATAAAGAAACATGCGACACAGCATATTATGCTCTACAATGCATCGATATGAACAAACTAAATCGATAACAATGGGTCACAAGTAATAAGTATTGACGTACTATCAATCGCTGACCACGAATTAACATGAAGCCTTCAATGTGTAATCGTAAGCATAAATAGACTAAGTGAATTGATTAAAAGACACAGTAAAGAGTAGATAGTAGTCGGTACACAGTACAGTATCCGACAATACCTGCGTTTTGTTATTGTGGAGATATGCTGTTTAGCTACTCCCTAAAATACTAGGAATTATACTATATTAGCTACTCCTCTCTTAGTTAATATTGTGGAGTTATCTTTCTGTAGCTACTCCCTTGTGAAGCTGAGTTATCATCGAAAACGAAAATAACATTTCTCACATATGTATATGGCCTTCAAAATAAAGTCCCAAGATCCCAGAATTTTTTTTTCATACTATGTTATTTCTCGGTTCTGCCTATATTATACAATATCTTCTCATTAGGGATAGCCAATTTGGAAGAATATCGATACACCTATATTCGCATTTTTTTTTTTTTCAAAATATCGATACACCAAGATATTGCTCTTAAAATATCGATATCCATAGATTGTCGATATTTGATTTTATATGTATAAATACTATTAATATATTGCGGTGCCCGTGAAGTTGACCTAAGCTCTCAGACATTGTCCAAATAAGTATATATAGTAAAAACGAAATTTTTGTAAGGCAACTCTACTGAAACCGGCATTTAAAAAAAAGAAAAAGGCCGTAGTTTTGAAACATCTTTACGAGTTTGTAATATGCATATTTAGCTATTGTCGACAATCTGTGTAGGTGATAGGTGTACTTTGCAGCTGATTTTTCGTGGGAACATAAACACAACAAAATTCTAAATCCTTTGCTTATAACTTTATCGTGATTAAGAATAGCTAATTACTTAAATAACCAACTCAGTTATCATCCTGTCAACAATTCACAGTAAGTGAATTAGTACCTAAAGTATTCTGAATCAAAATTAGTTGAATAATATTTAAAATATTACCTATGTTCTGCTTCACGATGTGATGTCCAATATGTGTTATCTTCAGATTAGAATGATTCTGCAAAGATATTTATTTAATTACAGGTTTAATAAGAAGAAAGATCAAATACCTGATATGATATCGACGGAGGAGTAAGGTGCTTTCTCTTGGCCATGCTTCTGCAGTTGTCGCGGGTATGGGATGCAGCTAATTCCCTCAGCCTAAGCAGAAAATGAGATGGGATTAAGATGATGGATGTGTAAGGTATATAACTCACCGTTCTTACACTGGAGGTTACATAATGGGACTATTGGATTAATTTCTACTGAATTGAATTATTTAAAATTATTGTGAAATTAATTATAAGAGGAAAGATATGCTTACCTGGACCAGATTTCGCCATATTTATTCAAAATAAGACACTATCTCAATTTCACATAACCTTTTCGGACGTTGATAAACTCCCGAATTTCGCCAGTTCTTCTTATTTTCCGAGTGAATATGTACGGTACCAGATTGTTTTCAATCCAAAGAAATGTACTTCATGCTAATTAAACAGAGAAATTCATTAAATTCAGATTTTCCGGTACGCGAAAATCGTTGTCAAACCCATTGATTTCTTATGAAATTCAGCGCCTTAATGAATTTTAAGCATAGCGCGGAGTATACCAAAAGAATGCGCGGAACGAGTAGAATATTTTAATATAGAAAAAGGAAAAATAATATTATTAAATTTCAATCGAATTCGCCGGATCTGGAAATCAAGACGCATTTTCCAGTATAATACGAAATAGGGGGCGAAAAATGATAAAAGAGACGTCTTTGAGATGTCAAGAGGTCATTCGAGTATCCGGGTCTTGGTAGTGAAATTGTACGTGAGTTTTATTTAAAAAGAAAAAAAAATTGGAACAGATATCTGGACAGGAACTGCATATACAGTAAATAAGATAAGTTCGCATTTTTATTATATTTATGTTGTTATATTATTTGATAAAAGAAAAGGGAAATAGTTTAAAACATAATTGTGAATTCTATCGGGCGGTTCGTGTGTCTTGCCGCCATCTTTTTTTTTCCTTTCCCAATTATTTTATTGTGCCCAGAGTTAAAGATTAAACATTTTTTAATTCAGAGATATTTTCTTTGTGGTGGGAAAAGAGTTCGTAGACTCGATTAAAAACTACGTGGCGCCCAACACAAAATCATTTATTTTTCAGTAATACCCACCCCTTCTCCAACCTAGCCGACAAAGGGGGGGGGGGGATATGCACTTGAGGGTAAGAGCATAACAAATTTTGGCGCCCAACGTGGAGCCCTGACGAAGATAGGGGTGACAACACCTGGTTTTATCCAACAATTTAAAAATTATTTAAAGAAAAAAAAAAAGAAATAAATATTTCACCGCGAAGAAAATGTCAAGTGTCCAGCAACATTGTGCCAAAGTTCGGAAGTTAACAACATTTGTACACGTCAGCAACAAAAAAACTTATCAGATAAACTTCAGCAAAGCTTGCAACTTTAATGATCACTTTTATTTATAAACATTGTATATAAGTTCATGAAATGATTGACTACATTATTAATGGGGGGAATGGCACACGAAGAAATTTTAAGTAATTGTAGGGGAAGTGAAATGAAATGGAATAAGAACTTACCATGAATTGAAGCTGTATGATGCTGTTTTTTTTTATGTATACATATTCTTTTTTATAAAACTGCAGCGTTTCTGAAATAACAGGAACTTTGAACACCATTTTGTTTAATATAAACTATTATTATTTTTTTGATTTTGATATATTTTCGTCGTTGCTGTTGTCTTTAGGAATTAAAGCATACACTACATAAATGCACATAATCACTTAATATCCGCGAGGATTTTGTAAAACTCTAAGTAACTTGCACAGAATTTAAACATATAGCTCTCTGAGACCAGTTCTGAAAAATTTCGCGACAATAGTTAGTGACCGATCACGATTATAGCAACGCGTTAACTAAAGACAAGCACTTGTAATCGGCTTGGGATTTTTCGGTTTTTTTTTTTAAAGCAGATCAAATCACTGATAAGTGAAATTCATCCAGGGAATCAATAGTTGTATGATGGTTTATTGAGATAATGTCGAATTTGTGGCGAGTTTGCTTTGGTATTAGTGGCTGGTGAATGAAACGATATTAAAAATTTGAGTTCACTCAGACCTGACCTGGCACAATAGTTGACCCAGTTTCTGTGGCTGAATGCATTTTAGTAGTCCATATTGACAGCGTCAATAGTGTGCAAAAATTTGATTAAATAAAAGATTTCAAACATTTCAGAAACTTTGTTGTTGAATGCACGATAACATGTGTCCCTCCCTCTAGATGTTCCTACTCAGCAAGTATATTGGATTTTTCTTAATAGAGTTAGAATAAGTAGAATTTGCCGACGGCTTTTCTCATTTCTTTATGTGGAGTAACCATTTTATAATAAAGGCGTAAAGAGTTGGATTTATTTCGCAATAACAATTAAGTAGATAATAATTAAGTAGAAAACCTAATTCGAAATTGATTTTTAGTTTGCGTTGTTGTACAAACGTAGATTTAATCGGATATATCTATTACAATATAAGGTTATTTTATATAAATAATAGCATGGCAGGCAATTTAGCTGTTGAGGATCCTTATGTTCTTATGAGTCTGTTAATTAGAAGTTTTCATAGGTCCATCCTATTTATAGTTCAGAGTGTAAGTCGGCTGTATTTAATTTCGTCTTTACTGATATATTGGAGTAGATGGTTATACGTTTGCCTGCAAAGGAATCACAGTGGCGATCGATTCGTTTTCTTTTATTTTTGTAGGTCCGTCGTATCCCATAATATTTTTAATCTTAAGGGGATTATCTATTCTGTAATCTTACCTTGGTAGGAACTTTGTTAGCCATTGGCCTAATAAAAACATAATTCGGTGCATACTGAATCAATTGACTCTCTTTGTGACGGTTCGGGGACCCGTGTTTGTTACGTCGATAATAGTTTGATGAGTATCTAAATCTCGATTGGAGTAGCTATCTTGTATAACTTTTAACGTACTTTTGTTTTTGTAAAGAAATTGAAAATAAGTTCTACAATCGTTCTTCATCTGATTATCGTGTAAACCCTCCTTGTTTAGCATTGAAATTTTGAGTACTCGAGGATTTCCCCAAGTCGTAATCTTAAATCAAGTCAATAGTTTTGCTTTGGAAAGATGGAGATTAATAGATTAAACCAAGAGGAATCATCATATGAGCTCGAGATAAGGGGTCTACCAATAGGAAAGGTCGAGGATATGAGGGCCAGTTTAACGTGTCGCTTTAAGGGCAGAAAAGGCGGAGACTCAGTCATTGAAGTAGATACCCGTACACTTTCGAACAAGATAGTGAGGCGATCAGTAGAAAGGGTAGAAGAAATTAAAGGGTTGTTTAGGCAATTCGATGGCGATAATACTTCTCCGGATTATAAGAAAATTCTAACGAAGATTGAATGGGCGCTAGCTCGCCTCGGAAGACCAGCAATTGAAAACGAAGATCAGAAAAAGGAGAAAGCACGGATCCGTGGAGATCTAGTGTTGGCCCTTGGGACTTTTAAAACTTAAGGCTGATGGTGAGACGAAGACAGTTACTCCTTCGGAGGTCGCTCTAGAGCATTCCATGGCTGCTACAGTCTTAGCAGGTTCACGTCACGGTCTGTCGTTATACAAATGGGATGTTAGATTCTCTGGAGAATCGGGCAGTCCCTTAATTGTTTCCTGGATAGGGTGCAAGAGTTGGCTGATGCTCGAGGAGTCAACAAACAACAGCTTTTCCGATCAGCGTTAGATCTTTTCACCGGAAAAGCACTAATCTGGTACCGAGCGAACAAAGGCGAATTCAATTTCTTGGCAGGAATCTCGTGAAAGAAATGAAGAAAGAGTTCCTTCCGCGAGATTACGACGATAAGCTGGTGGAGGAAATAAAAGAAAAGAACACAGGGCCGAGACGAATCCATGGGCATGTACATTGCAGTTATGTCAAACATGTTCTCTAGACTAACCGATGCGATGAGTGAGACTCAACAACTGCGTATACTTAAAAAGAACATCAGTCCATTCTATCAAACCCAGCTCGGCCTGACAGAAATAGAGAGCATAAAAGATTTAGTGGAGTTTGGTAGACGGTTGGAATCTGTGCGGGCATCAGTTGAAGCTTTCGTACCCACCTCCTTCACGAAGGAGCAACCAACTCCTAGAGCCTGATCTCGCCTATGTCTCAACCGAACCACCAGTTGTGTCAGCTATTTCGAATCATAGTCCAGTCCCCAATAATGAGAGGCAACGGCGATGTTTTAAATGCGGGAATCCCGGGCACTTAGCAAGATTTTGTAGAACTAATTTGAGATGTTTTGGATGCGGGGCTCCAGGTAGGATACGGACCAACTGTAGTAATTGTAATGGCACCAATAACGGTAGAACCAAATGCTAGTACTAGCAACCAGATAACGCCAGAATCGGAAACGGCAGAGGGGCTCGAGTTTAAGCGGCGAACCCGAGGAATACCCAAGAAGCCGTCCGGATTGGAGGTCGAAGGAAGGCAGAGCATCAGTATGAATTGGATTGCAAGGGACGCGTATACCAGCATTATTGGATTATGTTTTCGCGAAGACAGGAAAGGATACGCGTCCCCATCTTGAGATTGCGATCTTCGGCTTAAAATTTTGTGGGTTGCTCGACTCGGGTGCTTCACGAACGATTATTGGAGGTCAAGGTTGGGAATCGATAAAGTATATGAAATTGAAGCTTAGAGATACATCGGCAAGAAGAGGTGAGTTTAGCACATGGTGGAAGGTGTCTGCGTACTTGGGGAAGTCAGCATACCTATTAAACTAGGAGAACGCATAAAAGTTTTTGATGTTCTCGTTATTCGGACTTGCCTCTTTCTATAACCCTCGGTATAGATTTCTGGCGCGAAATGAATATACAGGCTAATTTCAAAGACAATTCTTGGCAGTTTCTGGAGACAGTAGTCGATTATGAAGTCAGTGCCCTCCAGTGCCAATCACACTTATCAAAGGAGGAGAGAAAAGAACTAGATGAAGTCATAATAAGGCTAAAGCTAAGATGGGAATGGGGGCTGGGTTGTACTAACAGGGTTGCATGCGTAATCCAAACTGACGTCCCCTCCAATTAAACAAAGGTACTACCCAGTTTCACCGATAATACCAAAACATCATCAGACGAAGAACTGGATAAAATGCTAGATGCAGGAGTAGTAGAAGCCAGTAATAGTGCCTGGTCATCACCAATAGTAATGGTAAAGAAGAAAGACGGTCAATATCGATTCTGCGTCGACTTTAGAAAACTCAATAAAGTCACTAAAAAGGACGCTTATCCTTTACCATACGTATCGGCTACTCTGGATAAACTACGAGATGCCAAGTTTATGACTTCTCTAGATATAAAGTCTGCATTTTGGCAAGTGCTCCTCGAAGCAAATTCAAAGTAGTATACGGCCCTTTACAGTCCCTGGTAGAGGACTCTTCCAATTTTGTCGAATGCCCTTTGGTTTAAGTAACTCACCAGCTACGTGGCAGCGATTAATTGACACTGTACTATCGGGAGATATTGAAAGTAAGGTATTCGTATACCTAGATGACGTTATTATAGTTACGCAGACATTCCAGGAACATACGAAGTTTTAGAAAAAGTGCTAGACCTATTACACGAAGCAGGCCTTGTTATAAATTATACAAAGTGTGAATTTTGTCGTCCGGAACTCCGATATTTGGGTTATATTGTAGGTAAACAAGGTTTGCAGGTCGACCCAGATAAAGTAGCATGCATATTGCAGATACCGCACCCTAAAAATGTTTCAGAAGTCCGCAGATTTATTGGGATGGTTGCTTGGTATCGGAGGTTTGTTCCGCATTTTTCTGCCATGATCGCCCCGATTACAGCATTGTTAAAGAAAAAAAATAAATTTATTTGGACAGAGGAGTGTGAGCAGACGTTTCGCATAGTTAAAGATTGCTTAGTTAGTGCGCCCATATTGACTTGTCCGGACCTTTCGACACCCATTTATTATTCATACTGATGCATCTGGCTATGGATTGGGCGCAGTATTAACGCAGGAGATAAATGAGGAGGATAAAGTTATCGCTTACCTAAGTCGTTCTCTGAATAAGTGCGAGCGCAACTATTCTACTACGAGCGTGAATGCCTTGCGGTTTTATGGCGATTGATAAGTTACGGCCATATATCGAGGGAAGCCATTTCACAGTAGTTACTGATCATGCATCCTTGGTATGGTTGCATAATTTGAAGGACCCTACGGGGAGACTGGCTAGATGGGCCATGCGTCTTCAACAATATAGCTTTGATATAGTACACCGGAAAGGCAAAGAGCATTTGTTACCAGATTGTCTATCTCGATCTGTTCCCATAGTTGATTGTCTGCATGTTAATGAAGAGAGTGACGATAAATGGCTATCTAAAATGATCAAGAATGTTACGCAAGAGCCTTCCAAATACCCAGACTGGAAAGTCGAAAATCACTTTTTATGGAAACATTGTCGACAAAGGTATCCAGCGTTAACATCAGGAAACGATCCTTGAAGCAAGTAGTGCCAAAACGAGAAAGGAAGGCCGTAATATTCAGGCTAACGATTTACCAATTTCTGGGCATTGTGGGGTACAAAAACCTATCGTCGATTAACACAACGCTTCTACTGGCCAAAGATGAAAAGCGATATAGTGTCATACGTAAGCGGTGTCGTATTTGTCAATCAATAAAACCCGAGCTCAAGAAACCGGCTGGTCTCATGTCATCTCGATCTATACCAAGCAAGCCGTGGGAATCTATTAGTCTCGACTTAATTGCCCACTGCCCCGTTCCAATCGCGGATTTAAGTACATCCTTACAATAGTTGATTTATTCAGCAAGTATCCTATGCTCTTCTCGTTGCGTTCAGCGACTAGTAACTCAATTTGTCGAGCCCTTGAAGAATACGTTTTCTTGCTTTTTGGTGTGCCGAAAACTCTGGTTTGTGATAATGGACCTCAGTTCAAGAGCAAGGAGTTCAAGAAGTTATGTGAGGATTATGGAGCTAAAGTAAACTACACGGCATTTTACCACCCCCCAAGCCAACCCAGCGGAAACAACAAATCAGATCATCAAAACCATGCTTCGGGCTTATGTGGCGGAAAACCACCGAGTGTGGGATACATATCTGGCTAAAATAGCCTGCGCAATCCGTACATCAGTACACGAGGTCCTAAAATTAACTCCGTTCTTCGTAAACTTTGGGAGGGAAATGGTAACGCACGGGGAAGAGTACGATCTGCCGAATAACCATGAAGAGTTTAATGCTAAAGCTAGACCCCAAGGTTTGGAGGTAGTGAGGAAGGACGTTAGAGAAAGATTAGCAAAAGCAGCCAAAACATCGAAGCACTCGTATGATTTACGTAGAAGGGATCAGAAATTTTCGTCAATGATACCGTTATGCGGAAAAATTATGTTTTGTCTGATGCTTCCAAATATTTTAATGCCAAACTAGCACCCAAGTATATCGGTCCTTTTATCGTTGCGAGGGTGGTTTCACCGTGGACTTATGAATTACGTGATGATAGGGGCAAAAACGTAGGGGTTTGGCATTCAAAAGATCTAAAAACGTATCATCCCAATATAGATCAGTAAAGAAGAAATTGTAAGCAGAGGTAGCAAGGTAGATTTGTTTTGATACATATTTATAGTTTGAGTTTAGTAAGTGCCTAATTGAAGAATTTAGTATACCTTGAAGGTGCGGATTGCAGGTTGTTTTGTCCTTTTTTTTTTTTTTTTTATATATTATTTGTAATACACCTTTCTATAACTCTAGCGTATGGAATACAAAGTACTCCAAAACTTAAGTTAATTCTACGAAATTTGTAGCTTAAACAAAGAATGCAGGTTAAAACACATAGGCGTAAGAGACAATTGTTAATTTTTGTTGCATGCTAGATGTAGGTTCTGTTTTGGCCTTAGTAACCATGGTGTTGGTTCAAAGTCCAATGGTTAAATCACGAGCGATATGAAGGTTGGCAAGGATAGCATATCATGGAGATGGAGACCTCTATGTATACCTACGCTAAGCGAATCTTTTCGTGTAGTTTACAGTTTTAAGATGCATTTAGAATCGTCGTCAGCGCACCACTCATACTGCAAAAAAAAAAAAAAAAAAAAAAAAAAAAAAAAAAAAAAAAAAAGTTCAAGATGCCCACAGATCCAATGCATTATTAAATTGGAGATTTTAGCATACTTATGGTATGAGGATTGAACCTTGAATGGTCTTCGACGATGCACAAAAAGCACCCGTGTTGGCCGACAGAAATGCTTCGGAGAGATGGTGATGCAGAAGTAGCTTGGAGACGAAGGGTTTCCTCTTACTCAATGAAAAGAGTGAGCGTACTCGGCTTAACCGAAAGGGAAAAATTCGGAGGGTCGAGGTAGGATCCCAGAAATATTTGTCCCTGCCAGACAATCGGTTAGAAACCGTGAAATGCTAAAGGATGCTAGGGCTGGAAGTACTTGCAAAAAAAAATCAATATATATATATATATGTATAGTATATGGAAGACTTATTTTTATTTTACTTATCTTATCTTATAATTTTTTTAATTTTTATGTTCAAAAAAAAAAAAAAAAACAAAAAAAAAATTATAATCCGTATGTATTGATGGGCGCTGGTAGACGTTATTTTTTTAGGCAGGTGTTTTTCTTTTTTTTTAATGCATCAACAAACATGATTTAGTAAATGGATTCAAAAAAAAAACTGAAGTCAGTTCATAATATTTATTACAAGTGATCGAAGGGATTTCCTTGGAGTGGGTTGCAATAGATCAAGCCATTCCAGATTTGTATGTCAACGAATCATGAACCCTCAAGTACATACTTCAGTAATTGTGAGAGAGAAGCTTATGTCATTAAGGACTTGAATTATATTAAATTATAATTCAATTAGTATAAGATACTTATCGGTTTATAGGAGATAAGATATAGGGGAAGTAGCGGGCTAAGAGATTTCGTGCCAAAATCTCCCGGAGGAAGAGGAGGCAATGTTACGTGCAAAATTCAGGACACTGCAGCCTAAAGTATTCTGAATCAAAATTAGTTGAATAATATTTAAAATATTACCTATGTTCTGCTTCACGATGTGATGTCCAATATGTGTTATCTTCAGATTAGAATGATTCTGCAAAGATATTTATTTAATTACAGGTTTAATAAGAAGAAAGATCAAATACCTGATATGATATCGACGGAGGAGTAAGGTGCTTTCTCTTGGCCATGCTTCTGCAGTTGTCTCGGGTATGGGATGCAGCTAATTCCCTCAGCCTAAGCAGAAATGAGATGGGATTAAGATGATGGATGTGTAAGGTATATAACTCACCGTTCTTACACTGGAGGTTACATAATGGGACTATTGGATTAATTTATACTGAATTGAATTATTTAAAATTATTGTGAAATTAATTATAAGAGGAAAGATATGCTTACCTGGACCAGATTTCTCCATATTTATTCAAAATAAGACACTATCTCAATTTCACATAACCTTTTCGGACGTTGATAAACTCCCGAATTTCGCCAGTTCTTCTTATTTTCCGAGTGAATATGTACGGTACCAGATTGTTTTCAATCCAAAGAAATGTACTTCATGCTAATTAAACAGAGAAATTCATTAAATTCAGATTTTCCGGTACGCGAAAATCGTTGTCAAACCCATTGATTTCTTATGAAATTCAGCGCCTTAATGAATTTTAAGCATAGCGCGGAGTATACCAAAAGAATGCGCGGAACGAGTAGAATATTTTAATATAGAAAAAGGAAAAATAAATTATTTAAATTTCAATCGAATTCGCCGGATCTGGAAATCAAGACGCATTTTCCAGTATAATACGAAATAGGGGGCGAAAAGTGATAAAGAGACGTCTTTGAGATGTCAAGAGGTCATTCGAGTATCCGGGTCTTGGTAGTGAAATTGTACGTGAGTTTTATTTAAAAAGAAAAAAAAATGGAACAGATATCTGGACAGGAACTGCATATACAGTAAATAAGATAAGTTCGCATTTTTATTATATTTATGTTGTTATATTATTTGATAAAAGAAAAGGGAAATAGTTTAAAACATAATTGTGAATTCTATCGGGCGGTTCGTGTGTCTTGCCGCCATCTTTTTTTTTCCTTTCCCAATTATTTTATTGGTGCCCAGAGTTAAAGATAGAATCTGTTAAATAAACATTTTTTAATTCAGAGATATTTTCTTTGTGGTGGAAAAGAGTTCGTAGACTCGATTAAAAACTACGTGGCGCCCAACACAAAATCATTTATTTTCAGTAATACCCACCCCTTCTCCAACCTAGCCGACAAAGGTTATGTGAAAATTGAGATAGTGTCTTATTTTGAATAAATATGGAGAAATCTGGTCCAGGTAAGCATATCTTTCCTATTATAATTAATTTCACAATAATTTTAAACAATTCAATTCAGTAGAAATTAATCCAATAGTCCCATTATGTAACCTCCAGTGTAAGAACGGTGAGTTATATACCTTACACATCCATCATCTTAATCCCATCTCATTTTCTGCTTAGGCTGAGGGAATTAGCTGCATCCCATACCCGCGACAACTGCAGAAGCATTGCCAAGAGAAAGCACCTTACTCCTCCGTCGATATCATATCAGGTATTTGATCTTTCTTCTTATTAAACCTGTAATTAAATAAATATCTTTGCAGAATCATTCTAATCTGAAGATAACACATATTGGACATCACATCGTGAAGCAGAACATAGGTAATATTTTAAATATTATTCAACTAATTTTGATTCAGAATACTTTAGGCTGCAGTGTCCCTGAATTTTGCACGTAACATTGCCAACTGTTTATTATAAAAAATGGAATGTTCTCACTTGTGAGTTTGAATCACTGACATATATAATAGCGTAGCTCGAAAAGTGATTTTATTAAAACTCTTCGAATTTCTTCTGCGTATCTAATGAATATCTTGCCTTTGGTAAAACACTTTTTATCGGTAATAACCTTAAATAATTACTTTAAAATCATTTATTTCGACGAACCCACTTATTTATTTGTTATTTAAAGTTCTCTCTCAGTTGGTACTTGGTGCTTAGCCCGAAAGAGTCAGCAATATATGTAGAAGTGAGCCCACTTCCTGCAGTATTATCTATGAACTGTAGTCAGTATATATTATACTTGTCAGTGGCATGAATATGAAGAAAAACAAAACTAATTCAGAGAGAATTAGAAATTTTTTCTCTATGCAATATAACTATTGAAATATTGATACACCGATATTTAAGTGAAAAAATATCGTTACGAAGGGGATAAATATCGATATGGAATATCGTATCGATATCGGCCCTCTCTACTTCTCATTTCCTGTACAGCAGCAGTCATGGACTGATTTATTTTAAGTGCCATTGTTGGTTTCGGTGTAGAAACGAATTATTTTGGGCATTTTAGAAACCACATTTACTAGTTAGTTATAATAATACCTACTTCTTTTTTCTTTTTTATGTCTGAAAGAAACCAAGCCTTGTCACTAAAAGCAAATTACGAAAGAAAACTTCCATACTTCTATTTGGCAAGAATGTTGTGGGAATTTCAAGATTATTTTTATACAGTGCGCCTGCAACCGTAAGATTATATTCCGTCAGCATTACAGTGATAATTTCAGTAGTCATGTTACTGATGCGACATTATAAGGATTTTTGTAGATTTTGGTTTTTTTACGTTTGCTATTAACACCCTGTAATCATATACCTTATGATATGTTATGATATGTAGTTTCCATATCAAATAATATTAACCTGTCCAGATTTTTCTAGTACTAAACTGGCCTTCATTGCAAATTGTTTTTATTGAGTTATAGGACGTTAAAGTTAAAGTAAATGAAAGAAAAACAGTTATATTTTTTTCAAATTTTTACAATTTTCCCAGCGAAAGACGTGTAAACATAGCATACTTCGGCTAGATTTGGAAACCTCCGATTATGCATGTTTTAACTTTCAATTCATTCCTCACATATGTAATTATACAGCAACCATTTTTTTTAGATGAAACTCTTTTTCATTATTTTTTTTTATGCCATGTATACAGGGACAAATGTAAATTTTCCTAAAAATTTGAACCTATGTAAATGAAGTTTTGAATATTTTTAGTGGAATAAATATCTACCGTAATAAAAATTCCTAAAAAAAACATTAAAAAAAAAATATCGTTGTCCATCGGAAAAACAAATTCGGTTAAATTGGTTTTTACATCTGTTAGAATTAAAAGCATAAGAAGTTTCTGTCTACGCTTCGTTGTGTACTTTAACTACTGCTGAAATTAGGACAATAATTTTTATGGATAAAAAGCGAACTTTCCACCCTAGCGATCAGTAGGGTTATCTCTGATCGAGTTATACAGAAGTTCAAAAATAGAAGTCACCCAATTACCAATATAAATGCTCTTTATCAAAAGAAAGTATGAGCCATATGGGGACAAGGCGAAATCACCCAATTTGAAAATTGGCAATTAGAAATCTTGCTGCCATATAATTCATACTTGCTTTGATAAAAATTATTTAAATTGGCAATGGGGTGAGCTTTATCCATACTGATAACATCTCTCCTATCCATGGGGTCGGAGAAGTTCGATTTTTTGCATTTTCAATGCTTATTTAATGAAATTTCTTTCAGTGAATTTCAGTCTACTATGGTCGAGAAATTGTCCACATTTTTATTTTTACAACCAGAAACATAAAACGGATCTATTGGTCCTCCTTTTTGTGAGGTTCAAATGAATTTAAATATTTTAGTTTTCTTTTTTTTTTCTCTTCTCTATGATGAAGCAAATACCCTCTAGCACTGATATTTTTCATACCTAGTCAATTATCGACTAACATTTCGATCGACTGAAAGATTCAGCGGTAACTCAACTACATACACTAATTAATCGATTAAAATTTTATTCGATTAAAAATTGATTACATTTTTAGTTGGCGGGCAAACTATTAACTGCTATTTTGAATGAAATTTCAATCGATTGGCTTATCAGTTGAGCTTAATGATTAAAAATGTAATTGATTAATATTTCCATCGATTTAAGAAAATAATTTCAGTCCATGGGATTCAAAAGTTATAAGGTTGACAAATCTAATCCTATTTCGATTGAAGGCTAATAAAGTAACCTCTTCGCAGACTATTTTTTTTAATAAAAGAGCTAGCAAAAATTTTTAATAACAATGCAAAATTTTACAGCCCTTTAAAATATATTAAACTGACTTCAGTTCAAAAGCTGTTCGAACCGCACATAGAAAAACAAAGCACTTGCTATACTTCTTTCCATCAAACTATACTTGTTCACGTTTATTCCCAGCCCATAAAAATAAATTTAAATATTTGAAGTATATATTTTTCTGTTGTAATGTTATTTTTAATTCAAGCCATAAAGCATAAAAATCTCTAATGAGAAATATTTTACTCCGTAACTTAATTGTAGCGTACTGTAGGGTTTTTTTTTTAATATTTTACAGTTAAATTTCTGGGTAGGGATAGTCAATCTTGCGAGTATATCAGCTTTATGGATTCCATAAGCATAAAAAAAACAGGGTCATTGTACGATTTAGGTATTTGGCTCATATATTTGCCTTCAAGGACACTCGCCCGCTATAAAATCTAACACTAATATGTTAGCCGTTCTCAGTTTTTGCAGATAAAGCTTGCTTCCGGTAATTTGATTGCTGCATTATTTTCTGTAAAAGTATCTTAATTGTCTATGCATAGCAAATCGAACAGCAGTCATCAATTTTTTATCTCAATAGAATTTAATCACCCCCTCAGCATCTTGTTTTTATGGATTTCTACCCTTTCTATTTCATTCAGAAATATGTTTCCTACGTCGATTATATCCAATCCTACATAATGAACAGGATAAAACAATAACTTTGTTATTACAAATTCATTTTCAAGGATCAAGAAAATGATGACGTTCCTGAAGAGCTAGGAACTGAATGCAGGTCTATCAACAGAGTTGAAAGCCTCTTTGGTAGAATCTTCACCCCAAGGAAGGTTAAATGGGTCCGTCAACTCCTTTAAGCCATTCAAAGCGCCTGGGGATGATAGTACCTTTCCATCCCTACTTCAACAAAGCCTAAAAGAGTTACTGCCAAATCTCATCAAAGTTATACTCTAGGGTATATACCAAGGACGTGGAGAAATATTAAGGTAGCATTTATACCAAGGGGGCGAGGAGAGGGCGCTCACCTGCAATATCCAAATGTTACCGTCCCATCAGGCTAACTAAATTTCTCCTTCAAACAAGGGAAAAATTGTTAGACAACCATATTAAGAGTTCTGTACTCAAGCAGCCAGCGCAACACCCATACCAACATGATTACCAATCGTCTACCCCAACTGCCTTACATAGTCTTTTGTAGAAAAGGTGGTGGAACATAAAGCGACACCCATATGTACATTCCTAGACATCGAAGGAGTATTTGACAATACCTGCTTTGAAGCCATTGAAAATACAGCTACCAAAAAAGTAAACGAACCTTCCTTGACAAAATGGATAAAAGCCATGCTTGCAAACCAGAGAATCACAGCTAATTTGGGGGCGGACTCGATTTACTGCCGGTATGGTATGGCGCGAAAGAGCGGTTCTGTCCCCAATTCCAGATATGATAATCAGGGCTATGCAGATGACCTATTCATCACAATCAGGAGCAAGCGTGATTGGATAATCTCTGATCTATTGCCAAATGCTCTAAACATAGTTCGTGGTAAGACATTAATTGTCCCTTTCACAAGAAAAGGGTAGCTTTATTTATCATCATCATTTCTTGAGGGAACAGTAGTTGAATTCTCGGATGAGGTCAAGTATCTAGGCATTATCCTAGACAGCAGACTAACCTGGAACTCCCATTAAAAAAGAGTACTGTAGAAAGCCACAGTGGCCACATGGACATGCCATAGGCTGTTTGGTAGAACTTGGGGTCTAAAATCAAAAAGGACTCCATGGTCGTATGCATCTATTATAAGACACATGGTCACTAACGCTTCACTCGTTTGGTTACCAGAAATAAAACAAAAGACAGCTCAATCTAGTTTGCTCAAACTACAACGGCTTGCATGTCTAGGAATAGCTGGTGCCATGCATACCTGCCCAGCTGCAGGCTTAGAGGCTATGCTGGACCTTTGCATTTGCATGTTAGGATGGAGGCCATCCTCAGTGCGAAGAATTTGTTTGGCCAGTTGAAAGTCATCCAACAAATCCCAGAAGATCTAATGGCCAACCCATTTTCAGACGTTATGCCGAAAGGCCATAAGTTTTAAACACTATTAAAGGTGATGTTAGGTACCGTCAACAATGGCACACTGGGGACCTACTCTTTGCAAAAGGATCTCTTAAAACGTATATGAATGGGGCCAAAATCTAAGGTAGAGCAGGTGTGGGCATATACGGGCCAAAGTGCCTCGCCAATCAGTTTTCTGGCTGAAATACACGCAATAGAACTCTGCGCTCGCGATATAATTCAGAAGAATATGCGTGGAGCTAAAATATACATATTATCAGACAGCCAAGCAACACTCAAAACGTTAAACTTGTTTACCTTTTGAGTGTGAGCAAACAAAGTGACACTGATTTGGGTGCAAACACATGAAGGCATCAAATGCAACGAGATTGCGGACCGCATTGCAAAGGAAGGAGCGAAATATCTGTTTATTGGCTCTAAACCCGTATTTGGATATACAAAAAGTCACCGCCCAGTTCAGGTCAGGCTTTGGGAAAACAGAAATGAAAAGGCACATTGGGAAAATACCCCGGGGCTGATACAAGCGAAGAAATTTGTACAGTATTCGCAACAAAGTACAAAAGCAGTTCTCACTCTCAGCGGAAAGGAGTTAAGGCTCATAACTCGATTATTTACTGGGCATTGTACACTTAGATATCATCTTAAAAAGGTGGCTAAGGTCGATGATGAGACTTGTCGCTTCTGTAAGGAAGATGGTGAAGCCGCTGAACATCTTCTACATGACTGTAAAGCTCTGTGCCGCATAAGACTATCGCATATAGAAAGAGTATTTCCACTGCCAGAAAAAATTGAAAAAATTGCCCCCAAGAACGGGATAGGCTTTGTAACAGATCTTAAGTGCGATAGAGCGCCCTATGGCATTTAGGGGTTATGGCACACAAGATCTTATTGGTCGCGGTAACTAGATTAGAGGCGGGAACCCTGCTCGCATCGCCCCACATATAATAATATAACAATAAACAGCACTTCATCATTAGAATCTTCCTCTGGTTTTTCTAATTTTAATTGCAGCTCTTCAGCATTTTTTACTATATTGACACCATTTCAATTGTTGTGGTGGTATACATGATTTAAATTTATTTCAAATATTTTTCGAATTTCTAAAATCTATTCTTTGATTATCTTCAGTAATATTTCTTTCCTTATTTCTCTCATTGCTTATGTACGAACTATTATAGCTCATTAACACCTATAGAAGCGACCAATCATGTCTTGTTTCTATATCCAATTCAGTGCTGATTATAGTTTTTTCGTATCTCTATTTTTAGTTTATTTCTTCTGATAATTTCTACACGTGCCTTTTTATATATTCCTATTTTATTTTTGTATTTCGACCAGCCAATTTGGTTTGATAAATTGTTGAAAATCTAAATACTGTACAGTTGAAAAATTCAACCGTTTTTTGTTAAGTGTTTGACACATTAATAAAATAATATCAATAAAATAATATCTGCCCGATAGGATTATATAATTTTTGTAGCATGGTTACTCCGGTTTATTAGATTATTAAAACTGCTTGAATTAGGCTTCCTACTAAAGTATTTTAGTAGTTATAATTAATTTAATTCAGTATGAGTTAGTCATATACGCCAATTTATCAAAGGTTATTTTTTCTCCATACACATACGACAAAATAAGAGCACGTACGCCAATCCAATATTGAATAATGTTTGAAATTGCATATTCGTACTACAAAAGATTTAAATAATTTTATGAAAATTACGTCTTATTTTTGAAAAAAAAAACGAGATTAAAACAAAGCTTCATTTTTTAATAGGAGTATATAGTTATAACAAGAGAATAAATTATAATTGGTAAAGACCAATAATTTTATATCCTGGATGAGCATAAAAGTTAAATAAAGTGAATATCAAAAGTTCTGTATGGCAACACCAATAAATGATTGCCCAATTTAGTTAATTCTTAAAATTTCATTTATTTTTTTATGAAAACCCTGTGCAAAAAATTTCAACTCTCTACGTCGATGCATTCTCAGGCAGTCTCCAAATATATAATGAAACCGCAAATTTTTGTATGGCAATATGATGAAAGGATTGCCCGATTTGTCCCATTTTCGGACTTTAATTTATTTGTTTTTAAAAAAGCCCGTGTATAACATTTCAGCATCGTTAGTAGGCGCGTTCACCAGACGGACAGACTGACAGACAGACAGGCAGACGGACATCCAAGAATCCAAATTAATTTTAATTTTATGTATGGGTGCCTAATCTATTTTGCTCTGATTATATTTCTGTGCGTTACAAACGGAATGACAGACTTATTATACCCTATGATTTCATCATCTCGCTAGGGTATAAAAATTCGTCAAAACATGTCAGAGCTTATTATATAATATTATTTTTGTTTAATACTGTTAGTACTTTATAATAATCATTACCAGATACTAATAATAAGGATCAAATAAAGAAATTGATTTATGATAAAACATAACTAAAACAAATTCCTGACGAAGCATGAACCAAGAAAAATAATTAACTTAACTTAAATTTGTTGAAATTAGTTAAAGATGGTGATGTATTTAATTTATTTGTAAAAGATCTCTATAGTACTCTTGGCGTAGTGCTGGTATAAGGCTGATAGCTGTTAATATCGGTAATATTTTCTTTTGAAATATTCTTACTTTTATTTTGATTTATATTTAATTTTGGATTAATTAAATTTTTCGCTGCTCACAAAGTTTTCTTTGCTGGTTTTTTTAGTAAAGATGTGGTTTTATATCCAAGGTCTCTTCCATTATGGTTTTAAATTTAAGTGAGATTAAATCAGATGTTTCTATCTTAAAACTTTTATTTTTGTAAAGGGTATTTGTGCAAAATGCAAATTGCAAGATCTTGTAGTGATAACGGGCTATAGATTTCCAGACTTTTAAAGTTTCTATCTATAACATGGACGCATGGACGCAGATAACTTCTTGAATTAAGCAATTCGTCGAGGATTTTTGCTCAATAGTTTTCAGATTAGTCTGATTGTGAAGAAAATATAGCAGGGCACTTGTTATTTTTTGTTTTTGTTTTGCCGACGCAGGAGCCACTCCAAAGGGAAATGTACCGTTGCCAATATTTTTATACTTTTTGGTTTACTAAGGTAAATTATAAGCACGTACGACAAATCAAGTCTAAAATAGTTTTTATTTTATTGTCGTATGTTGATTATTTTTTGCTACTTTTTATGCACGTACGACATAACAAAACTGAATAAATTTTGTTTTGCTTTAACGTATGTTTGTCGCTTATATATGTACGACAAATCAATACTCAGCCAAAAATAATTGCAATTTGCAAGAAAATATTGTCGTACATTATAAAAATTGGCGTTTACGACATACCAATATTTACAAGTGCTGATTTTTAAGGATATGCGACAAAAGTGCTGCTCATTATCTCAGCAACCGTCACAGTTATGAAAAAACCGATCACAGATTCGGAAAGAACGCAATTAAAAATCGAGGGCAATTTAGGTCAAAAACTTCCAATTTGGCGTATACGACAAACCAATACTCGTCCGACGAAATATATTTGGGAATGAATTTCAATTCGCTTGCAGGTTTTTGTCTCCTGTGCTTGGTTAAATCTTATTAGCTTTATTTTTAAATTTCGATTTTGTTCGTTTTTCAATATTTCGCATTAATCACACGGTGCAAATTTCGTTCATCATGTGCAGCGTGATTTCCACTAATTTTGACTCCATGTATTCATTTATTAATTTGAGAAACCCGACTTTTGAATTTGAAAAAAAATGGATTTTTCTTATTTCTTCCATTTTAAATTTGTAAGGAGAATAAGATTTGTTTCTTTTTCGATGTATTTGTTTTCCCTCTTTGAAGTCAGTACAAAATAATCAAATAGAAACGAAAAAATAACACATAATAATAATAAAGCTTCTTTTATATCACATAAAACTAAACAATGACCAAGTTGGTCTGAATAGTAACCAAAAGAAAAAAATTGGCCATATTTAACATATAACCTGAAAGTTAATTAATTGTTAAATTCATTTATTAAGCCGGAAAACAACTTTGTAACTAACATTTAATGTTACCAATGCCTTTATTATTTTGTTTTTGTTTTTAGTAAGCAAAGAAGTTCGCACATAACCACAATTTTGATTTAAAAAACTTATGAAAAGCAAACGCGCAACTCGCGTAAAATATTATGAAGGCAAAAACAAATCATTCCGTATTGAAATTGCAAGCAAAAAGTCTCTGATAATCATAAGAGCAGCAAATACCTTTGATCCGTTGTTACAATGGTTAAGAATAGTGTTAGTACTTCCACAATACCCTCAGGAATTACACGATGTTTTTATGTAAACTTTCTTATACATATGAATGTATGTATGTATGCCATAAATAGTTGCTAACAAATTGTCTCAATTCTAAACATCTCATTGTAAGTTTTTTGTAAGAGTAGGAATGGCATAATGCGTTAGCCTCATGGGGCATTGTGAAAGTAACTTTAATGGTTGACCTTTATAGCAATGAAGTAAAAAAAAGTTACTATTCCTGTAACCACTTTTGATTTTGCAGTGACGTTAATGGATAAAATAAATGACATAAACGAACCCATAACATAACCGGGTATAGAACCGTATTTACGTATATTTTGTGCTACTGTTTCATTTTTTTGCTATATATAAGGAGAATATTTAGCCACACAGTTCCTAAGAATTTATTTTTATGATTAGGCCTGTTCCTAAATGTGGGTATGCTGCATATGCCTTATAAAACTTAGAGGTGGGATAAGTGTTGATGGCAGGAATGCAGTTTTACGAGTATTTCAAGGGGAATTAAGTGTAAATTTTATTCTTGAAACCGGTTTTTACTTTTTCTACTGACTGGCAAAAGTGATTAGATCGTAAATCGCATTTTGAGGTATCGACAGCAATGCATATCTTATATTGGAACTGTTCGATGGCTTAGTTTATCACAAAAAAAAAATTAGAGATAAGTTCCCAAATCTTAAATAAAATCACTGTGCATTTAGGTTCAAATCACTGTTTTATTCTTTCTAAAGAAAAATAAAATTTACAGCAATAAAAGGTGACGGCGTCTGCTAAATGATGAACAGATGAACGACAACTAAACTCATAGATCTGATAACAGAAAAATTGTGCAGACTTCTCAGCGAGTACTATTTACTATGCCTACATACTATATATGTATATATATATGTCTATATACAGCCACTATGCAGTAATGCTTATCTTATTATTTTTCAGCTATTTTGAGAATTTGATATTTAAAGAATGATTTAACAGGAACTTTCTAATACACTCCTACAGAATTTCAACTTATATTCTCGCGTACGCTGCTTTCTACCGAGTTCGAATTTTGTGAAAAACCACGATTTGCTCTTATGTAACAAAAAAGAGGAAATCTGTAGTTTGGCTTTCAACATTGTATGACGATAAAATTGTTAGTAGTGTCCTCCAAAAGCCTGATATCATATTGTTTTACAACAAATCCATTCTGGATAAGATGGTAGGATATTACAAAACCAAGAGACGTATATTGCGGTGGACCCTAGCATTTTTTTATAATATTTTGCATGTGGCTGCTCTCGTAGCCTTCATTATATACGATACCCACAATCCTAACCAACAGACAAATAAGAGAGGTATGTTTCTGCAAGATCCTGGTGAAGCCCTCACCACCCCAACGGGACAAATCACAGCAGCGAATTCGCATATTATGAGGAACTTCGGGACCAGATATGTTATCGAATGCATAATGGGATACCAAATACCAACCCCATCTACATTCACGCCAAACGGACAAACAGCACTGGATCAAACAGGCAGACTGAAAGTCAAAGGTTACTGCGGTATTTGCAACGAGGAGGGTAACCGGCGACCCATGCGAAAATGTTGCACAACATGCTGTAAACCTGTATGTGCAGAGCATTCTACAAAACTTTCCGGATGAAAAAAATATTTGTCATATTAAATTCTATAAAATTTTTTAAGAATTATCTCTATTTGTTTATTATTTTCAATCCCCATTCATAAAAAATGTATTATTCCTTGAGCTTGGTAACGTATATTTAAAATTCAAGTCTATTTTCTGACGAACCGTAGAACACTTTTGAAAATTTTATAGCATATAATTGTTACAAATAGAGCCATTGAGGATAAAAAAATTGGAAGATTAGATCAAGTTTTTTCATTCGCAAAACTGCAAACATACCCAGGTATGTAAGTATTGACAAAAGGGTTAAGTCTCATATTCACTGTACATTTTTCTTTGTCCATAACTTTTAAATATGCAAGTCCGGTATTATGCAATTAAGAGTGATAAAGGTTAAAGGCTTTGGTTTAAAAAAGTACACAATTAATTGCTCTGAGACAGCATAAAATATTTCTTTAATAAGAGACATTTATGATAAGTACAGATTTGCATAATATACCAGTAGTAATTTGCTCCACAAGGAGAAAGCTTTAATTTGCTTCAAAGCGACTGGTAATCAAGACCTTCGGGAAAACATGAATATGCTAAAAATGTTTGAGTGTATAAAGCCACAGACAGGGGGCTTTTTTTACGAAATTTATCGCAGTTTGCTTTTGGGAATTGTGGTCCGTGTGCTTTTGCTTCGTGTGCATGAAAGTGCCTAGCTATTTATGGGAAATGCTTCATTGAGACTAGGGTTTCTGAAAAACCGGATGATTTAAAACCCCGGTTTTCGGTTTTGTGAAAACTGATAACTGCGGTTTTTGCGGTTTCTTAAAAAAATATATTTGGAAAATAAATGAAAACAGGTACAAATCAAATTTTAATTAGTTTTATTGAAACAAGATAGTTTATTTATTATTATTTAAATAATGAAATTTCAAAAAGGTTAAGGCATTCAAAGAAGAATCGGACAATCTGGCTCTTATTTTTGTGCAAAAGTTTGCACCTATAGAGAAAGCTTTTTCACTTTCTGTAGATGTAGGCTAAATTTAACTCATCTTTTAATGAAAGCTCAGCTGGATTTTCAATATAATCATCACTTTCATCCAAATTTTCGATGTCTGTTGAAATTTCAGCACTTTCAGAATATAATCTTTTTAGCATCTCACTTGCATAACTTAAAATTTGTTTCGATAGTTGAATAGTTGGTGTCACGATAAATTTTGCTAAGTTAATTAAATTTTTATTTCTTCGATGTTCAATTCGATTTTGCATTGATACTAAGAGTTTTCGACTAATTTTGGTATTCAATTCTTTCAGTCAATTTAATTAACACTAATGTTTGTTTTTAATTTTTGTAATAACTCAAAATCTACAGCTTGAAATAAATGTGAAGCACATAAATCTTTCATACTATCAAAAATGCTAACGATTGAATTCCATCGAGTATTACAATCCAAGGGTAATTCAAGTTCGTGATTATGTATTTTTTTTTTACATAACCTTGTAATATGTTATTTCTAACAGTAAAATTTCGAAAAAATTTCACAACTTTTCTTAGTGACTCAAGATTCTGATGAAGATTGGGATTAAGGTTTCTTCTTAGGGAACAAACAATATTATTTTCCTCATCTTCAATGAAGCAATCAACATCGTCTTCTGATTCTTCACAACCAATATCACCTCTACAAAATTCTTCTTCAAAATCTCCTTTAGCACAAATTACATCCATAATAGCAAGATGAGCGCCATGAGCAAAACAAAGTTGTAATTCTGTAGGGCTTTCCCCTCCAAATTTAACATTAACAGCAGCACAATCTGTAGTACAAGCGACGATGTCTGTGCTAAATGAAATACAAAATTGTAACAAATGATTTCGAACTACTTCTTGAGTTTTTTCTGAGTTACATGAACGATTTATGCGAACCAATCCCAAATTATTAAACTTTCCATTAGCACCATGTAAGTTAATATTAAAATATCTCCTCTATTCATCCATCGTAAGATTAAATTTCTCTCCAGCATATTTAGCATTTTGCAATTTGTTTTTCAACTCACTTTTTTTATTTTCATAATCTGTGAGGTTAATTTCATGACATTCTTTCATTTTTTCGAAGCTTAAATCCACGGACATTCATTGCATCTCTTATAAAACTTGAACGTGTTATTCCACGAATTGAAAAGCCATCTATTGCAGCTAGTTTGGAAACTGTGTAACGAAGTCACATGACCACCCACTATCCCAATCACATCCAATCCCTACCATATAAAAACTGTCACGTGAACAGACACTGATCAATGTTTCTCCACAGAATACCAGTAGAGACAACATATAACAGACCGATGACTGCGCTTCTCGATTGGCACGAGCACCCACACCACAGTGAGCCGCGCATATAAAAAGGGAGCCGTCATAGCAAAGAAAGTCAGTTCTCGATCACAAGCCATCCAGTGAACATCACCAGAAGCCAATATATCTACCGCCAGGAAATCTCCCGCCAGTAAAGCAGACCAGTAGACCTGTCCAGCCACCAGCCCGATAATAATCGCCAAGCTGCAGTCAGTTGCCGCCCAGCATCTTGCTTGATCACATCGTCTTCCGTGCTGGCTATATCTACGGCATACGTACGTTATTCGTATTGGCCATAGAAGTAGCATTCGCACGCATTACCTGTCCTACTCCTGTCCGTGTTGGCTATATCTACGGCATACGTACGTATTCGTATTGGCCATAGAAGTAGCATTCGCACGTATTACCTGTCCCGCTCCTGTCCGTGTTGGCTATACCAGCGGCTTCCGTACGTTCTTCGTATTGGCCCTGGTAGTAGCATTCGCACGCATTACCTACCCCGCTTCTCTCCGTGTTGGCTATATCTACGGCATACGTACGTTATTCGTATCGGCCATAGAAGTAGCATTCGCACGTATTACCTGTCCCGCTCCTGTCCGTGTTGGCTATACCAGCGGCTTCCGTACGTTCTTCGTATTGGCCCTGGTAGTAGCATTCGCACGCATTACCTACCCCGCTTCTCTCCGTGTTGGCTCTATATACGATCTCCGTACGTCATTCGTACTGGTCTTAGTAAGAGCATTCGCACGCATTTGTGTACTCACCGTTCGTGTTGGCTATACCCTTGGCATCCGTACGTTCTTCGTACTGGCCCGGGCTATAAGCATTTCGCACGAAGCATCTCTCCGTAGTTATAAATAGTATAACAATCAAAGTGTATTAGTTATAAATAGTATAATAACCAAAGTGAATTTAATAGTGTATTAGTTATAAATAGTATAGTGAATGTGCTAACTAATGACAGAATCAAGTACAGATAATGAACTACACAAGATGAACTTAATACTGTTTTAGTATTAATAATATTAGTAAATAAAATTGTTATTAGAACCGAAAAAAAAATCAGTGTTATCAATAATTCCCAACGTCGTGGATCATTACCCTGGACTACTCCTGACTACCCGCTGCATTCACTCACCCCGACGTTACATAAATTTGGCGCCCGAGCAGGGACCGGCTATTCGCTGAATATATTGAAAATAACCGGCTGTTCATCGAATACATATAAACCGGTACACCGGTATACAAAAACGATAGACCCTGAAAATCCGACAAAATGAATGCAGACAAAACTGCCAGCTGGGTATACACACTTAGAAAAGAAGAACTAGTAGAGGAGCTATTCCAACTGGGATTAGATAGCTCAGGAACGGTCGACGAGTTAAGAAAAAGACTAAGTGAGAAAATCCAAGAGGAGAAAAGACTCCGAGAGCTGGGGAATAAGGTTGCTAGCACACTGACAACACATACCATGACTACCGTCACGATTACCACGACTAGCAGTACGATCACCACAGCTAGTATTCCGACTAGTACCATACCAGTCTCCAGCTACAACTACGGTAATTCATTGCCAGCTGCATTTGGTCAATCACCGACACACACTCCGCCCCCTTTCGAATTACCAACTCGTCCGACAACCACGTGCCAGCCACCAGATAATGCGAATGGAATCATAAACATCCCAGATTCAGAAATCATGGACAAGGTGCGAAAGTGGAACATAAAGTTCGATCAAGGGCTAGATCCGCTGAACTTTTTAGAAAGAGTAGAAGAATTAGCTGAGTGCTACCAAATACCAGTTGATCGGTTATTGCGAGCACTTCCTGAGCTCCTACACAAGACTGCACTCTCTTGGTACCGAAATAATCGACAAAATTGGTCTGAGTGGAAAGAGTTTGTCGAAGACTTCAAAGCATTTTTCCTGCCACCACGCTTTGAACTAAAATTAGGCGATGATATTAGAGGTCGAGTACAAAAGCCAACCGAAAAAGCGAAGACCTATATTACGGCAATCCAATCATTAATGCGTTGGCAACAGAATCGCACTCTAGAAGAAAAGTTATATCGTATTTATGAGAACTTACTACCCGAGTATCGTTTATACATACGTCCTCGAGATTTCTCCAGTTTAACGGAACTCATTAAACTAGCAGAAGAGTACGAGCTAGTAAGAGAAGAAGAGAAGAGACTAAAACCAAGACCCAGCATGCGAGAGGAACATAAACCACCCAGAACACAGAATACTGCATACCCCATGAGAATGCAATATTCTCGAGACGAATGCTGCTGGAGATGTGGACAACGCGGACATACAAGAACTAACTGCCGAAACCTAGCAGTTTTATTTTGTTCACGGTGTGGAAAACAAGGCATGCTCTCTAGAAACTGCCAGTGTAATCAGTCCGAGCAACCGAAACAGGGAAATGCCAGCGGGATGCAAGGCCAGAAAGGCAGCCCTGCGTCCCCAAATACCAGGCCTTAAACCGTGAACTAGACAGTCGATATTTCCTCACACTTCGGATATTTCAGAGAGACATCAAGGCTCTCATTGACACCGGCGCAGGAAAGTCATTTATAGGAGAGGACATATTAACTATACTCGCAAAAGCTAGAATATTACCTTCGGAATGTGCGCTCCGCACCTCTCTGGCCAATGGTACCGAAGTTATTATTAATGCGGCATATAATATACCAGTTCATTGGAAGAAATTCAGTGTGACCCACACCTTTTACTATATGCCTCAGTTGGCCGAAGCCGTAATTTTAGGAATGGATTTCCTGCAGAAAACCGAAACACAGATATCGTTATGGGGAGAGACAATTACACCAAAACCGCTCCCCCCTCAGAATCTCTTGTACGCTGTAGATATTCCAAATGAATTAACAGCAGAGCAAGAACGTCAATTCAAAGAACTACTGGCAAATCAATTGCCTAGGTTTGAGGCAATCACGAAGCCTCCACATTTAACGTCTCATCGAATCCGCGTGAAGAATGACGAGCCATTCAAACAGCGATATTACCCGAGGAATCCAGCAATGCATGAAGTAATTAACACCGAAATCGATGAATTATTAAATACCAACAAAATAGAGCCGTCCAGTAGTCCATATAGTTCACCCATAGTTTTGGTAAAGAAGAAGCAAGGAGGGTGGAGACTTTGCATAGACTACCGCCAGTTGAACGAACAATCTATCAAAGATGCATATCCATTGCCCCAAATAAACCATATTTTGGATAAGTTAAAGGGAGCACAATACATCTCCACAATAGATCTGAAACAGGGTTACTGGCAAATACCATTAGAAGAATCCAGCCGACAATACACGGCATTCACTGTACCAGGCAGAGGTCTTTTTCAATGGAGGGTGATGCCGTTTGGACATCACTCCGCTCCGGCTACATTCCAGAGAGCATTGGACAGAGTCATTGGTCCCGAAATGGAACCACATGCATTCGCATACCTAGATGATATTATCATAGTCACAAAAACCTTCGATCAGCACATTTCAAAATTAGATGAAGTATTCAACAGACTCATAACCGCAAATTTAAAAATAAATGTAGAGAAATGTGAATTTTTAAAAAGTGAGATCAAGTATTTAGGACATATGGTAAGCCGACAGGGAATTCAGACAGACCCCGCCAAAGTAGAGTCCATTAAAGCAATACCACCACCAGCCAATATCAGAGAATTGAGAAGGTTTTTAGGTGTAGCCTCATGGTATAGACGTTTCATCCAATCATTCTCCGAGCTCGTAACACCATTAAACAAGCTTCTCCGGAAGAATAAGAAATGGCTCTGGAGTGAAGAGCAGCAACAAGCATTTGAGGCAATTAAGCACCAGCTCACAGTAGCACCTGTCTTAGCCTGTCCAGATTTTACCAGACCGTTCACACTTCAGACCGATGCAAGCCATAATGGACTTGGGGCAGTGCTCTCACAAGAAATCGAAGGAAATGAGCGTGTAATTGCCTATGCCAGCCGAACACTAAATGAGGCTGAGATTAAGTACTCTGTAACAGAGAAGGAATGCCTGGCTGTAATTTGGGGTATACGAAAAATGAGGCCATATTTGGAAGGGTACCAGTTCACCGTCCTTACCGATCATCAAGCTCTCCGATGGCTTCATTCAATAGAAAATCCCTCCGGTAGACTAGCCCGATGGGCTCTAGAGCTCCAGCAATACGATTTTAACATTAAATATCGAAGAGGAAAACAAAATGTTGTAGCAGACGCACTCTCTCGTCAACCAATACCAGCTGCACCCGATAATGAAGTGTACTTAATTACTCCAGACCCCGACACACCCGAATGTTCTTGGTACAAGAATAAAATAAAAGCCGTGAAAGACAATTCTACAGCGTTTCCAGACTATGCGATCTTAGAAGGGCATCTATATCGCCATTTTCACGACACAACTACATATGCCGACAATGATACCGGCCCCGAATGGAAACTTTGCGTCCCGACGCCACTACGTGGAAGGGTACTAAAAGAGAACCATGATGATGTCACCGCCGGACACTTTGGAGTAACCAAGACAATCGCACGAACAACCAAAAATTACTACTGGCCAGGAATGTTTAGAGACATTGCCAGATATGTAAGAAGCTGCCCATCCTGTCTAAAATACAAGCCTGTACAACAACAGCCAGCTGGAAGAATGCACATGACAAAAGCTACAGAACCATGGCAGATAGTAAGTTCTGATTTTGTTGGCCCACTACCAAGATCAACCAGAGGGAACACAATGATACTAGTGTTCCAGGACAAGTTCACAAAGTGGACTGAATTTCTACCTACAAGAGAAGCTACCACGGGGGCTTTAGTCAAGGGATTCAAAGAACGAATTCTTGCCCGACACGGATGCCCAAAAGTACTAATCACCGACAATGGAAGGCAGTATACCAGTCATATATTTACACGAATGCTAAAAGATCTCAGCATCCAACACCGGCTAACTCCCCCATACACTCCTCAAGCTAATCCGACCGAAAGAATCAATCGTGTTATAAAAACGATGATAGCACAGTATATTGACCAAGACCAGCGAAAATGGGACGAATTCTTGCCGGAATTGATGCTAGCTCTCAACACTAGCCAAAATCAATCTACTGGTTACACACCTGCATTTTTAAATTATGGACGGGAATTGCATCTCCCCGCAACTCTGTATAGCGAACAAAATATCGACGACACCAAAAATGTCACACCAGAGCAGAATCACAGAAAACTGCAAGAAATATTTAAGCTCGTACATGTCAATATGAGCCGAGCATTTACAAAACAGAGCCACCACTACAATCTCCGCCGTCGATTATGGTGTCCAAAAATAGGTGAACAAGTACTAAGGAAAGAGAGGCACTTGTCTTCTCATATCAAAAATTACAATGCCAAGTTGGGGCCAAAATACGATGGACCATTTGATGTAATCAAAATAATCTCCCCCGTAATAGTAGAGATAAAGAACATCACAACGAAGGCAATTGAGAGAGCCCATGTGAAAGATCTCAGAACTTATCACAATCGATTAAATACCGTTAGCATTTCTGGTTATAAATACCGAAGTGCAAATCAAAATTCTTCAAACGTAAAAATGAGTCCTAAGCGATCACACCAAATTATCATCGACGCCAGGAAAATACTGGACAAGAAGAGCCAACAGTTAAAACGAGACCCTACAGTGAGGGCTCATACCAGGCCAAAGAAGCCAGCGAAAGTTCCAGCAGGGAAATCGATGCCGGACATAGAACCATCCGCTGCAGAATTCATCAGGAAAGGACCAGCAGTAAAAAAAACAATCTTCGACGTGTGGCAAGAGAACCGGCAGAAGACCCCGTCAATGGACACAACTGCATACAAAATCCACACCCCGACTCAACTGATGCATACAACGACGGAAGAAGCAGCTAAGCAGCCACAGTTCACGGTGACCATACCAAATAGGATACCACCAGCCCCAACCACTACCGACGCTAGGGAGAACCGTCTGCAGACCAATCAAGCTGAAACACAAAGTAGCATTAAGAGCCACAGTACGACAGCTCCACTTAGTAACAGGCTGCATATATCAACCGGAGAACCAGCAGCAAAGCAGCCACGCTTCATGGTGACAATACCCCATGCAAAACCGTCAGCCCCAACTACTACAACCGCTACAGAAGAATGCACACAGAGCAATCACGCCGAAATGCAAAGCATCATCGAGCAGCACCGAGACGTTTTACAAAAGATGCCGAATGGAAGTCGCAAATTCATTCCAGCCACAAAAAAAACTGCACTACTCCGTATTCGCCACCGGACAGATGGCACGTACAATGTACAGTATAAGGGAATAAAGGAAACACGAAGCAGCAACCTAACAAAAACATAAAGTCGTTATCATTATTTTTGCTAACCATAAGAATGTTGTATAGTTATATTAGTTTTATTGGGAAATGAATTAAGCCACCAATCGAAGTAAAATATTTTTTTTTTTGTTCTTATCTAGAAATAATATTTGTTTAAAGTCTTTTTGAGAGATAAAATTGTTTACTTACGTAATGAAAGTTAGAATATCTATTTAGTTCCTATCGAAAAATAGTATTTTGGTTAAGTTTTTTTTCAAAAAAAATTTCTAAATTGTTTATCTCATCACTTAAGGAAAGTTAGTATATTCAGTTAGTTTCTAGCAAAAAAAATGAATTTTGGTTAATTTTGTCAATTTACATGAAATAAAGAGAGATCGATCACCATGTTAGTCAGAATTTTTATAGAGAGATCTTAAAAGAAATAGTACACATTTCTTTTTTTTTGAAGGAAGGGGGAGATGTAACGAAGTCACATGACCACCCACTATCCCAATCACATCCAATCCCTACCATATAAAAACTGTCACGTGAACAGACACTGATCAATGTTTCTCCACAGAATACCAGTAGAGACAACATATAACAGACCGATGACTGCGCTTCTCGATTGGCACGAGCACCCACACCACAGTGAGCCGCGCATATAAAAAGGGAGCCGTCATAGCAAAGAAAGTCAGTTCTCGATCACAAGCCATCCAGTGAACATCACCAGAAGCCAATATATCTACCGCCAGGAAATCTCCCGCCAGTAAAGCAGACCAGTAGACCTGTCCAGCCACCAGCCCGATAATAATCGCCAAGCGGAGACGACTTCAGCAGCCAGCCGACCAGCCCTGTCCACCAGTTGGAAATTATAAAATCAAGCGTTGCACTAGAGCTGCAGTCAGTTGCCGCCCAGCATCTTGCTTGATCACATCGTCTTCCGTGCTGGCTATATCTACGGCATACGTACGTTATTCGTATTGGCCATAGAAGTAGCATTCGCACGCATTACCTGTCCTACTCCTGTCCGTGTTGGCTATACCTACGGCCTACGTACGTTATTCGTATTGGCCATCGAAGTAGCATTCGCACGCATTACCTGTCCTACTCCTGTCCGTGTTGGCTATATCTACGGCATACGTACGTATTCGTATTGGCCATAGAAGTAGCATTCGCACGTATTACCTGTCCCGCTCCTGTCCGTGTTGGCTATACCAGCGGCTTCCGTACGTTCTTCGTATTGGCCCTGGTAGTAGCATTCGCACGCATTACCTACCCCGCTTCTCTCCGTGTTGGCTATATCTACGGCATACGTACGTTATTCGTATCGGCCATAGAAGTAGCATTCGCACGTATTACCTGTCCCGCTCCTGTCCGTGTTGGCTATACCAGCGGCTTCCGTACGTTCTTCGTATTGGCCCTGGTAGTAGCATTCGCACGCATTACCTACCCCGCTTCTCTCCGTGTTGGCTCTATATACGATCTCCGTACGTCATTCGTACTGGTCTTAGTAAGAGCATTCGCACGCATTTGTGTACTCACCGTTCGTGTTGGCTATACCCTTGGCATCCGTACGTTCTTCGTACTGGCCCGGGCTATAAGCATTTCGCACGAAGCATCTCTCCGTAGTTATAAATAGTATAACAATCAAAGTGTATTAGTTATAAATAGTATAATAACCAAAGTGAATTTAATAGTGTATTAGTTATAAATAGTATAGTGAATGTGCTAACTAATGACAGAATCAAGTACAGATAATGAACTACACAAGATGAACTTAATAGTGTTTTAGTATTAATAATATTAGTAAATAAAATTGTTATTAGAACCGAAAAAAAAATCAGTGTTATCAATAATTCCCAACGTCGTGGATCATTACCCTGGACTACTCCTGACTACCCGCTGCATTCACTCACCCCGACGTTACAACTGTTACCTCTAAACAATCTTTTCATACAAAACTCATCCTAGTTTTTTTTTTTTTTTTACATAATAAAATTTTTGTGAGATTCCGAGGTCACACTCTTTTCAATAGAATCCTACGTATAGGATTGAGGTGAGTTATCATGCACCTGTGGATCAACGCAAGTATGTAAAAGTTTTTTTTTTTACAAACTGTGCACTGCGTTTTAGTTAAATCGTTGGACATTTTGGTAAAATATTGCCAAACTGGTGATTGCAAATAATTTCCTGACATTTTATACTCTATAAAAAAAGATTTGTGTGGAAAACTATAATTATATTATGTTTAAATCTAATAAAGTTATTAATTTACCTCTTTGTTGTGCTTATGACGAGAAAACAATTTAAACTAAACTTACCGCTGGAACAGAATGAATGGATCACTGCCGGATAGAAACGTCACGCAAAAGTTGAATGCATTTGAAATACATTAGTGCGCACAGAGTGAACGGAGTTGCCGGATTTGCCGCAAGAAAGTTGGTCAACTTTCAACTTTAACGCAACTCCCGGATTAAAAATTTTTGACAGCTGAAGGAAATTGTTTGGTTTGCGAGATATTTGCTAGAATAAAGACGAATTTTGAAGAAAAATTAATCAACGAAGTCCAAAAATATGAAATTTTGTATGCCAAAAAGAGTTTGGGGTACAAAAATATTTTTGCGAAAATGTAGAAATGGGAAAAAATCGCAGAGGATTTATCGTCTACAGGTAATAATGAATTTCATTTAAATTTCATATTTTTATTAATATTATTAATATTTAAAGCTGTTAATAATAAAATTCACATTATATATTTAATAATACAATTGTCTTATTTTAAGCTGAAGATTGTCAGAGACGTTGGAGGTCACTCCGGGACCGATATGTCAAGGAAACGAAATTGAGAATTTTGCCTTCTGGAAGCGGAGCTCCAGAAATATGTATGTGGGAGCACTTTCAACAATTATCATTCCTCAAAGATCATATAAAACCTAGAAGGTAAAGTTATTGTTTACTTTGCAATACTTTGATTTCTTTATCAATATGTATATAACTAATGTAATTCCAGCGCTAAATCGAATTACTGCAGCAGGAAGACGTTTGAAGAAAGCGTGCCGTCAGAGCTTCCCACGACGGAAAGAGGCTTTGCAAGTCCGGAATTCGAGGAACAACTTGATAGCATCCAGTGGTGGTGCGGAAAGTTCAGGAAGGAGCAGACGCAACAATAAAGGAATGGAGCAGAAATTGATGCAGACAATGGACACCTTTAATGCTTTCATGAAGACCCCGCAGCAGCAATCTACACCTGTCACAAAAACAACACCAAAAAGCCCCGACATTCATTGAAGCAGCATCTTTTTATTTATCTTTTGTGTTCATTTTGAATTTTTGAATTTCATTTTAATTTTTTCATTTATAAACATTTACTTAATCAATTTATTAAACAGCGTTTTTATTTATACCAACTATGCTTTAAGTTTCATTTTAATTACCGCTGATTTCACTTTATTTTATTTTGCCTCTCAATTGCACCCTCATTGATGAAATACCTCCTCAGCGTCTCTCGCAATTGAAAAGCATTGCTTGAGGCGTTGTTGGAACCAATTCTAGCCGATGGTAAGTCGTCGACTTCCTTCCTCCAATCACCAGGTTGCATGTTGCCGTCTTCATCTTCCCAATCAACATAGTTCGGCGGACAATATGTAGGTATTAACTCGTTCATTTTTATAAAATTGTGCAACGCTATCGTTGCGAGCACTACTTTTTCCGCGTTTCCTGGGAAACAAGTAATCGGTGAACGTAACACTCTCCAGCGAGCGACAAGAATGCCAAACGTATTTTCAATAACAACACGTGCTCTTGAAAGCCGATAATTGAAAATTCGTTTGTTACGCGTTAGCGATTTGGCTCGATATGGCCGAATGATTTGTTGTTTTAGTGGGAATGCTGGGTCCCCGATAAAATAATATGGGAATACAATCGTTGAATTGGGAAGACAAGATGGCACTGGCAACGGTAATTTATTTCCCAGCAGTTGTTTCCCAAACTCAGAATAAGCTAGTATTCCTATAAAAGATGAATTAACATAAACAATTTTATGAAGCTGTTAATCTTTACCTCCGTCGCTTTGACTTCCATATGCTCCCACATCCACAGCTGTGAAGCAATAGTTTGCATCGCAAGCTGCTAGCAAAACAATGCTGAAGTGGCTTTTGTAATTATAAAAGCAGGAACCGGAATTTGCAGGACGTTGAATACTAATGTGCTTCCCGTCTATCGCTCCAATGCAGTTCGGCATATTCCACTTTTCAAAAAAATTACTTGCGATTTCTTGGTAGTCCGTCACATTCGGCTGCGACACATAAACAGGATGTAGGCATTCCCAAAGAACATCACACGTTTCAAGAATAATTTCCCTTACAGTAGACTTTCCCACTTTGTAACTCCATGCGAGAAATTGATGGGAAACACCTTGCGATAGATACCTTAAATAATAAATATTTATATTGTTAAAAATGCATGCATATTAGTAATTGCTTACGATAATGTAATTGCTAAACGGCATTCAGCTGGAATCGGAGTTCTAATAGATTTTTTTGTTAGGTCTTCCTTTATTAAATTTACCAACAGATCGTATGTTGGTCGCGTCATTCTCGTATGCTTAAAGAATGCTTCTGGATCACATTCTTTAATTCTTTCAAAGCATGTTTTATAATATCCGTCAACATTTCTAGATAAATTTGCCGTCCTAACCCACCACCGCCTGTTTCGTTTTTTCAGACTCATAATGGTTATATAACTCACAATAACAAACATCATCATTACACAGGCTTCGTATTTGTCCATTTCAAATATTTCTATTATTAATTTTCACACAACTTTTAATAATTTTACAACAATCAAAAGCACAACACTGAAATTCTCACAATTGAACTGAATTGACATTTACGCAGTCAACGCAATTCATTCATGTGCGGTTTCGCTTACGGTTTTGTGGCCGAAAGCCCGCGGTTCCGGTTTCGGTTTAAACCGTTTCAGAAACGATAATTGAGACTGATAAGCATTTCAATCAACAACTGAATGAAATCAATAATTTGAATTTGTACTGCATTTGAAAAGAGATAAGTTTTTGAGTAAATATAGGAATAGCAAAACATTCTGTATTTGATATAATTATATTTTTGATAGTGAGAAGTGGATTGTAATAAATAAATAAATTTCCTTTAGGAAATACAAATATATGCAATAACTTGAAAAAAAAAAAACCATTTCAAAAATCAAACTTGCATATAGGTACTGGTGACCATACGAAAGTACATGCGGACATTAATCTAGGGTATCATAAGAATTGGTGTTAATGTACGATTACACATGGAAACGTTTATTGCACAGCTTTTAAGGTTGCAGCTGCAAAACTTGCAGTGGTGTTTACACATAGTGGAAAAAAGTTGCGCGCAACCTGCAGTTTTTGCTGCGCGCAACTCAGAAGCTGCAACCTTTTGAAAAAAGTTGCAATGGTGTTTACAAGCTGCAACTTTTGTCTGCGCGCAGTATTTGTTGTCAATAGTCTGCAGTTAAACTCTGAAGTATTTGGTGGACAAAAATCGCAATAAGAAGCTGAAAAAGAAGAGGTGTTGGGTGAAAAAATGGATAGATAATAAAGAGTGTACTGGAGCCGTAAATAATTTAATAAAAGAATTACGTATTGGAGATGAAATTTTTTATAAAAATTTCTTGCGCTTATCACCTGATGGTTTTGAAGAAATTCTAAGGCAAGTGACTGCTCTTATAAAGAGAACAGATACCTTTATGAGGCAAGCAATATCTCCCACTGAACGGTTAGCTATGACTTTGAGATTTTTAGCAACAGGTAAATTTATATAAGGAAATATTGTTGGAGCTATTTACATATGTTTTAATTTTACAGGTGACAGCTATAAATCGCTTATATATTTATTTCGAGTACCAGTAACTGATACCTGCGAAGTAATTTACAGCGCGCTTAAAAAAAAATGTTTAAAGGTAAGGATTATTAAAAAATCTTCAATTTTTAAGTGCTTTTTATTCATTGCACTCAACAAAACATATAAAATATTCAAGAGAAGAACATAAAAAAAATTCAACGAAGAAAATACAAAAATGAACAGAAAATATATATGACGGCTTTATAAATCGTTTACATTATATTCATATAAGAGAACTCTAGTAGAATCTGAGTTGTGGAGTTCTAGTGACGATTCAGATGTCTAGCTGAAGACTCTGGTTCAAATGAAAATGTTGAGGTCGAATTGAATTTCCTTGAAGCATGTTCAGACGAAACCTCCAGGATATTTTTTTTGATATTGCTTTTTAATTTAAAAAGAAGATCTGGTGCTTCTTTGAGCAATCTGAGCTCTTTTGCAACATACTCCCCGAACACGCTATGTTCATCTTTTTGTTTCGCACTTGATAAGATGTTCATGCAGTTCTGTATAGCGTCGCTATCCTCTTGTGAAATAATAGCGCCACGATTTTGTTTCTTTCTGCTAGAAGGTGGTTGTGTGTTTAATACGTCTGGCAAAGGCTCACAATTGATACGTCATTTGAAACAGGATCAGCAGTAACCAAATCACCGCTGTTTGCTGTACTTTCGTAATTAGCACTTTGTTCGCCTCTCATATTTTTTTCATCCTATAAATTATTGGAAACAAAATTAATTCAATGTAAATTTTATCAATTTTAGATGCCGAATACAGAGAGTGAGTGGATGGAAATTTTCGAGGGATTTGAAAGAAAATGTGACTTCCTCAATTGCTTGGGTGCTTTGGATGGCAAGCACATTCACATAAAGGCACCTGCAAATAGTGGAAGTTTATATTATAACTATAAACATTCACACAGCATTATCCTTATGGCATTAGGAGATGCAAACTATAAGTTCATCTATGTAAATATTGGTGCACCTGGACGTGACTCTGACGGAGGGGTTTACACAAACTGTAGATTGTCACGTGCTTTGGAAAATAATTCGCTAAATATTCCGAAAGCAAAACCACTTCCCGGAAGAGATAAGGATGTGCCATTTGTGGTTGTTGCAGATGATGCGTTTGCTATGAAGCCATATTTGGTAAAGCCATACAGTGCCAGGAATTTGAGTATTCCTGAAAGGGTGTGCAACTATCGTATATCTCGGCCGAGAAGAATGTTTGAAAATATCTTTGGAGTATGCTCGGCTCAACTTCGAGTTCTTAAAAGATCAATGGAACTGCCACCGAAGACAGTAGAAAAAATAGTTTGCGCTGTATGCGTACTTCACAATTTCATAATGTCTTGAAAGTAATCAGCATCAGTGTACGCTCCACCAGTCATCTTTGACGTGGAGAATGAAGATGGAATTATTAATCTGGGTTCTTGGAAGTCGCAAAAAAACGCAACGGCAGCAGCAAAGAATATTCGTGAAGAGTTTAAAGAATATTTCTGTCGAGAAAGAGAAGTTCCCTGGCAGCGAAAACACATTTAGAAATAAATTATATAAAGATTATATAAATAAAAAGTAATTACCATGGAATCTGTTGTTTCATTTCCGACAGTATGATGAAACATAAACTGCAAAGCTTTGAAGAATTCCCATTTTGGTTGGTATGAGTTTCTACCGCTTCCTGACTTGCAGCTCTTCAGCTTTGCACGCTCTTTGCTATGCTGTGCTCGTAAAATGTGCAGTTTCCTTTTAACTTCCTCAAATATCTAGTTGCTCTGAAATTTCTTTTAACGCACACTTTCTTTTATTTCGATCATGGTAATGATCGCTTCGGACATTCCACAAGCATTCCTTCGCTTCCACCAACTCGATCAAGCGAAAAATTTGCTCTTTTTTCCAATTTACCTTAGCCATTCCTTTAAAAAATAATAAAAAAAGCAACTATGAATTTTGAAGAATTTGAAATTAAAATTTGGTTACTTACCGGACAAATTTATCCAACCACTTTAAAAACTGCACGCGCAATCGCAGCAAAAGTTTCAACCAAACTGATATTTTTTATACTGCGCCCGCAATCTTATCTTTAGATGTTTACATATCGCAACTTCCAAGACTGCGGCAGCACGAAAAAGTTGCAAGCAGTCGAGCTGCAGGCGGAACTTTTTGGGTTTCAGAGGTGTTTACACATTGCAACCCTCGAGTAGCGCAGCTTTTTGTGCTGCTCTGCAGTAAAAGTTTCAATGTGTAATCGTACCTTTAGACCAACTACAGTTTCAGGTCTCGAAAATAACCGGTATTTTCTAATTTTAAAATGAAAAAGTCAACAAGACAAGACACCACAAGAAAAAATATTTTAACGGTGTGTACATTTTTAAAATCTCCTTCAAATCGTGGCATAACCATGAATAATTAGACCTGTTTAATAAAAGTGAAAATATAATTTTTTATTAAAAGTTCTTAATAAGCCGTAATTTTTAACATGCATTTTTCAGTCAAATGTAAAAAAGTGACTTTTATTTTTCAGTTAAGTAGTAAAAGTAAAAAATTTACTTTTATTTCTCGATCAAATAATAATGATGTTTTTGTCCTTTATATTTTCAATAAGATATTTAAAGTCATTTATTAAAGAATCTTTCATTTTGGAGTATTGTAAGTAGAGATACTCGGTAAAATTCAAGTGTAATATGAAAAAGCAAGGCAATTTTGCAACCCTTAATGGCTGTTTTACATTACTCCAACATGCGATTTTACTGACAAAGTTAGTGAGATAGTTTAATGTTAATATTAAGTTTCTGTATTTTTCCTTTCCACGCTTTGTGTCGGGGAGCTCCTCAAGATATGTACCTGAAATAAAGTACCACAAGGGATCATTATCCTCAAGATGCAGAAAATTCGAAGTGACTAATGTGCTTCCCGTCTATCGCTCCAATGCAGTTCGGCATATTCCACTTTTCAAAAAAATTACTTGCGATTTCTTGGTAGTCCGTCACATTCGGCTGCGACACATAAACAGGATGTAGGCATTCCCAAAGAACATCACACGTTTCAAGAATAATTTCCCTTACAGTAGACTTTCCCACTTTGTAACTCCATGCGAGAAATTGATGGGAAACACCTTGCGATAGATACCTTAAATAATAAATATTTATATTGTTAAAAATGCATGCATATTAGTAATTGCTTACGATAATGTAATTGCTAAACGGCATTCAGCTGGAATCGGAGTTCTAATAGATTTTTTTGTTAGGTCTTCCTTTATTAAATTTACCAACAGATCGTATGTTGGTCGCGTCATTCTCGTATGCTTAAAGAATGCTTCTGGATCACATTCTTTAATTCTTTCAAAGCATGTTTTATAATATCCGTCAACATTTCTAGATAAATTTGCCGTCCTAACCCACCACCGCCTGTTTCGTTTTTTCAGACTCATAATGGTTATATAACTCACAATAACAAACATCATCATTACACAGGCTTCGTATTTGTCCATTTCAAATATTTCTATTATTAATTTTCACACAACTTTTAATAATTTTACAACAATCAAAAGCACAACACTGAAATTCTCACAATTGAACTGAATTGACATTTACGCAGTCAACGCAATTCATTCTGGGCAGCACTTTAGTTTCTCCGTTGTTTGACAGTTAGCTGCGTGTTTACTCCGGCATTGATCCGTTTATTCTGTTCCAGCCATTATAAATTTGTCAAGGATTACTGAGATAATTTAAAATTTTCAATTTCGTTTGGTATGTAACTTAGCAACCAATACCATATCAAGTAGATTTTATATTGCTGGTGCTGCTAAGAAGAAAAATTAGTAACCGAAAATCCGAAAAAATACTTGTCCGGTTTCGCTTACGGTTTTGTGGCCGAAAGCCCGCGGTTCCGGTTTCGGTTTAAACCGTTTCAGAAACGATAATTGAGACTGATAAGCATTTCAATCAACAACTGAATGAAATCAATAATTTGAATTTGTACTGCATTTGAAAAGAGATAAGTTTTTGAGTAAATATAGGAATAGCAAAACATTCTGTATTTGATATAATTATATTTTTGATAGTGAGAAGTGGATTGTAATAAATAAATAAATTTCCTTTAGGAAATACAAATATATGCAATAACTTGAAAAAAAAAAACCATTTCAAAAATCAAACTTGCATATAGGTACTGGTGACCATACGAAAGTACATGCGGACATTAATCTAGGGTATCATAAGAATTGGTGTTAATGTACGATTACACATGGAAACGTTTATTGCACAGCTTTTAAGGTTGCAGCTGCAAAAGTTGCAGTGGTGTTTACACATAGTGGAAAAAAGTTGCGCGCAACCTGCAGTTTTTGCTGCGCGCAACTCAGAAGCTGCAACCTTTTGAAAAAAGTTGCAATGGTGTTTACAAGCTGCAACTTTTGTCTGCGCGCAGTATTTGTTGTCAATAGTCTGCAGTTAAACTCTGAAGTATTTGGTGGACAAAAATCGCAATAAGAAGCTGAAAAAGAAGAGGTGTTGGGTGAAAAAATGGATAGATAATAAAGAGTGTACTGGAGCCGTAAATAATTTAATAAAAGAATTACGTATTGGAGATGAAATTTTTTATAAAAATTTCTTGCGCTTATCACCTGATGGTTTTGAAGAAATTCTAAGGCAAGTGACTGCTCTTATAAAGAGAACAGATACCTTTATGAGGCAAGCAATATCTCCCACTGAACGGTTAGCTATGACTTTGAGATTTTTAGCAACAGGTAAATTTATATAAGGAAATATTGTTGGTGCTATTTACATATGTTTTAATTTTACAGGTGACAGCTATAAATCGGTTATATATTTATTTCGAGTACCAGTAACTGATACCTGCAAAGTAATTTACAGCGCGCTTAAAAAAAATGTTTAAAGGTAAGGATTATTAAAAAATCTTCAATTTTTAAGTGCTTTTTATTCATTGCACTCAACAAAACATATAAAATATTCAAGAGAAGAACATAAAAAAAATTCAACGAAGAAAATACAAAAATGAACAGAAAATATATATGACGGCTTTATAAATCGTTTACATTATATTCATATAAGAGAACTCTAGTAGAATCTGAGTTGTGGAGTTCTAGTGACGATTCAGATGTCTAGCTGAAGACTCTGGTTCAAATGAAAATGTTGAGGTCGAATTGAATTTCCTTGAAGCATGTTCAGACGAAACCTCCAGGATATTTTTTTTGATATTGCTTTTTAATTTAAAAAGAAGATCTGGTGCTTCTTTGAGCAATCTGAGCTCTTTTGCAACATACTCCCCGAACACGCTATGTTCATCTTTTTGTTTCGCACTTGATAAGATGTTCATGCAGTTCTGTATAGCGTCGCTATCCTCTTGTGAAATAATAGCGCCACGATTTTGTTTCTTTCTGCTAGAAGGTGGTTGTGTGTTTAATACGTCTGGCAAAGGCTCACAATTGATACGTCATTTGAAACAGGATCAGCAGTAACCAAATCACCGCTGTTTGCTGTACTTTCGTAATTAGCACTTTGTTCGCCTCTCATATTTTTTTCATCCTATAAATTATTGGAAACAAAATTAATTCAATGTAAATTTTATCAATTTTAGATGCCGAATACAGAGAGTGAGTGGATGGAAATTGGCGAGGGATTTGAAAGAAAATGTGACTTCCTCAATTGCTTGGGTGCTTTGGATGGCAAGCACATTCACATAAAGGCACCTGCAAATAGTGGAAGTTTATATTATAACTATAAACATTCACACAGCATTATCCTTATGGCATTAGGAGATGCAAACTATAAGTTCATCTATGTAAATATTGGTGCACCTGGACGTGACTCTGACGGAGGGGTTTACACAAACTGTAGATTGTCACGTGCTTTGGAAAATAATTCGCTAAATATTCCGAAAGCAAAACCACTTCCCGGAAGAGATAAGGATGTGCCATTTGTGGTTGTTGCAGATGATGCGTTTGCTATGAAGCCATATTTGGTAAAGCCATACAGTGCCAGGAATTTGAGTATTCCTGAAAGGGTGTGCAACTATCGTATATCTCGGCCGAGAAGAATGTTTGAAAATATCTTTGGAGTATGCTCGGCTCAACTTCGAGTTCTTAAAAGATCAATGGAACTGCCACCGAAGACAGTAGAAAAAATAGTTTGCGCTGTATGCGTACTTCACAATTTCATAATGTCTTGAAAGTAATCAGCATCAGTGTACGCTCCACCAGTCATCTTTGACGTGGAGAATGAAGATGGAATTATTAATCTGGGTTCTTGGAAGTCGCAAAAAAACGCAACGGCAGCAGCAAAGAATATTCGTGAAGAGTTTAAAGAATATTTCTGTCGAGAAAGAGAAGTTCCCTGGCAGCGAAAACACATTTAGAAATAAATTATATAAAGATTATATAAATAAAAAGTAATTACCATGGAATCTGTTGTTTCATTTCCGACAGTATGATGAAACATAAACTGCAAAGCTTTGAAGAATTCCCATTTTGGTTGGTATGAGTTTCTACCGCTTCCTGACTTGCAGCTCTTCAGCTTTGCACGCTCTTTGCTATGCTGTGCTCGTAAAATGTGCAGTTTCCTTTTAACTTCCTCAAATATCTAGTTGCTCTGAAATTTCTTTTAACGCACACTTTCTTTTATTTTGATCATGGTAATGATCGCTTCGGACATTCCACAAGCATTCCTTCGCTTCCACCAACTCGATCAAGCGAAAAATTTGCTCTTTTTTCCAATTTACCTTAGCCATTCCTTTAAAAAATAATAAAAAAAGCAACTATGAATTTTGAAGAATTTGAAATTAAAATTTGGTTACTTACCGGACAAATTTATCCAACCACTTTAAAAACTGCACGCGCAATCGCAGCAAAAGTTTCAACCAAACTGATATTTTTTATACTGCGCCCGCAATCTTATCTTTAGATGTTTACACATCGCAACTTCCAAGACTGCGGCAGCACGAAAAAGTTGCAAGCAGTCGAGCTGCAGGCGGAACTTTTTGGGTTTCAGAGGTGTTTACACATTGCAACCCTCGAGTAGCGCAGCTTTTTGTGCTGCTCTGCAGTAAAAGTTTCAATGTGTAATCGTACCTTTAGACCAACTACAGTTTCAGGTCTCGAAAATAACCGGTATTTTCTAATTTTAAAATGAAAAAGTCAACAAGACAAGACACCACAAGAAAAAATATTTTAACGGTGTGTACATTTTTAAAATCTCCTTCAAATCGTGGCATAACCATGAATAATTAGACCTGTTTAATAAAAGTGAAAATATAATTTTTTATTAAAAGTTCTTAATAAGCCGTAATTTTTAACATGCATTTTTCAGTCAAATGTAAAAAAGTGACTTTTATTTTTCAGTTAAGTAGTAAAAGTAAAAAATTTAGTTTTATTTCTCGATCAAATAATAATGATGTTTTTGTCCTTTATATTTTCAATAAGATATTTAAAGTCATTTATTAAAGAATCTTTCATTTTGGAGTATTGTAAGTAGAGATACTCGGTAAAATTCAAGTGTAATATGAAAAAGCAAGGCAATTTTGCAACCCTTAATGGCTGTTTTACATTACTCCAACATGCGATTTTACTGACAAAGTTAGTGAGATAGTTTAATGTTAATATTAAGTTTCTGTATTTTTCCTTTCCACGCTTTGTGTCGGGGAGCTCCTCAAGATATGTACCTGAAATAAAGTACCACAAGGGATCATTATCCTCAAGATGCAGAAAATTCGAAGTGACTAATGTGCTTCCCGTCTATCGCTCCAATGCAGTTCGGCATATTCCACTTTTCAAAAAAATTACTTGCGATTTCTTGGTAGTCCGTCACATTCGGCTGCGACACATAAACAGGATGTAGGCATTCCCAAAGAACATCACACGTTTCAAGAATAATTTCCCTTACAGTAGACTTTCCCACTTTGTAACTCCATGCGAGAAATTGATGGGAAACACCTTGCGATAGATACCTTAAATAATAAATATTTATATTGTTAAAAATGCATGCATATTAGTAATTGCTTACGATAATGTAATTGCTAAACGGCATTCAGCTGGAATCGGAGTTCTAATAGATTTTTTTTTTAGGTCTTCCTTTATTAAATTTACCAACAGATCGTATGTTGGTCGCGTCATTCTCGTATGCTTAAAGAATGCTTCTGGATCACATTCTTTAATTCTTTCAAAGCATGTTTTATAATATCCGTCAACATTTCTAGATAAATTTGCCGTCCTAACCCACCACCGCCTGTTTCGTTTTTTCAGACTCATAATGGTTATATAACTCACAATAACAAACATCATCATTACACAGGCTTCGTATTTGTCCATTTCAAATATTTCTATTATTAATTTTCACACAACTTTTAATAATTTTACAACAATCAAAAGCACAACACTGAAATTCTCACAATTGAACTGAATTGACATTTACGCAGTCAACGCAATTCATTCTGGGCAGCACTTTAGTTTCTCCGTTGTTTGACAGTTAGCTGCGTGTTTACTCCGGCATTGATCCGTTTATTCTGTTCCAGCCATTATAAATTTGTCAAGGATTACTGAGATAATTTAAAATTTTCAATTTCGTTTGGTATGTAACTTAGCAACCAATACCATATCAAGTAGATTTTATATTGCTGGTGCTGCTAAGAAGAAAAATTAGTAACCGAAAATCCGAAAAAATACTTGTGCGGTTTCGCTTACGGTTTTGTGGCCGAAAGCCCGCGGTTCCGGTTTCGGTTTAAACCGTTTCAGAAACGATAATTGAGACTGATAAGCATTTCAATCAACAACTGAATGAAATCAATAATTTGAATTTGTACTGCATTTGAAAAGAGATAAGTTTTTGAGTAAATATAGGAATAGCAAAACATTCTGTATTTGATATAATTATATTTTTGATAGTGAGAAGTGGATTGTAATAAATAAATAAATTTCCTTTAGGAAATACAAATATATGCAATAACTTGAAAAAAAAAAACCATTTCAAAAATCAAACTTGCATATAGGTACTGGTGACCATACGAAAGTACATGCGGACATTAATCTAGGGTATCATAAGAATTGGTGTTAATGTACGATTACACATGGAAACGTTTATTGCACAGCTTTTAAGGTTGCAGCTGCAAAAGTTGCAGTGGTGTTTACACATAGTGGAAAAAAGTTGCGCGCAACCTGCAGTTTTTGCTGCGCGCAACTCAGAAGCTGCAACCTTTTGAAAAAAGTTGCAATGGTGTTTACAAGCTGCAACTTTTGTCTGCGCGCAGTATTTGTTGTCAATAGTCTGCAGTTAAACTCTGAAGTATTTGGTGGACAAAAATCGCAATAAGAAGCTGAAAAAGAAGAGGTGTTGGGTGAAAAAATGGATAGATAATAAAGAGTGTACTGGAGCCGTAAATAATTTAATAAAAGAATTACGTATTGGAGATGAAATTTTTTATAAAAATTTCTTGCGCTTATCACCTGATGGTTTTGAAGAAATTCTAAGGCAAGTGACTGCTCTTATAAAGAGAACAGATACCTTTATGAGGCAAGCAATATCTCCCACTGAACGGTTAGCTATGACTTTGAGATTTTTAGCAACAGGTAAATTTATATAAGGAAATATTGTTGGTGCTATTTACATATGTTTTAATTTTACAGGTGACAGCTATAAATCGGTTATATATTTATTTCGAGTACCAGTAACTGATACCTGCAAAGTAATTTACAGCGCGCTTAAAAAAAATGTTTAAAGGTAAGGATTATTAAAAAATCTTCAATTTTTAAGTGCTTTTTATTCATTGCACTCAACAAAACATATAAAATATTCAAGAGAAGAACATAAAAAAAATTCAACGAAGAAAATACAAAAATGAACAGAAAATATATATGACGGCTTTATAAATCGTTTACATTATATTCATATAAGAGAACTCTAGTAGAATCTGAGTTGTGGAGTTCTAGTGACGATTCAGATGTCTAGCTGAAGACTCTGGTTCAAATGAAGATGTTGAGGTCGAATTGAATTTCCTTGAAGCATGTTCAGACGAAACCTCCAGGATATTTTTTTTGATATTGCTTTTTAATTTAAAAAGAAGATCTGGTGCTTCTTTGAGCAATCTGAGCTCTTTTGCAACATACTCCCCGAACACGCTATGTTCATCTTTTTGTTTCGCACTTGATAAGATGTTCATGCAGTTCTGTATAGCGTCGCTATCCTCTTGTGAAATAATAGCGCCACGATTTTGTTTCTTTCTGCTAGAAGGTGGTTGTGTGTTTAATACGTCTGGCAAAGGCTCACAATTGATACGTCATTTGAAACAGGATCAGCAGTAACCAAATCACCGCTGTTTGCTGTACTTTCGTAATTAGCACTTTGTTCGCCTCTCATATTTTTTTCATCCTATAAATTATTGGAAACAAAATTAATTCAATGTAAATTTTATCAATTTTAGATGCCGAATACAGAGAGTGAGTGGATGAAAATTGGCGAGGGATTTGAAAGAAAATGTGACTTCCTCAATTGCTTGGGTGCTTTGGATGGCAAGCACATTCACATAAAGGCACCTGCAAATAGTGGAAGTTTATATTATAACTATAAACATTCACACAGCATTATCCTTATGGCATTAGGAGATGCAAACTATAAGTTCATCTATGTAAATATTGGTGCACCTGGACGTGACTCTGACGGAGGGGTTTACACAAACTGTAGATTGTCACGTGCTTTGGAAAATAATTCGCTAAATATTCCGAAAGCAAAACCACTTCCCGGAAGAGATAAGGATGTGCCATTTGTGGTTGTTGCAGATGATGCGTTTGCTATGAAGCCATATTTGGTAAAGCCATACAGTGCCAGGAATTTGAGTATTCCTGAAAGGGTGTGCAACTATCGTATATCTCGGCCGAGAAGAATGTTTGAAAATATCTTTGGAGTATGCTCGGCTCAACTTCGAGTTCTTAAAAGATCAATGGAACTGCCACCGAAGACAGTAGAAAAAATAGTTTGCGCTGTATGCGTACTTCACAATTTCATAATGTCTTGAAAGTAATCAGCATCAGTGTACGCTCCACCAGTCATCTTTGACGTGGAGAATGAAGATGGAATTATTAATCTGGGTTCTTGGAAGTCGCAAAAAAACGCAACGGCAGCAGCAAAGAATATTCGTGAAGAGTTTAAAGAATATTTCTGTCGAGAAAGAGAAGTTCCCTGGCAGCGAAAACACATTTAGAAATAAATTATATAAAGATTATATAAATAAAAAGTAATTACCATGGAATCTGTTGTTTCATTTCCGACAGTATGATGAAACATAAACTGCAAAGCTTTGAAGAATTCCCATTTTGGTTGGTATGAGTTTCTACCGCTTCCTGACTTGCAACTCTTCAGCTTTGCACGCTCTTTGCTATGCTGTGCTCGTAAAATGTGCAGTTTCCTTTTAACTTCCTCAAATATCTAGTTGCTCTGAAATTTCTTTTAACGCACACTTTCTTTTATTTTGATCATGGTAATGATCGCTTCGGACATTCCACAAGCATTCCTTCGCTTCCACCAACTCGATCAAGCGAAAAATTTGCTCTTTTTTCCAATTTACCTTAGCCATTCCTTTAAAAAATAATAAAAAAAGCAACTATGAATTTTGAAGAATTTGAAAATAAAATTTGGTTACTTACCGGACAAATTTATCTAACCACTTTAAAAACTGCACGCGCAATCGCAGCAAAAGTTTCAACCAAACTGATATTTTTTATACTGCGCCCGCAATCTTATCTTTAGATGTTTACACATCGCAACTTCCAAGACTGCGGCAGCACGAAAACCTTGCAAGCAGTCGAGCTGCAGGCGGAACTTTTTGGGTTTCAGAGGTGTTTACACATTGCAACCCTCGAGTAGCGCAGCTTTTTGTGCTGCTCTGCAGTAAAAGTTTCAATGTGTAATCGTACCTTTAGACCAACTACAGTTTCAGGTCTCGAAAATAACCGGTATTTTCTAATTTTAAAATGAAAAAGTCAACAAGACAAGACACCACAAGAAAAAATATTTTAACGGTGTGTACATTTTTAAAATCTCCTTCAAATCGTGGCATAACCATGAATAATTAGACTTGTTTAATAAAAGTGAAAATATAATTTTTTATTAAAAGTTCTTAATAAGCCGTAATTTTTAACATGCATTTTTCAGTCAAATGTAAAAAAGTGACTTTTATTTTTCAGTTAAGTAGTAAAAGTAAAAAATTTACTTTTATTTCTCGGTCAAATAATAATGATGTTTTTGTCCTTTATATTTTCAATAAGATATTTAAAGTCATTTATTAAAGAATCTTTCATTTTGGAGTATTGTAAGTAGAGATACTCGGTAAAATTCAAGTGTAATATGAAAAAGCAAGGCAATTTTGCAACCCTTAATGGCTGTTTTACATTACTCCAACATGCGATTTTACTGACAAAGTTAGTGAGATAGTTTAATGTTAATATTACGTTTCTGTATTTTTCCCTTCCACGCTTTGTGTCGGGGAGCTCCTCAAGATATGTACCTGAAATAAAGTACCACAAGGGATCATTATCCTCAAGATGCAGAAAATTCGAAGTGACTGAGTAGACATAAAAATAATAGCTTAAGACAATTTGATGACGTTGAATCCATAAAAACTGATAGCTGAAAAAATGTCTTATATATTTAGAAATAATTATGTTAGAATTAAATGAATAACTTACCTTAGTAATTATGGATGAAAGAAATTGGATTGACAGAGCACACTTCATCACGATTTTTAAGAAATGAATACAAGTAGAAGCAGATATAGTTTCGTTGTTCCCAGGAAACCTTGCGAAGTCAATGAGAATCGCAAAGATATCGCAAAGTGAAACATAAATTTTGCTAGTGAGTTCAAATGAGATATAAAAGCGATACATCGCATGGGAGCAAATGCTAACAGAACATTGTGCCACATTTGTGGTATCACTTCGGATTCACTTTGCCTTTATTTTTCCGCAAAATATGATAAATTAAAATGTCTTGAAAGTGAATACAAAATCTACTATGTTAACGATAATTTTAGCGATTTGCAAATGAAATTATTAATCTCTGTTTGTATGCACCTACCAATATAATCCAGTCTCTTATGAATGTAGCCTCTCAATTTAACTATAATGTTAATTAAATGTAATTTTAATTGCTCATCTTTTATAATTCACTAATAGAAATATAAAGACAAGAAATTTCTGTTCACCCTAAAATGCAAGCTCAGAATGGAAAGAAAGAATCGAAAATCTTGAAACTGTAACATTCACAGAAGTTCGAGCACAACATTGCGCACATACAAATGTTTATGAAATATAAATAAAACAAAATATAATATATATTCGCTTTCGTTTCGCTTTTATATCGCTTCAATAACAAATAATTTTTCGCTCTTTCGCATTTACTCTCATATTTCGCATTGTATTGCTCTATGGTCGCTTAAGTTTCGCTGTTGCGGAGGATCGGCAAATTGCTTACTGGGTTGATATTTAAAGTCTATGTTGAGAGTCGACACAACAGTTCATAATCGATTAAGTATCAATTTGAGGATTTTCCGCATTGAACTTATAAATGGCTGGTAATTGTATTTTATATTCAAACCATTTTACTACCAATGGAAAGGAACGTCAATGGGTTTTTAGAAAACCGTATCTTGTATGATGAAGCAAATAGAGAACAAATGGTGTACATATTGCACTATAATTTACTGACGTCGAGAAGAAATAATGAAATAAGGTTTTTAGAATCAAGTGTTAATTAAATTAATGAACAAATAAAGTAAAATCTTGAGAATAGTGTGAATAGTGAATGTTCTCGGAAAAAAATATCCTTTCAAAACGCTCACAACAAATAACAAATAAAATTTCAGTATCTTCTTCTTTCAAATCGCCACTCACAGCCTGTCGTTGCAATTGTGTTCCCAATTTTAAGACTACCTGTTTTGTCAGCGAAATTCCCGCTGCCGTCTGCCGTTTGCCGTTGTGATCGTCGCACTGTTGTTTAGGCCTTAAAATGGAAATATTTGAAGAAATCAAGACACTAGAAATTCATATATTTATTTTGAACTGAATATAAAAGATTGCAAGACATTTAGATAATAAACAGATTAAAGGTGAAAACGGGAAAGGGTTTTATTTCTTACATTACAATAGTGGCTCTATATAAAACAAATTGGGACTAACTGCAAAACTGTAATGTCTTTCTTGCTGTGCACATTTATGAAAAAATTTACTAGTGTATCCTTTTAAATCCTCTTAAATGAAAAACTTAATCCTTCATAGCTGTGTTTCGAGTATGCTTATGGAAACCGAATCCTTGGTACCATCTCATATATTCTTCGTTGTTAGCAGTTCAAAAAATGTTTATATATTTTTTTTCTTCTATATTGCACGGACGGAATTGCTGTACATTTTTATTTTATACGGACACCATTCCTATCCGAGTAAACTGGAAAAATATTCATTTTGCTGGAGTTTTTTTTACTCTTGTAAAGTCAGAGAACTGAAGTCCAAGTCGCAAATATGTAAGGCTAAAAATTAAATTAAAATCACTCATGCTTCATGTCTGCACAGTATGCTAAATTAAATCAAAGAGGCGAAAATCTGCAAAACCACTCGAATTGATTTAAACCGTTCAGTTTAAAGATTCCCAGAAATTTTACAGTTTCATGCAATTTCATTTTATGTAAAATGCTCCGATTTTATAGCTGGTTTAAGTACAATTTGACGAGCCTTGATGCAGATATATATATATATATATATAAGAATTTATACACATTTCTCTATACCTCAATATCGACAAATGTGTGGTTATGACTTTACACAGGAATCAGAAATCTATCATTTATGATTACGGGTTCCCAAATTCCTCGATTGATTCGTCGTGTTAGTTCTGCCTGTGACTTGGGTATCAAATGTGAACATATATTGAATTTTATCTGCCACATAAACTACATGGTATCAAAGAGTAGTTCTATGCTGGGCTTTATAAACTGACATATATTAAGAATGGACTGAGCGTTCTTCCTTCAAAAATGTCAAACATTTTGAACAGGCTGTGAAAACCATATATTTCATACAATTGTACACCGATTCATAATTTATTATTATATGTCGATTAGAAACACTAAAAATGTTAAAAAACAGTATTGCATTAAATAAGAATTGTTTACGAAGTTAAACTTGTATTAGCACAAAAATTAATTTTTAATATTACTGAAAAATGTGTTTCTCTGCAGATATAAGGTGTTGCGGCAAAAGAAATAGGCGATAGCTTCACGGAAAAATCTGAAAAAAAACAACCACAAAGAATCATCAACAACAACTTAATTAGTTTAGTAGATACTTATCTGATTTAGAATTACTTTGTTCTTTTTTTGCAATTTTTGCGTTGTGGTCCAGCCATTTGTTTTTCTCTGCAATTACCTAGAATTAATATTTTGTTTAGTTAAGCAAGTAGTATAGAGTTTCTGTTCTTTTGTTTGTAACATAAACACGTACACAAAGATCACTTAGAACTTAGCATAATACCGGACGCACATGATTTGATTCTCACGAAACATTTAACATCAAACAACATATATCACAAATCCAACTATCAACAAAAAAATTAAAACAAATATACTCACCTATTTCTTGAGATTCAGCAAAGATTTTTCACCGTCGCTTGATCACTTGTTAATAGTGCTATCTCGTCTGATTGACATTGACAGGCAATACTTTTGTTATTTCGAATGTCGATAAGGTTCGAAAATGCACTTTATACAACCCTGGAAATGATAGAGTTTCGTTAAATTAGAAATGAAAGGGACAGGAAAACTTGAAATGGCATATATGTATATTGAATTCTAGAATTCTAGAATAATCATGTTTTTTTTTTCGTTAAAAATAACGAAACTGCAATTATGAAAAAAAGGGAAAGATTCCTAACAGTAGTATACTAGAAATCGAAGTCGCGACGGTCAGAAATCTTCGCTGAAAGTCTATATAGAAAAAAGAAACCAAAAAAAAAGGAAGTCTCAGTTTGAGTACGTCGGAATCTTAATTATTCATTATTCTTTGAACATATGTACCTATATTCGAAAGGTGTGAAACGGGCGATAAAATCGTGTGAGTCTCGATTGGATTTTTTTGAACATTATAATTAATTTGAAATCTAGAAGTTTTATTGTATAGTTCGCATGAAATAAAAATCGAATCAAAACAGAGTAGGTTGTAAAATCAAAGTTCTTGGTTTTCTTTATTATTGTAAAATAAATTAAGTGGTGATTTGAAGTAGCATGAACCAAGTGTTTTTATTTTAATTTTGAAACAATCGCTTTGTGGGTCAGCTTGGTGTAGTGGAAAGCAATTTGTCTGGAGACGCATGGAAGTGCGGTTCGATTCGTGGCAACGACGATTGTACCCCCCCTTTTTTTTTTAAACCACACCACCTCCTTTTTTTACACATGTGTAATTTATGGCAGAAACACACCAAGCCTCGAGGCTTCCTCGAGGTGTTGTCAAAATTTCCAACACGGCTTATTAAATGGTGCAACACAAAACCAAGCCAGCAGCTAGCCTAGGCCTAGCTGCAAAGCTCGCTTTGCTCAATGTTCGAAATTTTCTCTCTCAGGCCTACTTCTGTCAACAGATGTACTAACAAAATTAAAATGACAGTACCGAGCCACAGTATATTGTACGGAGGCCAGTGGTATCATTTTGTTTTCATTTCTTTGAGGCAAGCCTTGAGGCGAGCTGCGAGGAGGCCTGAGAGAGGCTAGGCCTGAGGCTTGCTTGGATGTGTTTCTGCCTTTAATCATTGAATTTATTGAATTGAGGAATTATCCTTTGAATACATTGATAAACCTTTGAAACCCTTGAACATAAGGTCAAGCCTACTTGAGCTTATAAGAGATTAGGTTTGTTCGATGAAAACACCGGGTAAGCCCCGGGCTACACCGGGCTGTACTATCTTGTTTTTTGAAAACCCTGGGCTTTCTTATTTCGTGCCCCGAACTTGCACTAAAAATTTGTAGGGGTAAACGTTTGACATTTGCCATTTGTGAACTGTCACATGTAATTTGTTCGGTGATTGCGGTCGAGTGCTGTATATAAAAGTGAAAAAATAGTGGAGCTCATACCAAATTCAGATTATATAAGGAAGTTGGATAGGAAATTAGATGACAAAATACCCATCGATAATATGCACATAGGAAATTCGAATGAAAATTATAAGGAAATATTTGAGGAGGTGATTAAAGTCGAAGGACATGGATGAAATCTTAAGGTCTGCCTTTCTAGTAAGAAATTTGATCGTAAAATGTTTCTTTGCCAATTATTAACAAGTAATTTTTATAGACTTCACGTTATCCCTGCAGCTACAAAGCAAATAACATATAAGGAATTCTCTAAATTCTTAAATGAGATGTCAGGAAAGGGGATTAATAGTGCTCGAGAAGAAACCAACGGGATAGAGAAAATCATTTCTGTAGATTTTGATCATCCAAACTATTAATTTTATATCTAGTGACAAAACATCTGATGATCAAAGTGAAAATAGTGCAGAAATGATGGAGCTATATCTGGTCACAGATGAACCAATTGTCATTTTTTCAAAGTAAAGTTACAGAAATGGCGATAATGTCGATGTAATAAAAGAATATGTCATTAAGAAAAAACTGAGAAATATTTTTCGTGCATTTTAATATTTATTTATTCTTAAATTTTTAATTATTTCACTTATTTTATAAATAAATTTTGACAAATCACTAGAAATTATTATTTAAATTATGCTCAGGAGAACTGTCAGAGAAATGTCATTACATTAGATTTACCCGGTGTTTTAAAAACTTGTTCGATGAATGCACAAAACCCCGGGTAAATTTGGGGAAAATTGTAGGGGAAAGTCTACACGATGTTTTTACACGGTGTTTTCATCGAACAAACCTATTAACACACAATAAGCATATATGTCTGATCTGAATTTTATGTCAATTGAAAAAAGCAAGAAGTGCGTTCAAAAAGGCGCTAAAAGTCTCAAATGATCTGTAATTTTCATTACAACTTGTTCTTTTACATAAAAATTAAAGGTAAAGATTTTATTTATCTGCCCCAGCTTATAGCTACGTAAAATATTGAACATCTCTAAAATTAAAGAATATGACAATAACTAAAAAGAAAATAATAACATTAATAAACACATTTCGAGAAAAAACAAATAAAATGAAAAAGGATTTATAAAAAAATGTGTCAATAACAGTGAAAATTTAAAAACGAACAAATTGCGTTTTTCAGTTTTTTTTTATGTTTTCCAGATTTATTTAAATAACTTCTTAAATATCAATAATTACAGGCTCCCTTTCAGTTATATTGATTTAATTAAGTGGTGTGAGATTAGATTTATGTACTGAACAGGTTTTAAGAAAAAAAGAAGGATATCAACAAAAGCACGTTTAAAATGTATATAAAACGAAATTGTACTCCAAAGGGGATACAATTTGTAGAAGTAATTACTAAATTTATAATGTTCTAATCGCTTCCTGCATTTTGTGATCATTTTTATATATCAAAGTAGCACAGAACAACTTTTTCATGTATTTAAAATTAGGTTTAGTGGATATATTAGCTCGAGAGCTATTTACAGAAACACAGGTCAAACAGAAACTCTTTCGCCCACTTTATTATCTTTGTATATAAAGTCCTATCCCAGATTTCTACAGCTGACGCCAAAAGACCATACCTAAGTCAATAACTTTTAATAATATGCATGGGTATCCAATCCAGTATTTCCGGTTTACTCTACCATAATTATTTCTATGCTTTCCAAACAGACTGATAAACTTAGCATACCCTATGTGGTTTCATCTGGGGTATAATAAGTCAAATTAACCCTGATGTGGTCTACCTTTCGATACTGTTATAGCGTGTAGCATAAGCCTTGTGGGATTGTATAGTCAGTCAAAGATATGCATATACATACGTCTCCTCTCATTCACTTCCAAAATATTCGAAAAGCTTCTGAACTGGTAAATGATGAACTACGTAGCTGCTGAACTAACTGATATGTATTCAAAATGCAACCATTTCTGGATTTTATAGATATTCTTAATCATACGAAAATGGCTTGGCTTGGCAAGCTTATTCGCAGAATAAATTGCATTTATTGCCTAGACACACGATTTGCTGTAATCTAGGCGAGACAAAAACTTATTTCCTAGAAGTTTGTACCTGATGACCTCGAATCTCAAATTTTATCTAGATTAAGCCAACAGTGTAGTGCTTCCGAAAATATTTAAATTTATCCTTCACCTGGCATATAATATTTTGTTTGTGTCACCAAGACCTGTCTACATTTCACCGAGACCTGCCTACATTTCACAGAGTCCTGTCTATACATATCTATCTCTAAATACCTGTCTCCAACCCGAGCACTAATGTTTGAAGCATAAAAACGTATAATGCTCTGAATGTTTATCTAGATAATGAACTTAGTAATTACTTAACAAACAAAAACAAAGCTAAATAAAGTGGATGGAATATAAAACAAGCAATGAATAAGTTTTTACGTGCAAGAGTGCTTAATATTTTAGATACTACCTGTTTCTTATGTATAAAACATAAACTTTAGAGGTAAAACAAAAAACTCATAATTTCTTTTAAGATTACCAAAAAAGTTTTTCTTTGGCATCTTGTTTTTATAATCCTTGTTACTCGAAACAATGCGCAGTCTTGTAGGTAAGTACTCCTTTCTCACTTCAGTGTATCCATGTATGGTACCTGTCCAGAATACACTTAGTGATTTTCAAAACCAACTGCACACATGTGGGGATTCTTATGTCCATTCTTGATCTTGCCCCATGTCCTTATAAATTAGTACAATATATCTTTTCCGTTGTAATCCATCGTCTGGCACGAAGCGAGATTAACGTCATGTAAGGTGTTCATTACAGGTACTGAGATTAATTAAAAATTTTATAGCTGACTAAGGAATTGCAGTTTAATTAATCTTAAATGTGAAATTGAGGCGTTGAGTGCTAGAATAACCATCTCACAAAAATTCCAAAAATGTCTTATATGTATCATTCGGCTGATAAACTGTTTTTCTTCCCAAAACAGACCAAACTGATTTCTAATTTTCTCTTCGAGATGGCACTAATGTTTTACTTTGGACCATTTAATTTTTCATGCTTTTGCTGAGAGCCGTACATGACCATGAGGCTTAGTCCATTTTGGCACTAAAGGAAAATAAAGGTTTTTTGCTCGAATTTTGTGATTGTAGTGCAAGGTGATTAGTTTAGTTCTGTCCATGAAGCTGCTGTGAAGTAGTATAGTGAATCATTTGAATTTCTCAACAAGTTTCAAAGTGCAGAAATTGTTTGATATGGAATATCGATATCTACTTGAAAGTGGTAAGTAATTTCCCCACCCAAATATTTAACTTAATTATTACTACGTTTTTGCATTATTAATGTTATGTTACCAGTATATACATGAAGATAAGAATGATGAGTCTGGAGAAAACTGTCTCTTACATATTTTCCCAAATAAAGGTAATGTTAACTTTACTTAGGAGCGTCAACTCATCTCCATGCATCTTACTAATGCACCCCCGGGTTTTATGATTTTATTACCCATAGAGAAGAGAAGACAATGCAGACACCGTTACCTTTCACTACACATTTGATTATTTAATTTAGCGCAGCCGGTAATGAAGGAAGCATCTGCATTCCCTTATTTCATTATTTGTGTCGCCGGTAGGGTTTTCACCAGAATCGACAAATTGTTACTTCGTTTGATCGCAACAGTAGGTTACATTCATTGAAACCTTTCTTAAATTATGGAATGATGTAACTTTTATTTAGATGAAATCTGTTGCTCGGCGATATGTATCTCAAACTCCCAATGAAAAAACCAAAAAAGTGTTACCAGAGATTATTACTTACCATATACTGATGGTACTGATATAAAAGTTTGTAAGGCATTCTTCTAAAAGGCGATATCAGTGAATGATGGAAAAAGTGATAGGGTTATAAAACACAAAGAAACTATGATCTCGAACAGAGTTGTAACGATAGTTATTGCAAATAGATTCTAAGATAATAAGAAATTTTACATGAATCTATAAATGGTACTGTTTAGTACTTTAGTATAACTACTAAATTAACTGCTTCTTCGGCTGGTTTGTAACACGGCTTAACTTTAACTTTTTCATTCCATTTACTGGAGGAGGCATACTCAAAATTAAAAGAGAGCTGCGAGGCTCTGGTGTAAATATATTTAAAAAAAACTACCAAGATTCAAAGCCATATTTCAATGAAATTACGTTAGAAATTACGAACATTTGCCCGAAAGCGCCCATTTTCGGTTTTCACTTTTTGTGAAAGTGTTTTATTTGACATTTGTTGTTTACATTTTATCCAGAACTTTCTAAGGAAGAAATTAAAAATAGAATTAAATATTCGATTTATGTTACTGATACTTTATGCGATAATATATCATTTTAAATGCAAAAGTTTCGTTTATGTAAATAATTATTTTACATGCCAATTTGGTATTCAAATTCAACGCAATGTCAATCGAAATCATTTGAGTGGCAGCGAAAACACCTGAACGTAATTCTGAAATCAGTTCATTCAAATTACGCAATTTCGGTCCACTGAAAACGTACTATGAGGGTTATGTTTTTCAGTTTTTGTTTCAACTGCTGAGCAAATAAGTACAAAATAAGTATTATTATGTTAATACTGCCTGCACGAATCAGTCAAAAGGACTATTGTTTAATGCGTCTTTATATAATTCTTTTGTTTTTCAGAAACCATTCTGTGATTGTCTCACATTTAGACACCCAGGAGGATTGTGCTGTAATACGGCAGAGTACATATTGGTTGCCGTTAACGGGTACTTCAGGATAGAATTCAGTCATCAAGTCCAGCTGACGTTAGAGTCCATAAGCATTACAGAGATCCTGATCCGTGCAAGTCATCCACACAGGTTGTCATTGATACAGTGAGAGTGTGAAGCTCTTGAGAACGTCGTTGTATCCCATGGTATCATTCTCTCGTGGAGGCAAACTATCTAGATAGGCTGTTATTACTTCGCGGATGGTCGCTACATATCCGAACCGAACGAGTGGACTAGCCGCCTTGACGCTATAGTCTGCCATATCCACAACCGCAGTTATCAGTGATAACATAGGTAATCTTAAAAGCCACAACAGTTTCCAGTACTATAACTGTGGAGGAAACTCCTGCGTGGTCCGTGGAGGTCTCAAACGGAGCATATAAACATATTCTTCTTGATGGAAGAGATATAGTTGATAACAGGAATACGCTACTCTGAACATCTCTGCCTGAGTCAACTGATACGCATCTCGTGTAAAAAATCAGTAGCGTGAAGTTGCTCAACGTTTTAGACAGCTGTATGATCATAGGAAACCATCACAGTTTAGAAATCTTCTATAGACAACGCGAAACTAGTTACACTAAAAACTTATTCTAACAGCTTGCCTCCAAGATTCAGATATTCTGAAAAAACCTTAAATTGTCCTTCCTGTAAAAAAGGCATGTATGACAGTTGCTTGAATTGTTTGACAGATGTCAGTCCGAGTACTTTTTATTTTTTTTTGTCAGTTTCAAATTTAAAAATTTTTGAGTTATGTATCCCCACTACATAAATAAACAAAAATATAAAACAGCAATTATCAGTTTTTAATTGCAGATTTGGCAGAAAATGTGATGATCCGTTGCACTGATCTGTTATCGGTATTCAGCAAAGAACAATAGATAGTCGATCAAGTGAATTTGTTTTATAGCGTTTACATAGAGATTAATTAATGACTTGAAATAAAATTGATTGTAACTCGAAATTATATTAATGATCATAGCAATTTAATACAATGATATCTTTAGCATATTAATATACAAAAAACAAATATTTCAGATAAATGTTAAAACTTTTTTTTTATTCTAACAAAATTTTTATTTGTATTTAATATTTCCTAAAACTTGGTACTTTTTCAAGCATTTCAAAAACAGCCCCCCATCTTCGCAATAACCACCTTGTCGACTTGTAAGGTAAGCCTAATCTGCAATGCATGGTCAAACCACGTCTTCAAAACGACATGGATTTTTGTGTTTGCTTCCCACTCTTGCATTTGAAAATTTATGCTTGCAAACATTTCTTTTACCTTTCATTCATTTGACGACATGAGAACGAGGTTATGAGTGGTAGCATAGATAGCACAAGAACTAGATGTCGCATGCAGTACCAAAAAAAGTATACAAAATTGGTCCGGAATGGACGACAACATTTGAAATGATGTATTCGTCGAGTGATTTATATTTTTTCATATCTAAAGTGTTAAGGAAGTCGATAAAATGTATACAAAAGTGCTATTACAAAAACATTTGCTTTTTGAATGCTCTAAAATATTTTATGACCCATTCCAGGATGCACTACCCATTTCACAATCTGTATACTCTACTCTGGTATGCCATGCGACATCTAGCCCTTGTGCCATCTATGGTAGGAGTTAGGGCAGCAAAAACGAAGTAGTAACAACCCAAGTGTATTCAGCGTAATTTAGAACTATATAGGGGAGTTTAGAACAAACAGCTGCAAACTGTTTTGACGACATCATTTTCCCATTAATTGTGGTTTTTCGTATATTTTACAGAACGGTTCGTCGGACAGAAAAAATGATTATATAAACTTTTATAGGATTTCGTATTCTGAAGAAGTTTTTAGTACAATAAAAATATCTAAAAGAACGTTTTCACAGTATATGTAAAAAACCCTAAATTTTTATATGGCAACACCAAGAAGGGGTTGCCAGATTTAGTTCATTTTAAAAATTTTATTTGTTATTACTATAAAAAAAAACCATGTACATACTCTATGTCGGCATTCAGAGGCAGTGTCCAAATATATAGTGGAAGCCGATATTTTTGTATGGCAACCCCACGAAGGAGTTGCCCGATTTGTCTCATTTTTTAACTTAATTTTACTTTTTTTTAAAGTCCATGTACAAAATTACAGCTTTCTACGTTCTCGAGTTATCGTGGGCATATACGGACAGACGAACGAACGGACGGATGGACATACAAAAATCAAAATAACTTTCAATATTATGCATGAGTGTCCAATCCATTTTGCTCTACCATAATTATTTCTTTGCGTTACAAACGGTATGACAAACTTAGTGTACCCATAGATTTAATCTAGGGTATAAAAAAGTCTTCCGGAAAATACAGAATGTGGTCCTGCATAGGAAAGCACAGTAAAAGACGATTGAAGGAAAATAGTTAGAAGAAATATTTTTATTGTGATCAAGTGAACTTTAACCCGAAACTTCTGAAACTTATGTAGGGCTGGATTTTAAACTCTGAAGTACACAAATTGAAGTCGGAGCTTTATTCCTAAAACCTTTAAATATAACATTCATGATAAAAGTTATAGTAGTGCTCATATTGTCTCAATCTGTGAAGAATATTTAGTACATATGTGTATCATTGAGTCGCAATTGGTTGAATTTCATTAACTACATATGTTTGACTTTCTTATATTTTGTTGAAATGGCGCGATACAGTGCTTAAACCCTTTCAATGGAATTTCTGTTCTCAGCCAGTAATGGCGGAAAGATAACTAGCATCCATTTCCGTGAATTTCTTTACGTGCATAATATCATAGGTGGCATAAAAACTAGATGTCGCATAGCATACCGTAGAAAAGTCTACAGATTTTAAATGGCTGGTCCATTCCGGAATAGACTACAACATGTGTCTGTGGCACAGAGAACAAATGTTGCTTTGACAGCAGTTTTGTATACATTGGTCGACTGCCTCAACATGGTAGATGCGGGAAAAATGAATCACTCGGAGTATCCCTCATCATTTTTCTTTTCATGTCGCTGTATAGATTAAAGTAAAGGAATGATGCACAGCACAACATATTCGGTGCGGTGGGAGGGACGTAACCGATACTTCTTTCTTGCCTCGTTTTTGGAAATACTTTTTATTTTGCTGTAGTAATTAGGATTTGATGTGATTTAAAAGAAACCACAACTGTATTATATTCATTTGCCCCTGATAGTAATTTTTTGTAATGGTTTTGCATGACGGATTTGCACAAACTAAATATTCTCCTATCGAACTTAACAATTTTCCTAGAAATTTACAATTCGCCCAGTCTTTGACAAACTAATAACATACGTAGTCTAGAAGACACGTAGAGCATGCATTGGCCGAGGCCGAGAGCTCTAATATAAAACCAATTATGCCTTCCATCAGGGAAGGCCGCAATTTTTTCTTATAAATTTAATGGAAAATGTTTCTCTAGAATTTATACGCACTTTTGGAGGGCGACAACAACAACTGCTATGGGCGTAAACGCGTAGCCAAACAATAAGCAAAATAAATTCTACTAAATTTCTAAGAAACAAATAAAAAAGCTAGAATTGGTCTAAGACCAATTCTTATGATACCCTAGATGAATGCCCGTATTAAATTTCGTATGGTCACCGATATATTCAAGTTTGATTTCGAAGTTGTTTTTCGCATATGTATATTTCTTAAACGGTTTGTCGCACAGAAAAAATGATTATAAACAATTTAGGATTTATTATTCTGCAGAAGTTTTTAGTACAATAAAAATGTCTTGGACTGATCGTTTTCAAGGTATACGTAAAAAACCTAAATTTTCATATGGCAACACCAGGAAGGAGTTGCCCGATTTAGTCCATTTTTTACATTTTATTTCAGCTCTCGACGTCGACGCGTTCTCAGGCAGTGTCCAAATATAAAGCGAGAAAAAACGAAATTTTTATATAGCAACCCCACGAAGTAGTTTCCCGATTTGTCTCATTTTCGAACTTAATTTTACTGTTTTATTTTTAAAGTCCGTGTACAAAATTTCAGCTCTCTAAGTATACGCATTCTCGAGTTATCGTGCGCACGGACGGACATGCAAAAATCAAAATAACTTTTAATATTATGAATGGGTGTCCAATCAATTTTGCTCTACCATCATTATTTCGAGGTGTTACAAACGGAATGCCAAACTTAGTATACCCTATAGATTTCATCTAGGGTATAAAAATTCCTACCTTCACTACATCAGGTCGAGGCATTGTTAATTTTTTATTGGAGCGAAGCACTGCTAATGTTATTAGTTTGTCTATGGCCCTGTCCTTTGCCGACGTCTTGTGTCCAGTCACCACAGCTTTGAGGAAAGAACTAAAGGAGACGACATCCCATAGTAAAGTATATGTATGGCAGCGTAGCCAAAAATTTTCGCCATCTTAATTTTGGCAGGGTGTTTTACGGTCAATTTTTTGTAAACAAAGAGCCGCGAAGGGTATTTAAATACAACAGCCCCTGTTGAGGAAAGTACTTTTAAAATACTTTTGTGGTAAATTCGGTAAATCTCCCTGACATGCATATATAAGTAAATTCGAAAATAATTTAAATATATCGTCAGTGAGAGCATACTTGCTGAAATCAAAACTGGTGCCACATAAAACAGGAGATCATTCAGTCCATTTATATACATGTCAGTGTGTGGTGCGGAGTTTCTGAGAAATGTGTTTGAATTTTCGCGGTATTAATTTGTTGTTATATTTAAGGCATCAACCATTTTTAACGCCGCCTCTGGCACCTCGACAAAACAAGATGAACGATAATTGCTACGCTTTTTTCATCACATGTCGCCTCCTTTAGTACCTGTTAAATCATTCTTTAAACATCAAATTGTTAAAATAGCTGAAAAAAATAATGAGATAAGCATCTCTGCATTGTGCCTTTATATAAACATAAATATATATATATATATGTATGCATAGCAAGTAGTACTAGTTTAGATTCCATCCATTCAGTCTGCACAATTTTTTTGTTATCAGATCTATAATAAGTTCAGTTGTCGTTCATCTGCTCATCATTTAGCACACGCCAAAGCCAAGTTACTACGCAGCCACGCCGTCGCCTTTTATTGCTGTAAATTTTAGTTTCTTTAGAAAGAATAAAACAGTGATTTGAACTTAAATGCACAGTGTTTTTATTTAAGATTTGGAAACTTATCTCTAATTTATTTTTGTGGTAAATTGAGCTATCGAACAGTACCTTTCTCGAAGCTCCACAGTATGAAGATAGCTGTGAGTACGTTTATGCCTCACCCACCTCACCGAATAGATACGTCGAGTGATTCATATTTTCCTGCACCTATCATGTTGAGGGAGTCGACCAAATGTGTACAAAACTGCTGTTAAAGGAACATTTGTTCTCAGCACCTCTGAAACATGTTGTGGTCTATTTCGGAATGGACCAGGGGTTTAAAATCTGTATACTTTTCTCTAGTACTCTATGCGACATCTAGTTCTTATGCCATCTATGATAATATGCATTCCAATATAATGAAGATATTCTTACCTATTGACAATCGGAATTTTAAGGGGCCAAGCGTTATGCGTATCATTTTAAGCAAACATTTCACCTGAGTTGCTACGACTTAAGTCAAAGAATTTAGTCAGATGCACACGCTACCTGCAACCAACTCAAAATATAAGATCAAACCCAACCTCCTTTTGTGAACTTTCTTAACATGTAAATTGGAAGCAATTATCGGTCTATCCATTCTTGGAGCCTTGGCTTTGTGTCGTCAAATTTACTGGACATTGTAAATAGCATTGACAGAACTTGAAGCGTAAATTACATTTGCATTTTGTCTCTTGAATGTTATGTCTACTGAAGATGTGCTCAACGGGGATGATTTTCCAAAAGACATAAATATTACAACCTTTTTTTCCTTGTTGTAATAAAGAAATTTGAAAACAATGTGCAGGCTACGGGGCATTACTTCTGACGTTTGTAGATATTGATCTCTTTTCTTCAACCAAGCATTTGTAACAATCACGAAATTTAGATTTGGACAGAATTACATACAATCACATGTAATATGTATGAGACATCAGCTTTAATCCCATAACCCATGAGGTAATTAGTATGGCATAGAGTTATCTTGCACATAATAAAGCAGAAAAACGTGACTAGACAGCTTTAACGAAGAATTATGGGTTAATTTTTGTCTCCAGGGAGAATTAGTTAGTAACGAATTTACACATTTTGATGAAATATATCTCAATCTTTCATTTAGTTGCATGCAGGACATATGTATATAAAATGGAAGTCAAACGGAGTCTAATTCTTAAGACAAAATCTTATAACATCTAAGAAAGAGGGGGAGAGAGATATGAATTAATCGAAATAACTAATAAATGAATTCTTTACAATTCAACAAATAAATTAAATTATTTTCCACTTCAAGAAAACCACTGTATCATAGACACTTAATGTAGATCCCCAGTAATCCAAATTTTCATATTCCCTTTCGAAGTCATAACATAATGCGTTTCAATTCCGTAAAATTTAGACGTCCATATTGTGCTATTACGATGTAGTACCGAGAGCCATAAAAATACACGAAATGTTGATTTCTTTACGAATTCGTAGTAACGAAAGTTCGTAAGAAATTGAAATTCAATCGTCTCACTGCGACATCTGCACGAATTCGTAAATAATCATCGGAAGCCAAGTTTTTTGCTTTGTTCAGTTTCCCGAAAACTTTCAGATTTCTTTGAAATTCGGAAAGTTGTGTCGGTTGGGTCAGCACTTCATGAAATGTAGGCAGATAGTGTAACAGTTTGCGCTGAATGACTTTTTAAATGGTGTTCTTGAAATTTTTAGTCACTTCATGAAATGCGACAAGGCGGTGTATGTGTGTGCGTGTGTGTGTGCATGCGCACGTGCGTGTCCCTTCTCCGCTGATCTACCTATCCTAGCATCGGTTATGTCGGTTGGTATTACCAAAGAACATTTAAGTTATATGTTCTTTGGTATTACACTATCGGCGTAACGGCTTGTAGCATGTCATGAAGTGACTAAAAATTTCAGACACATCATGCAAAATGTCATAAAGCGCAAACTGTTTCACTATCTGCCTACATTTTATGAAGTGCCTAGACGTTTCGTTACATCAAGTGTCTACGACATATATAACACTTTTCATGTAATATATGTACATAGGATAAATTTGACTGAATATTTGCTTCAAGATATATGTTACACAAAGCTCTGTTTGTCGATTTTGCAATTGAAAACCATTTCTCAAATTACATTCTCCTTCGCAAAACTCCAGTTTATCAAATGTGGCAATAAAATAGTATTTTATATAAAAAGGGAT